>CM068306.1:71959779-72559779 GCA_034768735.1 Schistosoma mekongi | reverse complement strand
ATCTACAATCGAACATTATTAGAAACGTGCTACGAATACCAATATGAAAGAATCCACACAAGATACAATTATACATACAAGGACTTGCAAACTACCTATAACAGGAAATTGCAAACATTTAGAAACGGATTCACACAGTTTGCAAAAGTAAATGGCTTTCAAGACTCAGTAGTTCGGCTGATAAAGCCTTGATGCTTAAAACATTGTAACTTGAATTTAATTTTCTATGTTAACAACAATATAGTGAAGATTTATCTGAAATATTGCAAAACGCACACCACGGACCACCCAGACAACCGTGATTCAAGTTTTCTAAGTCTACTGGTGACTTTTCAGTAGAGCTTTGGAATTAATGCACGAAGTTAGTGACCATTAAATTGATATTCAATTTAATCAACTATATTAGACATGAGGCAATTAATTACCCACCAGTGCCAATGAATAATGTCGACGAAATATTTGTGTAAATTGTCCGGTATTAGAAATGCCAACCGCTGGATATATCTCAGTGCTTTAAGGATTAAGCATTTATCACGTAACTTGTCAAATCTGGGCTTAATCCCCAACGGGCAGTTATAAGTGATCACTGCCTATAAGTTTGAAACTAGGATGTAACAGCAGTCCTGTGCTTACTAGTTCTCAATGATTGTCTAAGCAAGGTCACTTGGTGACATCAAAGTCAAATTTTACAATCTCCACGAAAATCAACCAGAAAGAAATTATCTAGGAAGTCAATTTTATCACTTAATTACATTTTTAAGTAGTGCTAATAGAATAATTTTAACAGAAAACTATTTGTCTAAAAAGGAGAAAAATGTGAACGCCATCATATACCAACAAAATATCTTAGTTTATGCTTGCATTTCAGTTATTTGACAAACATTTGTTATGATCATTTAATAGTTCATGATTTTTAAAGATTAAACTATAAGCAAAATATTATTACCGTATATGTAAGTGTACATATGTTATCTCAAGTAAGCTAACATTTTAATATGCGACATGGTTTCTTTTCAATTTTTTTTATCAATAATTCTAGAAGTTTTCCAACAAGTAGTAGTAGCAGGTATATGTATATAAATATATATATATACTTGTGAAAAATCGCTATATAGAGGCAATCAGCTCAGGATGCACATATAGCAACAATGACTGACCAGCTTCAGTCTATAACAAACCAACGGGAATATACAAGTTCTTCCTAATACCAATGTGCCTGTTGCACAAATGTGACTGTCTGGACTCAGTAGTCTAGTGGTGAACGCGGTGGCATTCGACACGAAACGGACTGAGTTCGAATCCCACTGTGAACATCAATATTGGGATGCAGGTACATCCAGCCGATGAGTTCCAAATAGGACGAAACGCGCGTCCTGAATTCCACTTGCCAGTCACAATCCAACTTATATAACTATCATTTAAGCAGATATGTACTTTCTCTTCTATCTTGACTCCCAATAAAACTATATATAACTATGTAAGTCCATCTAAATAGTTATCATGATTCATACTCATCATAAAATGAGATTATCTTGAGATACATTATAGAACAGCTCCATCAACAACCGGTTATTCATTAGGATAACAGGGAGTTATTGATTAGTTGAATTCTTTAACTATTATCAGTATGCGAATTTTCTATAGCTTTTCACCTGAAATATCTCACTAAATAGAATCCAAGTTTTGTACTTAATTTAAGTGAATCTTCAAATGTCACTTCCACTACTTTCAAATGTTGAATATCATTAGTTAAGGATATTAAACTTAAGTGTTATTTAGTTCAGTAACTTCTAGTCGATTACGATTGATTGGCAAACATTTAAACAACTTACATATCAGTGATACAATTACTTATTACTCTAAATGAATATGATTGTTCAATATAAAAATAAATTAGTAAAATCTGCATAATATTTAACTTATTATCATGTAATTATATTTTATTGTTTTTAATGCAAATTAGATTTAAGTAACTATGGCATATTTATTGTAGTGATTAAAACAAATTCCTTATTTTTCAATTCATATGATTAAGTTCATCAAACAATTCATCAATAGTCAATTAAATTTGTAATAATATACATTATTCTTTAAATAGATATTCATATTATGTGCATATATCATACGTAAATATAGTTATATGCTAAATAGGGGGAAGGGGGTGACGAGAATGGAGGTATGGTACAGTAGAAATTTATATTAGCACCTAAATGAATTCAATTGTTCAATAATTATCATTTAAACGTATGAACATCATTGTTAAAGCATATTTTAAAATTATTATACATAATGTATGCAATATGCAAAATATTCGTCTCCTCATATAATGTACCTGCAATTTACTATATACACATATATAAGTCAACTATATAACAGAAATAAATGAAGAAAAAATAAAAACAAACAGTGCAAAAATATTGTTTCTTTGTAAAAACAAGAACAGAACAAGAAAAAAAGGTAACTAACCCAAATATATATAGTTTAAAGTAGGAAAAGAAATAATATTCTAATGTCTATTCATTTTTATGACAGCTTCTCGTATAAAAACACTAAAAAAAACAATAACACCAACTAGATGACAGTTTATAGATTAGTCCAGCTGACGCTAAATGAATAACTTCACACATCTTTAAAAGAAATGGGACATAATATTGGTGTGAATAATATTTTATACTACTTATATGTATACTACTTATATATATGTAAAAATTATTGTCACTAACAATATTATTGTTTTTATCAGTCGACTGTTCGTTTTTAACACATATTATTCAGAGAAATCGAATACAAATAATTATTTTATTTGAAAAATAGTCATACGAAATATACATATACAAGAGATTCTAAAGAGAAGGGGTATAGAACAAATAATATTTAACCCATATATAATTAAACATAGATATAATGATAAGCTATGCCTATAAGTATATATATATACACATATATATATATATATTTAACTGCTGCATGAAAATATCCCATATTTTTCTTGTTTAAATTATCTCATGAATATATTTAAAAAAAGAAAACAAATGATTTGTTTAGGTCATTGTAACGAAAAGTGAGATATTGTTTTCGATTATCCCGTATATTTATTTATTGAATAATGAAGGAAAGAGATTTTAATGTAGGTAACTAACAGATGTAGATGCCATTTGTTTATGATTTTTTCACATAATGTCATAAGAAACTATTATTAATTATAATGATAGACAAAATATTTTACTGAAATAAATAAATAAATGATGGAAACTGAATTAAGTACTCATAAGTTTATCAGCTGACTATCACATTTTAAGGGATTATATATTGTCTCATTGATAAGAGTATGAATAATAAGTTGACAAGAATAAGATGAATTCATATAATTTAGTTTGGTTCACTACGGCTGCTTACAACTTGTAGTAGTTTAAAATCAAAATCATGGAAACTGTTGTTGACGCACATAAGAATTAGGTAATCAAAAATGTAATTCAATTTTTCTAATCACTACGTATTAAAAGCCTGTTTTGTAATTTTAAAGTGAATGGTTATAAATTGCTGTCTTTCTTGATAACATCAAGTCTACTCGATTACATCATAAAACATTTTTCAAAAAGATTTTCATCTCATTCATACTATTACAACAATGTCATATATTTCAGCTCCCATAGTTTCATTATAAACTAATTCATCATTACCTATGTTATTTCGTATTATTATTCTTACTCAACATCATCTATTGTTCATTACGTTGTCAAGTATGATCAGTTCTGTAGTCTTTTTATACGGTCAATGATTCACAATACTCTTCCACATATAAAATATATTTGCAGTGCTTTATTTTGTCATTAGCTTGTACACGATCATTTGCATATGTTAATTTCAGTTAAATTAAACTTATCAACACTAACTTTGTACTGGACATTCAGTAACACGTTTTAGGCACTTGTTTATTTTTAGTGTTGTTTTAATAACTCAACATTACATTTTGTGTTATAGTACTTTTCTGCCGAACGGTCTGTTGTTTGTCTCGCCCCTCTGACATATCCTAATTTACACTACACCAATAGCATGTGTTTTCAGTTGCTGTTGTTGTTATTGTTGTCGTCGTCGTCGTCGTCATCGTCATCTGCATTCATCTCATCCATTGATAATTGGTTTTCATTATGACCTGAATCAACAGCTCAATTCTACCCATCATTTATTATTGTCTTCTAAACCTTCTGCTAACTGCCTCAGCTGTTCCCTCGCTTCAACTCTGGTTTTGGTTGTTAACTTAAGACTGGAACTTTGGGAATACAATCTGTTAAATCAATTTTACTGCACTTTGAAGTAAACTATATTCATATAAATGTGATGATGCTTTAGTCTACTTATCTTATGGTTAATATGCCTCAATGTATTTAATGTTTGACTGTTTATTTTGGTATATTAGCATAGTGTATTCCACGGCCACCATACGTTTTACACACTCTTCTATTCAGCATTATAATGTGACATTAATATAAAATGAGTACTAACAAAATTGTTAGTTTTGTAACTAAATAATAATACATTTATGTGATATAAATGGTATAAGCAAGTTATGCAAGTCTAGATATAGACATATTCACAAAATTCTTCAACTTACTTATTTTTTAATGAAATTTCAAAATTACAAGTTAACATGCCGTACTTGATAACCAACTTAAAAGTCCTATATATAATGTAATATTCAACAAGTACAATGATATTTGGTAAGCATTCTTCTTATTCATAATTATTCCTTTTCTATTGTGCATTTATGCACATCTGATATGTATATTTGATAAAACAGAAGTAGTAGTAAGCTAGAAAAACGGACTGTTTCTAAATCAATCGAAATTAAGAAATAGTTTTATCTCAATAGTACCTTTTTACCTTATCAACATGATACAGCAGATATCATATAAATTGAAAAATTAACGTTAATCAGATATCATCCACATTGCTTTTCTGTCTCATATCTTCACATTATTAGTTTACGGCACTAATAGGTATCTTGAGACGATCTAGGTATATTTAATCTTTATAAAAATGATTATTAACTATGAGTACTTATTGAATTTTTATTTGTGTGCTTACCGATACATGTTTTGTCTGTGTTTGCTATAACACATTAAAAATCTCACGCTCTGTCTGAAGGTACATGATCTCTGTTTGTATACAAATAAACTTTACTTTACTTTACTTACACCCGTTACTCCTCACTGAGGAGCATAGGCTGCTCACCAGGATTCTCCATTCAACTCTGTCCTTTCCAATTGTTTCCAGTTGCTGTTTATCTTTTTAATGTCTGCTTCCAATTCTCGACGCAGTTTGTTCTTTGGCCTTCCTCCTTTCCGTATCCCAACAGGATTCCATGTTAATTCTTTTCTCGTGATGCAGTCTGATGGTTTCTGCAATGTATGTCCTATCCATTTTCAACGACTTTTATTAATTTCTTCTTTGGTTGGTAGTTAGTTTGTTCTCTCCCATAGTAAGTTGTTGCTGATGGTTCCCGGCCAACGGACATTCAGTATCTTTCGTAGGCAGTTGTTTATAAATACTTGTATCCGTCTGATGATGTTTGCAGTAATTCTCCAAGTTTCAGCTCCATACATCAGGACTGTCTTCACGTTCGAATTGAAGAGTCTGACTTTGAGGTTAGTTGATATTTGTTTTGAGTCCCATATGTTTTTCAACTATAAGAATGCTGCTCTAGCTTTGCCAATCCTTGTGTGTACATCTGCATCGGACCCTCCCTGTTCACCAATATTCAATCAATCAATCAATGCCTGTTACCTCAAGTGGAGCATAGGCCGCCCACCAGCATTCTCCAACCAACTCTGTCCTGGGCTTACCATTCCAGCTTTTCCTAAGTGTCTGCTTCCAATTCCCGACACAATGTGTTCCTGGGTCTTCCTCTGTTTCTTTGGCCTTTAGGATTCCAAGTTAGTGCTTGTCTTGTAACACAGTTTGGTGGTTTCCTCAGTGTGTGTCCAATCCACCTCCAGCGTCTTTTCCTAATTTCTTCCTCGGCTGGAAGTTGGTTAGTTCTCTGCCAAAGAAGGTTGTTGTTGATGGTATCTGGCTAACAAATCCGAAGAATCTTGCGCAGACAGTTGTTTATAAATACTTGTATCTGAAGGATGCATTTCGTAGTTCGCCAAGTTTCAGCTCCATACAACAGAACTGTCTTCACATTTGTATTGAAAATTTTGACTTTAATGTTGACTGACAGTTGGTTTGAGTTCCAAATGTTTTTCAGTCGTAGAAATGCTGCCCTTGCCTTGCCGATCCGCGCCTTCACATCCGAATCAGGCCCTCCGTGTTTGTCGATGATGCTGCCCAAATATATAAAGGTCTCAATGTCTTCCAGAATTTCTCGTTCAAGTGTAATTGGATTAGTGTTCGTTGTTTTGCTTCAAAGGATCTTGCTTTTCCCTTTGTGTATGTTGAGGCCTACTGCTGCTGAGGCTGCTGCTATATTGTTCGTCTTTATCTGCATTTGATGTTGTGTGTGAGATAGAAGAGCTAGGTCATCTGCAAAGTCCAAGTCATCTAGTTTCGTCGATGTTGTCCATTGTATTCGGAGCTTGACTTGAGATGTTGCAGTCTTCATGATCCAGTCGATGACCAGTAGGAAGAGGAAGGGCGAGGGTAAACAGCCTTGTCTGACACCTGTTTTCACTTCGAATAAATCTGTAAGCTGACCTCCATGCACGATTTTACAATGTAGTCCATCGTAAGAATTCCGTATAATGTTGACTATCTTCCAGGGTACGCTATAATGTCGTAGAAGGCTCCATAATATTCTCCTATCCACACTGTCGAATGCCTTTTCATAGTCGATGAAGTTGATGTAAAGTGGTGAATTCCATTCAATTGATTGTTCAACAATGAACCGTAGAGTAGCGATTTGGTCAGTACACGGTCGGTCTTTACGCAATCCGGCCTGTTGATCTCGGAGTTGGGCGTTGACTAGGTCATTTATTCTGTTCAACAACACTTTGTTGAATACGTTGCCTGGAATTGGAAGTAGAGTATTCCTCTATGGTTCTCACAATTGCTGAGATCGCCTTTCTTTGATATCTTGATGTAGTGCTCTTCTTTCCAGTTTGCTGGAACTTGTTCTTCCTCCCAAATCTTCCTGAAGAGAATATGGAGTATCTTTGAAATCGCTTCTACATCAGTCTTCAGTGCCTCCGCTGGCATGTTGTCTAGTCCTGCTGACTTACCACTTTTGATCTCGTGTACTGTAGGGTTTGTACTGCTAGTGAACTCTCCCTAGTCTGTCGACAATGTTCTACATCCATTAATGTTACAGCCACCCCCGTGTCAACTAAACAATCTAACACTTCCCCATTTATTTGAATTTATTGTGTACATCGCACCCTTATTAACTAACCCAGCCACACGAAGAAATATTTCAAGGAATTAAGGCAGTTTATAACGTTCAAAAGGTGTTTGTTGTCGTTTCTTAGGGCAGTTTCTCCTGTAATGTCCAACGTTATTACACTTAAAACACCTACCTCTCATTTCCGTACGTAACCAGATCGCTGCGATTTGTCGCTCCAACTTATTGACTTGCTTTTTGAAGGACCGTATTTTGCTACCTCCAGTTACTGAAGAAACTATCGTCTATATAAGCGCGCTATTTCTACAACACCTATCGGCTGAATAACTCCAAACAAAGCTGTTAGGCTTTAACTCCAGAAAGCACCCTGAAAAAAGAGATGTTAACAATCGCTTTCCCGAGTCGTCGTCCAATGTAGGCAAGGCATGCAGAAAATGGCTTGTCAAAGTGTTGGCCAACACCAATGGGTAGCCATCGTAGGGTGAGACGAGCGGTTCTGAACTGGTACAAGGCCGCCTGTCTGTCTCTTTGAGTGCCAAACACCGGTGTCAACGGAGCCATTGTAGAAGCTAAACCAAGGTTTGGACCGAGGAATAACTGTTCAGGTAGTTTAGATACGCGCTATTACTCCGTGGAAACCAAAACAAAGTGATCGAGTGAATAACGGTTCTAATATTCATCATAAGTATAATTGTACATCATTACCTAAACAAATATCACCCCTCAGTTATTCCACCAATAATTGTCCAATTAATCAATTCTAAATTACATTAATTAAACAAATTGATAAGGAATGCGAGGAATTACCAATAACCACAAATAAACCTTATTCTATCTTTTCTATATAAATCAGAATCTTTCAAAATATTATATTTAGTTGCTTTATAGAACAGGGTGTTTCCAATTCTGGAATAGTGCTCCAATCCACAATCAAAATTCACGATTCCAGTCAATGCAAGCAACATAATAAAAAGAAGAGCAATTCAATATGGCTGCTGCCAAGACTAAGTATCAACTAAAACAACATGAATGTAGTTTAAAAAGAAACATGAAAACAGCGAATGAGCGAAAGAAAATTAAAAACTATAATAAAATACAATATTACCATCTCAAATGGAATCGAATAGACTAACAAAACGTATGACTGAAGAAACGAATACGAACAATTTACAAATGGTATAAATGGCGGGATTTTTACCAACGAAACCTTCAAAATGGATTTTTCAGCCATAGCAAGCTCACACGTCGCCTCATCACTGGAAAGCTCCACATAGTCAAACGCCGTCTTTAAGCGACCTTTAGGCAAATTCCCCGGAATTGTCACTTTCACACTTTATCCAGTTCTGCGATGGCGTTAAACTGTCAGAGGAAATCCCCGAAGCCCCCATCCTTAAATGGTTTTGAAAATGGCAATACGTAAAGGCGTTATCTTTCTGTCAATGAGCTAGTCATACAATTACTGCAATTTCACTATATTAACCCTTGTTTCAGATGACGCAAAAAATGACATAAGGAAAAATTGGTATTTTAGATCGGTGCGAGAGTGCCGTAAACGTCTACCGGTCTTTTTCCTGGCATGACCTTAAAATACATCACAGAATTATAATATGACTTCTAGGTATCTAGATAGACACGAAATGTTGTTTGGAAGGTTAATATTTTCAAAAAGCAGGTAAAATATCTGGGCTACTATTTTTGAATACTCAATAAATGTTGCTATTTACATCAGCACAACAAACTCATGGCTTAATTACTGCTGCCATATGGGGATGTAACCAGTTTGATTAGTCTTGTATGGGAATAATGACATGTTTGAGTACCATTATTTAAAACAATATTATCATCTAAGTTATTGTATGGGAGATAGTTAGTAACAAATATTCTGGAGTACCCTAGGTAAAACTGAGACTTATTAAATATATTTCCAGTGTAAATTTATCAGTTAGACCCCAGGTGACTAGAAGGTAGCAAATAGCAGTGTATGAGGAGAACTGTTTTTGACCATGGACATTCGCGCGTTCAGAGTCTTCAGTAAGCCAACTTCACTGACATAAATCATGGATAGTGTCTGGACGAAAGGTAGGTAGCAACAAATTCTCCCCTACATCTTAGTGTTATCGTTTTGGTAGTGGGAGACGAATCTGGGCTCTAAAAAATAAAACGAAGTGCTTTTAAGTCTTGATGTATATGGACTATTTTAGAGAGGAATGATAACTTATGTTAAAATTAACCACTTGTTGCTCCCACTCCTTATAATCTGTAGAGAAAGAAAGCAAATACGAATAAGAAATTCCTCATAAAATATGTACGCAACATGTGAGGTTGGGATGAGTAGAATTCATTCTGTCCAGTGACGTAAGGTGACGATCAGATCTTGAAAGACCTTGCAACAGTTTGTGAAAATTTCGGAGAGGGGATAATTACTAGAGACAAAATACATAGATTTATTCAGAGTTAGGTCCCAGTTATCAAGCGTAGAGTTTCTCGCTGAAACACGATGAAATCGGTACTTGCAAAAAATCAGTATTTTGGTGGACTATATGTACTCCTTCGAATTATTCAGTGGTGAACTGTAATGTGGTTTTGAAGAATAATGACAAGAGCATATCGTGAAACTTCCTTTTATATTATTACCCCAGTTGCAACAGAAAGACCTTAAAACTAAATCAACCATCTAAAATAATGAAAGGAAAATGAAACGAATCCGTCGGATTGAACCGTAATTAAGCACAATTTGTATCCCATAGTAATTGCAATGAAGATAATCATTTTCACTCTGCCCTGGGAGTTGAGAGGTGTCTTATGACGTCTCATGGTGAAAGCCGGGTTTCTTCGGAAGCCACGAGGCCAAAGTCCCTTTTGACAACAATTAATATAGGTAAATGAAATGTCCTCACGATGTGGGACACAGGTAAAACCATGCAAATTAGCTGAAGAAATGAAAAGGCACAACCTGAAGATGCTTGGAGTAAGAGAAACGCTTTGGTTTCAAGCTGGACAGCAACAATTATCCTCGGGAAATGTGCTTTTATAGTCCGGCCACGAAGAAGAAAATGCCCCCCACACACACAAGGAGTAGCATTAATGTTGTCCCAAGAAGCATATAAGGCTCCTGCAGGACGCGAACCTCATGGACCTAGGATCATCACAGCATCCTTCAAGGCGAAGAAGGAAGGGATTACAATGAATGTCATCCACTGCTACGCAGCCACCAGTGAAAGCCACGAAAACGACAAGCACCAGTTCTATGCGAGGCTGCAGTCAATCATCGAGAAATTTTTAGCCAAGGACCTGACCATTCTGATGGGGGACTTCAACGCCAAGTTTGGAGTGGACAACACCGAGTATGAAGATACCGTGGGACAACATGGACTGGGAGAAAGAAATGATAACGGTGAGATGCTTATAAACTTATGTGTCTTAAACAAAATGATTATAGGTTACACAATATTCTCCCACAAACGTATACACAAAACTACATGAGTTTCACTGAGCCAAATTACGGAGAACCAAATCGATCACATCTGCATCAATAAGGAGTTTAGAAGGACCATGGAAGATGTAAGATCAAGGAGAGGAGCTGACATAGCTTCCGATCATCATTTAATAGTGGCTAAAATAAAACTGAAGCTGAAGAAGCACTGGACAACTGGAGCAGCAGTATTACATAAGTTTAATACAGCCCATCTCCGGAATACTAACAAACGCAACGAATTCAAAATAACTCTCAACAACAAGTTCCAAGCATTTCATGATCTACTGGAAAAAGGTGGAACTCATATGGAAGACAACTGGAAAGAGATTAAAGAAACAATAACTTCAACACGTCAAGAGGTTTTGGGTCCCAAGAAACAACACCAGAATGAATGGATTTCTGTAGAGTTATCAGTATAAAGAACAGAGTTTGGGACCTGATCAAAGACACGTTCTATCTATATGTAGACGACATGTTGTCCGGGTGGCTAGCAGATCCACTATAGAATAGCTAATAACACAATTTGCTTGTACGACTAAGTTGCCTTATTCAAAAATAACTGCAAGTATGGTGCATAAACCACAAAACAACTGGTTCCCTATACAACTAAGGGTGATGCAGGCAGTGTGTGAAATCGACCAATAGCACAACAATGGGGTTTCGAAAATATGAAAACAGTCACTTAACCGAAAGACAGTGTATACCTAACAGACGAAAAGACCAAACTATTTCTGTAAATAACCAGATGAACCTAAGTGCTAAGCACGGAGAGTCAAAGCACGAAACTATTATGGCTCGCAAGCAGACCTAAAAGTCAACCAAGGCAAAAATGATAACAGTAATCGAAAATAATATGAAAGAGAAGGCCTACCTGTGAACTAATTTATGAGTAAAATTTCAACAATAGCCCTTGGCGAAGAAATACACAAGGGTGATGAGGATCATTACTAAGAAAAGAACAACAAATTAATAAGAAGTATGAAACAGATGAAATTTTTTCCATTGCAGTAAGTCGTAGAACAGTTCGACAAACAGAGAGTAACATTTAATGTAGGAGATACGATGTACGTCACCAGTGATACACTAGTAGATGCATTAACTGTATTATCCGAGGTCTTAAAAAGGGTCTCTGGAGTTATACAATATATCTCTCAACTGTCTTCTACTGCGGAAGAGCTGAGCAAACTGTTAAAAAGGGGTGACTGAAAATTATATTTACCGACAACTCAAAGGAATTTAACATAACAATGGTAAATGTGACATTACGACTTAAGAATATCCTGGCGCGGATAATATTTGAATAATGGATTATTTCATGACGATGCAAATGGAATTTATGTGAGACAAGGAATTTAAAGTAGGTGTCGATAAAGGCACAATTCTAAGACCTTTCTATTAAATTTTTCACTAATAACACCCTACGAAAACTGAGCTAACCAGCTTTTACGCAAGCCGATGACGCTACACTTTAGAGAGACATAATGAATAAGGTGGATTATTGGATGCTACAGAACGACTTACAGTTATCAGAGTGATGAGCTAAAGGAAATAGCATCAAAACCACTTTATCCTGATGTATTGTGATAAGCTCGCAGTTTAACAGCATGTAGCAGTAGAAAAGGGTGAATTCTAGTTTTGCGTTGATACAGAAGAATTGGAAAATTTCCATCAGGTTCTATGATATATTTCGTTGTCTAAGCGATAGTAAGTGAATCACCCACCCCAACCTCATAAGAAAAATGCCATCGCAGACTAAGACATTTCTAAAAACTACCCACCCTATGTTCAGCTCAAAATCACATGAGAAAGTAGATGATCTGATGCAAAAAAGAACTCTTCAATTACATCACAGAAAAAAACGCAGCATTATTTCCAATAGTCATTGAGATCACTGTAGCCGACTAGTCAAATATACTATTCTGTATTTGTCAAAATTCAATGGGACGTCGCCTAAAATAAAAGTGAGTAAATTCCAAGTAAAATATACTGCATGTCATCTATTTTTAAAAATATTGAGTATAGGAAATGTTATAATCGTCGATTTACCGAGAGTAACCAAGCTTGCACAATTTTAATGTCAAGGTTGTTCGCTTATGTCTTCCAATTGTTGTGTCATAAAGTGAGCCTTATAAAGCTTTTTCTTAAAATAACGTCTATGCAGTTATTACACGTAGGACACATTTCTGGAGTATCCTATGAGTGAGCGCGTCCAGGGTATTGAGGATTCGTTTAAAGTAAGTTAGAAAGCTTGAATAATGTTTATTTATTCAGTTTTTTGAGTTGCCATTTACATATATATGCACAACGTAACACTTTTTCAGCGTAAAAAATTGAAATTTTATGGTGAACTTGCGTCAAAAATAAGCATGCGTTTAAAAGAAACTTAACTTCATTCTAGCATTATTTTTGCATTTACGCCGATACTTGTGCACACTTTGTATTAAGTGGTATAAAAGGATTTGTTGACGCCACTTTCTAAAATTAACTTGACAGATCTTCTACATTGACTCACTCTAAATTATGAACCCAAGCAAATATACAAATATATTCTACATTTACGTGATTTAAACATCAGTTTATTTCACATCAGTTTTGTGTTGTGTTTTTAATTGGAAAAATGTTATTTAAAGTGGATTATTGTTCTGATTGCCTAAGTAATCTTAATTAAATCGAAAAGCTACAAATCAGCTAAAATTTGAGTATTTAACATCGTCTCGAGTCCTTAGGATTCTATGCGATATTTAACACACGGTGCTGAGGAATTTTGTTTAAAGATGAAACAACTGTCCGATACACTCTGGTTTTTACATTTTATTTTGCTGAGTATAATGTGTCACACTTAATTTAGAGTTGTCAATCTCCACAACACTCTCAGGATTTTGTTTGTATTGCCGATGATATAAAATAAAATTGTATCTTGTTTTAATCAACGAATAAACTGGTATATTTTTAGTTACGATATCAATTTTACAGCAATGTTAGTCTCTATAGGAGCAAGCTATATCAGTGTACTCTTAATAGTAACAAAGAACTTCTGGCAAATGTTATTATGAAATTACAACAAACTAAAACAGATTAGAAATTACTGAGATGATATATTACTGGGGACAGTACTTAAGAATTTTCCTTTTAAAGAGGAACAGAATAAATAATAGATTATGAATTGCCTGAAGAAAGAGTTTTTTTGAGGCCATCTAATAAAAATCTTGAAGTTCATTGTGTGTTTTCACTCAAGTTTATGTAATCACGAGTTACTGAGTGCTTGAATTTAATGAAGCTGTCCAACGTTAGGTCGATAAATGGCTCTATCATTAATGCTTGTATTGTCCTTAATTTTAACTTTCTTGGTTCCCAAATCCAGCCATTTTCAAAGAAACTAATGAGTATAATTGTTCGTCTCCAGATAGTGTTTTTATGAATAATCACTGGTAAGTTAAATATATTACTTGAGTAAATTTACATTTACAAAATTCTCACTAATAGGCTACTGAATTAAATAATTTTTGGATATCTACGAGCATTAGTTCGTTATACACGAGCTTCTATGACCAGTTTCAACACATTTTCGTGTCTGAGGGTAGAACTGTTCAGTTTTACTCCTTTGTAGTCATTCGGTAAAACTATCCATTGTAAATGTTCGCTACATATAACGCATTTGAACTAGCTGTTTTATACAAAGTTTGTCAATTAGTGGTGATAAATATAAGCATATTCACAGTATTAATCGTAAGATTTTTCACGGAAACTTTTCGAAACCAGGGGTTAGGAAGACTTTTAGAAAGCAGAAACTGTAAAGAACAGAATTATTAATACATTGATTATTTTTTGTCAGTTCTACGTAGAAGGCTATTTATTTGCATTTAGTTTATGGGCAAACCGCGGGAATTTAAGCTTATTAGAGATTATATGTAACAGTTTTCTGTTTAGCAATTTTTTTCTGTATAAGGTTATAAGATGCCAAATAGGTCTGTGTACTGTCTAACAAATATCATGTGGTATTTGTTGAGATTATTTGCCACTTGTTTGTTTGCTTATGTCAATGTTTCTGGGTTATATATGGCATCAAAGGTAATACCAGTGGGCCATTACTATTGCTCTAGTGTTTTATTATGTTATGATCTAGTAGTAATAAGTATAGCATGTCTATTACTATAACTATAAATGTTAATTTGAAGTGATTTGCAGACTAAAAGTTCTTTCCTTTCGAAAAATCCAGAACCAATTTTATTTGCCTTACCTTTTGTAGGTAGATCCAGATTTAGACTATAGTGTGTTTAGAAGTCATATTCTAACATTTACAATGTCTTTTTTGTTTTTAATGAGAGATTTTTATCTGTTCAACCGATGAATAAATACATCTGTATATTGCATTAAATTAAAAGTGAAGACATGCGTTTCATTATCACAGGCATATACGTATACAGTGTATTTATTAGTTTTTCTGACACTATTCATTAATTATAATCTACCAATAGCCTTATTGCATTTGGCTTTGAACAATCGTGGAAATCATGTAGTTATTTTATTTATAATAAAGATGGTCACACTTGAAGCAAAATACATATAGACTGCTTTTTAAACCATCATGCTGACATAAATGCATCAGACTTTATCACTGATTAGAGTAAAAGCTCGTCATGTAGTTAATAGAACTGTGCTTTTATTTCCTAATATCATTAATGATTCATGAAACTGCCATCACTACTTTATTATTCCTGCACAATTTTAACTAACCTGTAAGTGGTTTGGTAAGTTCTGTCCAGTAGTTCCCAAAGTGAAGGACTCATCTATCTTTAGCATATCTGCCAACCACCACTCACTAGTATAAAATAGGTCTATCACTAGTCTTGGAGTCCAACATACTACACTTTTATCAGATATCCCATCCAAATTTTTGTGTCCATGATCTATGACTGCAGAACCATTTAAAATATTTATTTGATAAAATACGTTAGGCAATAAGGAAGACTAAATGTTAATGTTAATATACATTTAGATTCAATGGCCAATTTATTTTCTCAAATTAACTCGGTTGTTTTTCTTACAATGTAAATATTACGTAAGAATTGCTTTCTGTCCATTACAGGTCAATCTTTTCACTTAATCTGGATGGTTCAGATAAGTAATTAGCATAAAACGCACATGTACTTTATTTATAATTAACATAAATTTAAATAATTATTTTATTACATTGCATTATCTGTAATCAGCGTATATGTTAATTATCCGAATGTCAGATTTAATTGACAACATTTCTATCTGTATAAATGTGGTGGTCATTAGATGTGATTTTTATTTGTCAAGAGGTTATTCTACAAATTATTCATGTGTTACATAAGATCCTTGAACCATTATCTTTTTGATGAAGTACATAGTGTTACACATTATTGAGAATAAATTTCTAAACATGTATAACATTTATCGGTGAGTAATAGTACGATGTCATTGAACGTATATATATACATATGTATATATATATATATATAATGTTGTTATGACGCCAACTGTTATGTTTTCTTGGTCAGATGAGACAAAATACGCATGAGTTCTTATGGGCTTAGTAAAGTTCGCGTTACGATCTCTAGGGTAGTCGAATTATATACCTAATCGCTCCGATTCTCGATACGATTAAATGCAAACGCTACCTCAGATACTTGTATTTTTGTCGGATACCACAACTTGTTCTTCCCAGCCCGCAGCTATTCCAAAAGACTAGATTTGTAGGAATGATTTGTATTGTGGAGCAAAACGAAGATGAGACTGGCGAACAACATTTACATAAAATGCATCGATTTTTTATATTAATTAATTTACAGCATCTATTCATCAAGTAAAATCATCAACATTTTACAAATACAATTGAATGTTATCAGGAGTAGAACTCACATTGTAATTAATTTAATGTAATGAGTGTTTACAAATCAAGCTTACAAAAAATCAATACAACTCCTATCGCTTGATTTAATTAACCATTGTATTTTTGGGGATTATTAATCCCCAACAGCCAGCTACTCACACATGACTTGCTCCTAATATAATAATTGCATACATACATTTATTTAGTTTCGTTGGTTGTGGATCGTACACTACAGCCAGAGTAAGCTATTAAAGAGGATTGTAGATAGCTTGAGGAAGTCTTAAGCAAAATTGCTGAAAACGTGCCATGGGATCGCCATTTATTACAACAATTAGAATGTTCAACACTGAATTACCTCATTGGACAATTACCTAACTCCAGGCGATTGGACTTGACAAAAGAAAATGATGGGTTTTGTTTATTGATATTTTGACTTTTTTAATTGGATTCTTAAATTTGGGTATATACTTTGGTTTACATTTCGTTCAAGTTCGAACATCCAGTTTTAATAGGCTCATAGTTGAAACAAATGTACGATCGGAACTGATGATATATTCTCATATTGCGCTATTGATTATATTACATTTTCTATCTAAAATTTATGAAGGATAATTCTCATGGAAAGCGTTTGCTTCCTGCACCAGATCTAAAAATTTCTCCTTCAATGACATAATATGTATCTTTTGTCATATTTTAGTCAGGCTGTCAAATAACAGCTTTTTTTACTTTGTATCGTCACTGACTAACTGTCTCTAACCTTGCTTGGCTGACTACATAAGCCGTGGTGTTTTCATGTAAGTACTTTCTCCAGGATTTATGCACGTTAAAATGTTTTTTTTACTATGAACACGTCCAAGTTAGATTACTGTGTAGAATGATTAAATTGTGTGCATTAATTGTCTTATGTTATAGCTCTATAGATAAACAGGTCTTCTGTAATATAAGATGATCAAATTTTTTTAATGAATTACAGACTAAGGTAAATTTGAGGTGCTTACATGATGTTTAGTATAAATGGAAGAATTATGAAAACATAAATACTGTTACCCCAAGTGGAGCATAGACCACGCACCAGCATTCTCCAACCAACTCTGTCCTCGGTATTCCTTTCTAGCTCTTCCCAAGTGCTGTTCATTCTCTTCATATTCTACTCAAATTCCTTAATAACATTTCTAGTTATCGTTTATTTTACTTGTACCATATGAAAAACATGCTTACATGATACAATGAAGTTAACTACGAAAATAAACAAAGTTGAACTGATCTTCACTAACTTCTGTTGTTTATTATTACTATCAATACGCTACTATTATTGTCCTTATATAACCTAAATATATTTTTCTTTTCCGTTATTAATGTTAAACAATAAATTTTAATTATCAGGAGAAATTAATAAGCATAGTTCGTTGTATACAAAAGGCAACCTTTTGCCAGTACATTTATTTGGTATATTTAACTTATTGTTTATGAACTAATTAAAGATTTCTTCATTTAGACAATGATGTAATTACTTAACTTCTTTATTGTGAAATGATTCTATCACTAAACTAGTTTTGACAAAAAAGAGTTTATAAACCTTTACATTATTGTTAAACATTTTAATACATAAAATAATTTCATGAAACAATATATCATACCTAATGATTTGATCTTTGCAAATTTTCATCAAACATTTAAACGATACAGATATATTATGAATATAATAAGTTATATGTCTATATAAATTTCTATACATTTATATTTATTGAACTCTTCAGAAGTACACATTTACAACGCTAATAGTGATCACCAATCGTGTAGATTTTGGACTACTCATTTGACATTTAATGATCATGTACGTGGCCAGTGATCATCATTCATTGCCACTAGTGATGTTTGTCTCACACTTAGCATCCAATAATGATAGTTTTGTTAGACTTAAAAAAAGCATAGAACTCTGTAGATCAAGTGATTCCGTGGCAGTGTCTGTCAATGATAGGCCCATCTCAGAAGTATATGGAACTCGTAGGGGCTCTAAACTCGAACACTACGAGTCAGATGACAGCTTATGACGAAATGTCATCTGGACTAACAATCTCATTGACGTAATTTACGTTCAATAATTTTGACTTGAATTAATTTCACCAGTGACCTACTGTTGGAAACAGTACATTGTCCTTCTGAATTTTTAGGAAATTGTCTCTTGATAGGAGGCTTTCTTATTCATTTAGACTACACAGATGTCATAGTCCTATTTGGTTATGATGTTGATGGGATGCAGGGTCTTGATAGCATGGAGCAACAATGCATAGATGTTTGTGATGAGTTTTTACTCTCTAAATTGACATCATTGCTTCAGAACTGGTCTACATTGACGCCAGGACTAAAGAGTAGGATTGAAATAGTTGAGCTTTTTGGGCACTTACCTTGGAAGTTTGGTAAGCGTTCATTAGTTGACATCTGACAAAATTTCAACATGAATTTAAAAAGCTTAATTTGGTTTCGTAAGATTATGTCATCTATGGAGTGGGCATCACGTCCATCTGCCAATTATAGGACGAGTATACTGTCCTACTTTAAGGATATAATAAGTGACTATTAAGAGTAAATGATATTTGTAAGTTATTAGTATTTGATCGTCAATATATTCGAAGCGTCGCTCATATTTGTTGGGAGCACCAGTTGAATAATAAAGATGTTAGACACAGGGTATTATGGAAAGATGATGAATCCGTTGATGTGGTTGTTATTCTACATCAACTGATGTGTTTGAGACATGTACTGGGGTATGCCTAAACATCTCCAACCTCGAGGTATAATGTTTGTTGACGTTAAAGAGAGATGGGAAAAAGCTAGGTACTGCCGATTCAGAATATGGCGTCAGTCCGCGGAGTCATAGACACTTAATCTGGGACATTTTGAAAGATACAGACTACTTTGTAGGGGTCTGCATGGTTGTCAAAACTATTAATTTACAACTCTACGTGACATAACTCAGAATCGATTACATTGGCCCAGGCATACTCACACTCTGTCTTCTCTAAAATCACGGGTTTTAAACAATTTTACACCTATCTATAGGTTCTCTCTCGTTCCTTTTGTTTTCTAGTTGAGTTGAGGTGAGTTTGTCGAGATTGTTTAAATTTGTTATAGATAAATAAAGTATTTGTTATTGCCTATTCATATTATTTCCTTCTTTATTTATGCTTACAATATTATTAAACTATTAATAAGTTATAACTTGTAATCATATTTAAAAATTTGTTGATATGCATCTTTTTATGAAAAAAAAAATAACATTTTTTGTTTACTTCAATTAATCCCTATTAATAGTTTTTATTCAATCATAAATTATATTATTGAATATGAATACACACATAGAATATGCGTAATATACACTTATGTAATTATAGAATAAAACTATGGCAACCTGATAAATCTACATTATTTTAATGTCTAATTTGCATTTATTTAAAGAATTAAGAGAAAGAAATTAATTGACATGATCAATTACTATGAATTACATTATATGTAATAAATAAGATGTATAATTCATGAAATTGTATTTAAAAAATATAAATTATTAGGTGAATGACATACAATCTAGATGATTTAATAAAATATAACTTCAATTGATTAAATTTTTCACTGGTTGATATTTGTAGGATACTAGTGAAAACCAGAGATTGTTTTGTCTTAGTATGGGACTCATCAGTGGTGTACACCTCAGATTTTGCCCTAGGGACTTTAATTCATTATTTGTCTATTTATATTTTTCTAAACTATTACTTAAAAAAATAAAATAGATTTGGAGATTATACTCAATCTTCATTACATATTTACTATTCTCGTCATATTCCGTATTGTATTAGAATATGATACGTTGAGAAATCCTATCTAGTTTAGAGAGCACTATAGTCTTTAAATGTTCTCTGCTGTTTGAAGTAAATGCTGATAGTATTTTTCAGAATAACAATAAAAAGATTCTTAGTTAGACTGTTCAGTTGATTTAAAGCAGCGTTACTAAAGTAGTTATAATATTATTAGGCAGTAGAAAGGCTATCTACGCTGATTATTATCATTTAAACGCTAGCCGTCACTTTTTGGTGGTTAAAGTTAATGTATTTGATTTGACCTAAGTTAATAGTCGCCTATAAATTCTAAATATTAACCACACATTTTCATTAATATATGTACACTTGACAGATAATTAAGTTTGTGATATATAGCGCTACGATCATCCATTGTCATTAATGATAAATGTCTCACACTTGACAAGCCTGAACTCCACCAGTCACGACTTCTCACTAGAGCTTCAGGAACATCCTGTAGTTAGTCACTAGTAAGCTTATTATTATAGTTGAATTGAGATGGTTATTTTTGTGGAGATTGGTCATATATTTGATTGAGTATGTCACAGATTGATGTTGGCAGGGTACCATTGTAAACCAGAGAGCACTGGACAGGTGTTTGGTTCCAGTGCTCCCTGGTTTACAATGGTACCTTGCCAACATCTATCTATGACATATTCAATCAAATAAATAACCAATCTTCACAGAAATAACCATCCCAATTAAAGATAACTGAGTAATTATTATTTAGATACCTTGTGGTTAATTTTTAATACAAACTGTTTGTGTACATGATGTAATGGATTATTCTGTTTAGTTTCCTTTTAAACAGTCTGAATTAACCAAATGACAATTTTTTACAATATTGAATAAATTACAAATATAACCTCAGTAGTTTTAGTACACTTAGTGTATAGATACAGGTAAAATCTATAACACAAGTTTCGTCCTATTTTGAGATTCGTTAGCTGGATGTACTTAAATCCTAGAATGTCTCAGGCCTATTATTCTTTGGTGCAAATAGTAATGCGATATCTACCAAGTTGTTTCATCAAAATAAACATTTGCTTGTGCAACAAGATCTTATTCATCGTCCTTTTGCCTTTTATATAATGAGTTTCGTGTTATGATTATGTAGAATTTCATGTAAAGATTAAAATAAGAGAACTGAATTATGGAATACGTATGAAAATGCCTAACACTTAAACTCACAACTACGATTCAAAATCTACAGTAGACTGTTGTAAAGAAGAAAACCAGTTTAGTACATCTAAATTGTAATTAATATCTATTGATCATAATTTAATAGAACCATTTCGTTTTATTTTCCCTAACTAACATCTGAATTAACAGATATCTGGAAGAAATAAAATGAATACAGTGAATCATTCTAATAGATACTTCACGCATGATTCATAATTTATACCATGGCGATTACCAAGGTAACAAGTTATAGACATACTGAATGGTAAATCCAATGGGCGTTTCTTTATTGACTAACTTATCTACAACATTATTAAACTGATTTATGGATCTCATATGATAAAAAACGAAACCATCAGTGATTGAAAGCATAAATACTTAAAATTTTATTATATGTTGTAGGGTATTCATTAGTTTTAGTCTATTACTTAGTGATTTAACAATTCAATTCGTTATCGAGTTAACAATATTGAATTCATTATCTATGAATCGAAGTTTGAATGCAGACATGAAAAAAGAACAACATTTCAGGAAAACTGTAAGGGAAAGTCTAAGACAGAGTTGGCTTGAAAATTCCAGTCGGCGGCACATGTTCTACATTGTGGGGGGGGGTTACTAGGCATTGATTAACCAAATGAAAGTATTATTATTTTCTCATAGTAAAACAGCATTGTTTGTTAATTTAAAGATGGTTTGTAGAGTTTGTAGGATTGTATGATTTTCAGCAGGTTAAGAATGTGGCAAGACACCTATTGAAAATGAAGAAATAATCGAAGTTGTTTCACCTTAGTTTGAAACACTTTTTCATTATATACTTACTACTCCGTTAGAAATTGAAGTCTTAACCACCAAGTCAAGTGTCTCCAAGTCATTATTTCGGTAAACACGGTCATGTTTACATCCAACAGATTGCGTCTGATACGCAATATAAACACCAACAATCGAATACAAATGCACCCAAATAGGATGAATCATGTGTACTGGATTCCAATTGTCAGCCACAAACCAACCATATTGATAATCAAGTTATTAACTAATATTTTAATGATGTTAGTTGAAATAAAATTCCTACAATGAATGAGTTATGTTTGTGAATCAGTGCACTCACCACATCAAAGTCAATAGAAATGGGTAGTCTAACAGTATAGTGAATGATATGAACTAACTAAAACAATGTACACAAAATAACTATGAAATATAATAAACAAACATTTCAAATGATTAATAATAACTCGTTTATTAGTTATATATCTACGTATTTGGCATCTACTTTCTAATTGCAAAGGCTAGTGCTACTATTCTGTTACTCAAATCAAACTTGTAGCTTATTAATGGAAGTTGAACACCTAAACAATTGAACCAGTGTCAATAGTCTTTTTCATTTCATGTTCATTTGCTATACAAACTTTTTATTTGACTTTCTTTAAGGTTATACTTCATAGTTATCCATCAAAAACAGTCATCTATATTCTATTTTCAACTACACATCTTTGAAGATAAAAAAAACTTAAATATGTAACTCGAATTGTATTTCACTGTCTTTAGATGTACCTAAAATATATTTTTAGAGTAAACCAATTAGTAATATTTTCATTTTGGTGTAATAATACAGACGAATTATAAATCATTGTTTTCAGTATTGGCATTTACATGTTAGTTGAGTTTTATTTCACGAAATCTTGGTATAATGGAACAAGAGCTATTCAATAAAGATCATTAGTAATGAATGGTAACGTAAATCTAGTTTTATTTGGAATTGGTTTTTACTCAAATTTATACAAAAGTATGATTATTTTAAGAGTTATATTAGTGTAATTTACAACAAAGTTGAACTGTAAACTAATAGTTTTATTCTACTCATCCACAATTGTTTAATGTGTTTTTTATTCTTGTTCGTTGAAAACCTGTTCATTTATAGATAATGTGCCTACTTAAGTTTTAGTCTTTCATTACAGTTGAATATGTTTAATTACATAATGTCAGGTCAAAAGTGATAACTACTGAAGGGTTCTAAAATATGTTTGAACAGTTGTTTAATATTCGCTAGTATCTAATGTCTCTCCACACGACATTAATTCTTGATGAAAATTTTATTGGTATTATATCATATTTCAAAATAATGACAAACTTAGTTCAAGGTCATGATCTTTGAAGCATGCAGTTTTTACAAGTTACCTACTAACAATCAATAGAATGTCATTTCATAATTTGTCTAAGTAATGCTACTAGAAAATTATATTTCATAATTGTCTATCCCTTACATCTTGAGTTTATTCTTAATTCAACAGACAATCAATTATAGCCCAAATACCTTAATAAAGCCATTTGTGTTCGAGGGATTGAGAAAAATTCAATTTGTAGTCGTCAATAACATTCAAGATAGCCACTGCTGATTAGGATTAAACACCATGAGATCCACTTTTGAAGTTTTGGCTTAATATTCTTAAATCACACTTAAGCTAACGATTATCGAGTATTGTGACGAATTTAACAATAAACCTGCCTATCAAGATGAAATGTCACTTTCGACTTCATTGTAACTAAACTTAAGTGATCGTGTCGTATGTTTATGGCCGTTCTTAGCTGATTGCAATTGTCACGGATTGTTGTCTGTTAGGTCACCGTCTTCTAGCGCGGTTATGTTTTACGGCATAGGGTTAGCAACGTCATGCCCAAGCCTCCTCCTTTGTCTGAGCTAGGAACCACCAGTAACCGTAGGGGGATTCGAAGCGGAGTTGTTGTTGTTGGTTGAGTGCTACTAGAAACCAGGGAACACTAGACAGCCGTTTCGTCGTAGTATGGGACTCATCAGCTACGAGGACCTTCTATGTAGTCAGGAAATTGAACCCTTGGCCTTCAGATGATAGATACTTTACCATATGCACTACCGGTTCAGCTTCCATTAATTTGTGATATTGATTAATAATCAGTCAAGGCCATTGGTGACAACTATGTTGTAACCTATTTTTTTATTTGTTTGTCACTATCTAACCGTTAATTATTTTGCCAATTTTATAATTTTTCAATTTTACTAAAAATTTACTTGAAAAAAACCACTTTTTTCTTAACAACCATGATTTGTTAATTTACCGACTATTGTGATTGTTTTCTTTTCTTTTTTTAATTATGCAGAAAAAATAATTCATAGTAAAGAATTATTCTACTGAAAGTATAAGTTATTAGAGTTATGATGAACTTGATAGATTACCTCTTTGTTTCAGTGAATATTAGAATTGTTAATTCTGTATTATTATTATTATTATTTTCATTTAACTTTACTGATCCATTCATAATTTTGCATATACGTATCTTTTCATACTAGAGAAGAACTATTGGTTATTCTACTGCTACAATTTACTTGTGTTACACCCATTTCATTTTTTTTAAGGTACCTTTTATTTTTTTTTCTGTTATATTGTCGTTGCCTTGTTTAATAACAAAAGGGTTGTTATTGTTGTTAATGTTGTTGTATTTTTTCTTTTTCTAATATAAACTAATCAACCATTTAATTTTTTTTTTCATTTGTTAACTAATTTATTGTTGTGTACAATGAATGCTAATTTAATTTTTATTTTTTTAGAAAAAAAAGTAAACAGAGGAAATAAATAAAAATAAAACTATGCTGTAAAGTTTGTTCTTTCCGTTATATGATGATCTTTTTAGAGTGTTTTTTGTATGATTGTTTTTTGATGTAATAGGTCAGTCAGTTAAAATAGGCTAATAAATAAGCATAGTAATTGTACTCTAAACAATAAAACATTATGATATATGATATTAATTCTAATGAATATATATTTATATATACATAATATAAACGTGTTTCCACTTTCATGTCTATATTCAATGGTTGTAATTAAGCAAATGAAACCAAAGTAAACAGTTGATTTTTAGTATACTAACGTTTTGGTACTTATAAGTAGTCTATATTAAGTGATTACTATATATATATATATATATATATATATATATATATATATATATATATATATATATATATATATAAGAATAAATAATAATTATTAGTTGGATGTAATGTTCGTATCTTTTACGTGGATGTTAGTTTTTCTGTATATTTCATATTGTCAAAAAATAACTTACTTGAATCGGATCTATACATTAAATAAAGCTAAAAGTAATACTGTTGAACTAATACTACTTATTTGTTCGTGACTACTCAGTATGTTTTTATGTTTCAAATCACAAAAAGAAATGAGCCTATGATTTTCAAGCCGAATGTGAATATTGTACCTTAAGTTACTTTAAGTTGTTTAACTAACAATTTCTAAGTTCTAAGATGTGTGTGTTTAACCTATAAACTATTGACCTAGCATCGACTAGTTTAAAATTCTAACTCCAATTAATTTACGCTAATGTCCAGTCCTGTTTATTGATAAGGAAATGTTTTATACTTTACCGAGAATCTTAAAGGTCTTATATTTGATTACTATTAAGGTTGCCAATGTAAGCTTTGAATGAGTCCTTTGCTAAAACGAAACAATGGGATAATATTTTCTGATTTTCAATTGGTGTCTAACTAATGTCAGTTCGTAATATAAAGTTTCAAAAGTCAGTAATCTTCGTAACAGTTTAATTCTTTTTATATTCCCTCAATACTACTACTATTCCTCAGTCATATCCACTTTTTACATGCTTTTATTTTGGTCATTCTTTAAAACTAATAAAAACGTATTACCAGTACAATAATTAGTTGTGTAAATATCTATACATACTAAATTATATTTAACTGCTGTAAACTGTTTTCACCTTAGGTATCATGGATCTACAACATTTTGTTTACGATCGATTTCACCATGGTAATCAGTAAATTTTATATGAATAAATGTGAAATGCTATTTATAAAAAAAAAAGTGATTTTTCTAAATTCTAAATTTCTCTTGAAGGATGTTTTAAGGAGATTAATATATAAGTGAATGTATTTAATAGTTTACATTTTCGCTTAGAACCAGTTATTGTAATGCAAGGCATTTATTTTTGTCTTTTGTCTGTAAGGCAGAAAATATATGAAAATAAAGCTTTACATCACATAGAGGTAGGAATATAACAATTCAAAATATTCTAATTATCATCATAGGCTAACTGAATCTAGACAAGTGTTTGAAATAAGAAGTCGTTCGACATCAGTTTTAATCTAGTATGAGAATCTTTATCAATAAGGTTCCATTATCCATCAACGATCAAACTATGAAAGTAACAACTTGGCATCCGATGGTTTACATTAATAATTAAAGTCAATTTGTAAAGTTACGTGACCACCATTTAGTTCTATCTGCAAACAATTTCCTCACTCCTGATGTCAATAAATTCCATGCGCTCATAGCTTCTCATTGATGATCCTGGAATTACTTCACTGAGTTCTGTACTAGTACGAATATCGGGGCTGGAAGTCGTGACAATTGTTGCACAATTTATAATATACATTATGACATTAAACAGTCTCGAAAAATCCTCTTTTCTGATAGTCTAACGTATATTTTGTAGTGTTAAAGATTCACTATTACATAGTTTATTTATCAAATTTCATTTAAAAGTACCAAGACAAAATTTGTCGATTACTAGTTGCTTTCTAATGGTACTCTTACTGATGTCCATCCATAACGTAAACTAACTTTCAGTTATTATTTGGAAGCATTTAAAGTCAGGAAAATTGCAGTGGTAACAAGTTTTGGTTCAATGATTTTAAAGCTATAATTTTAGGTAAGTTAAGTCTTAAATTGAGTTAAACAAGTTCCCTGACAAATTAGATTTTCATCCATTTTAGTTAAAAAGAATAATTTTAAACTTGAAACTGATATTTATATAGTAAACCAAGTAACGAATAGAAATGAAGAAATGACACTAACTTTATTTACATGAAGTCGGGATTTTATTCGTGTAACTATTACTTAATATAGTAGTCAGTTTTCTTACAAAGTATTTTGAATTATTTATGTTATATAGTCGTTCAAATAGCCTTGAACTTATTTAGTAGTGCATTTAACTAACTCTAAACCTATTGATATTTAAAGTAAAAATTCTATATGACTAATCTGAAGTAAGATGATCACTGAGGTCATCTACATTTTTATTGCTTTAATATTTTTTTTAATGCAACAATCTCTGTCACTTATCTATTCATTTTATGAATAAGTGATGTATATTAGTGGTTTAGATTAAAGGTCTCAAACGTCTGAAGTTACTCATAGATGGCCTCTATGAATACATCAATGTAACGCAGTCGGTACACCTGATGAAAACAAAAGAAAGTGAGAAACAAAACATGTAACGATAAGTAGTCTGTTATGTTGGACGATTCAGAGAGAGCAACTAACTTCTAGAGCTATGTTTTAGAAGTCTCTTTCAGTTGCTTTAGTTGTGTGTAATGTAAACATTTTATTTTTAACAGTATTATGTTCCTTTCCCCCTATCCTCCCGTTTGACTTATTAACTGTTAGTGTACGATTACCTATCTGTGAGATATAGCTAAATAAATTTGTATACGTTGCTTCAATTCACTGTTATTGTTTCCCATATTTTGTACTGATGTTAATTCCCGAATGATTGACCGCGTGGTAGGATTTCATGCATTTACAAAGAAATGCTTGAAATACAATATGATCTGTCTAGTTGATTTTATCGTCTCATGTTCTTCCTATCCCGGCCGGGAATTGAGTGGGATATCGGACAGACGTGCAGCGGCCGATAAAGCACTCTTACTGATGCTTGCCACTGTAATTTTGTGAGCACAAGTCCACATCAACTAATTGGTCGTGTGTTCAGTCATAACAATTTTAAAGTCATAACATTGTTATCTACTAAATGAACAAAAGATTGGGTGAAAATATTATCTGAAACACATCTATCGTCGAGTACGTTGAGAATTATATCAGCTGAGATGATTGCTATAATAATTAGGAAATAAAATCATATTATGGCAATGCATTATTTGTTGACAACTTGGAAATAGCTCATTCATTTGTTATTTTTTTGTAAATTTCCTTCAAAATCGTCAGATTTAATATACGACAATAAACATTTGCATAAAATTACGCGTACATCATAATGTATATCTACGATAGCATCAAACAAATGAATATACGTGATACAATAGTAAAATATAATGAACGACTTAAGTTTATTCCGCTTCTGCACAAATAACCGAATTAATTTCAGGTTAATTGATATTGTATATTTTCACCAATATTCTTATGAGAGATTTCAATATTTCCCATTGCATATCACTCTCGTTTAATATCATCACTATAAGTTATTTCATATTATGATTTACTTACCTATTTAAAATATTTTATAGAAGAATTGTTTGATAAGATTTTGACGATATTTGTTATTTTGATGCGTATAATTAACTTTTTTTTCATGACGAAATATAGTTCATTTTACCTTCATGAAGGAGTAGTTCTAGCTGTAATATGCATTAATGTATTTTCAAATCAAACTAACATCATTCATATTGAACAGTTACACACTGTCGTCAATATGTAAATGGTGTTTATTTTATAATAATTATTCTATTTGAGTTGAGATGGTTATTTTTGTGGAGATTGCTATTTTTAATTAATTGAACACGTCACAGATTAATGTTGACGGGGTACTTTTGAAACCAGAGAGCACTGGACAGCTGTTTCGTTTTAGTGTTGAAATCCTCAGCAGTGTGCAACCTCAGTCTCCTCCCCATGGGTTTCGGGTAGGCAAACACTTAACTTTCTGGTTGATCGTTGTGCTACATATCACAAATTGATGGGAGTGAAAATTTACCATTGGATGCCGGTCGGCCTAAGGGTACTGAGGGATAAGTGTTTTTCAGCCGAATTAATAATTATTCCGTTGCAATGTATTTTAACCTATTACTTACAACGAAAGATAATATGAGGACTGAGAAATAGCCGTTAATAACTTAGATTGTTTGTTACTAACTGACTGAATTAAGTTATCCACTAACAAGTCACTATGAGCCTGCCAATCAGCTTACATATACAACTAGTTTTGGACTATTCAGTAGTTTACATCCCCGACCCCATCAGGGATTGAATCCAGGACTCTCTGGATTTCCTACGAACGCTTTACTATTAAACTACTGAGCCGTCTCCGGACGACTGATATTTGTAAAACAATGAATTCGCGATACGTCTGTGAGATCTCATCGATTACGTAATTATCTATTTCAGACTAGTTCATGATATCAGTTCAACATCCAGTAATCCCCACAACACAATTTCAGATTACATATATACTAAGAATACACCTGAAAATTGGTGTCTAAGTAAAATTAGTAGGAAAATATGCTATAAATAATCTGTTTGGAGCGACATGCTCAAACGTTTGGGTTACTTATTTTTCACAAATGTCCAAATATTCCAATGAAGTTTTATGTCAGAAGTTAATTTTAACTGAATATTCATAAACATTTATTGAGTGTACGTATACGCCATTCGGATAGATTCATTGGTTATTATGGTGATAAGCATTGAAATACTGGGACTGCGGTTGATGATATGTACTAACTACTAACAGACTGTTCTGTTGGTTTTGTTCAGTTAGTTTCTATCTATGAGATTGACTGGTTACTTTTAGATGGGTTGAGTGATTGGTGTATTTGTTGATTTTTGATTGACCTGAATTCCATGCTTCTAGGAATTATTTGGCATACTTGAAATTTCTTTTATCAAGAACTCTGATTATTTATTAATCAGATAGATATCTATAGTCGTTTACATGGATTGATACAATTGCTAGTAGATAATGTCTCCTATCACAAATCTACTTCCATTTATATTCATATGAAGAGAACATCCATTTTGTCTAATATAATATTATTCGCAGTTGACACAACTTATTTTGCAGATAATATTGCATTTACTGTCTTGTTACAGTTACATCTGCTTTGCCTAAATCACCTACCTAAACTACAAATCTCCACCTTAGGAAATGTTTGGTTTTAATACTGACGACAACCTAACTTTTTGTTAATTCTTATATAATTGATCGTTTCTACATTATCTGATACTACTCATAGTGTTTTATTCAGTAATTCACTTTTTTCCTGATAATATTAACACTTGGGATTATCAGTTTAATTATTGTAAAATCATCTGTTACTTATGATAAATTACTGTTTATATAAACATTATGAATGGAGTCTTCATGAAACAAATATATATACACTTAATAAATTTCAGTAAATTTATAATTTACACTTCATAGAATCCATCTATTCAACTCTTTGTTACCATAGCAACACTACATATTATGTAACAGATTTTATAATTCATTTAAAAATAAAAATAGATAGAACTTAAAATGATTTTATAACAAAAATAAAACTATTTATCAATAAAAAAAATCACATTAAATTTATTTATTCAATTTTTCTTTTGTTTTTTTTATTTTTTTAAAAAAATTTTTATTTATTAAATTAAAGTTATTTGACAAGCGTATAAACAAAATATTTAATAAACAGTAGAATATTTTTTTAGATCAATAATATTTTTCTTTGATTAAAGATCTTTATTGGTACATTTACATTTTTATAATTACAAGTTACAATTGAATACAATCCATGTAATCCTGTATGTGGATATAATTACAAAATGTGATAAGATGTAGTTAATATCTTCCGTTTTATTACTATTCAATTGAGATGGTTAGTTTTGTGGAGATTGGTTATTTATTTGATTGAATATGTCACAGATTGATGCTGGCAGAGTACCATTGAAAACCAGGTAGCACTGGGCAGCTGTTGTGTCCTAGTATGGAACTCCTTAAGAGTGCGCACCCCAGATTCCGCACCAGGGACTTCAGGTTGATTGAGAACACCTGAACATCTGTACTACTGGGTCGGCATCTAATGGTAGAATTCCCACTATTTAGTAACTTGTACATGTTATTAAGAATAAATGAGATACATAGATTTTGAGATGTTTTTGTAACAGTGTTAATTTATGATCTTGTTAAAAGTTGCTAAGTGGTTTTAGCCTACTTTTGTTTGAACAACTATTAGAGATCATAAACATTTGAGCAATTAATTTTTATAATCATTCGATAAATAAATACAAATGATACATTTGACTACAAAACAGTATAAAAATTAAATTAAGGTGATATTGTAGAGATAGGCATTAAGTTTAATCGTTTGTATTCGTCACAGATTAATATTGCTTGGATACCACTATAGATTTTTCTAGAGAATCGAACTCAAAACCTTTAGATTAATGAATACTGCCAGGGGGTTTCCAGTAGAACAATTCACACTTCCATCAATTTATGGTATAATGTGACCGGGATCGAAGATCTGCACTATTGAAGAGTCACATACGAGGATGGAACGGCTGTTCAGTGCTCACTGGATTTCAATGGCACCTATTCAACATTGATCTGTATCGAATACAAACAGCTAAATAAAAAAATTGTTGTAAATTCCTCAAAATTGGACGGAGTGGATATTAGATAACTTTTATATTTATTAGCTTTTCAATTAAATATTTCCCAATCACGCCGCCACCAGCTAGAATGTGAAAACAATTCCCCTTGAATCCTTTAGGTCGTTTCTATTTTCACTTGAGTTAATGAAGTGTAAAATCATCCACATAATTCGAATATTTTTCTGTAGTTTTTACAGTCTAGTTAAATTGTGCAATACGAACCAAACTGAAATGAGTAAAAACAAAAGAAGTTTGTTATAGTTTAGACAGATTAGTCTCTGATGGGTGTCTACGTCGAGAAGCATGAAGCAGCTCCTTCGCTTTAATATTCAACTCATCAACATTGTACATCCAAAACCCCATCACAATTCAAACTTATGATCTTCAAGTCTAGCGACGAGTGATTAACCATCAACACCACTGAGATAAATGTTACCATAATGTGCTTCAGTTTTATAAATTGACTAATAATTTTCAATTATTTTTTTAAATACGTTACTTTCTAAGATGCCATGCACAATGTAATACGCATATAGATACGGTTATTTACATGTACATAAATAGTATCCCATGAACTAAGATCGTTAATAGTTATTTATGAGTGCATAATATACTTTAATTTCAATAACAAAATTTTATTAAATGGATTTCAGGAAAACAAGGAAACTCCTCACACTATGAATCCGGATGAAGAAATTAGTCTTGATAGTTTCTTTCAGATGGTTGGAATGGATTCATCACAACTAGAGGCTTTATGTTATCCAATATCATCAACAGCAGCATGTTCACCAGATGATGTTCATATTTCTTTATCTGATAAAAATTCTCCATTTACTCATCCACTTCATTCAACTGATACAGAAGAAACAATCAATCATATCAAAGCACGCTATGAAGCAGAAATAGCAAATTATAAAAGAAAATTGTCTAGTTATCAAGATGGACAACAAAAGCAAGCTCAACTAATACAAAAACTACAAGCAAAGGTAAATTTATTATACGCTGAATATAGACTTGTAAAAACCTCTTAGTGGTTAAGACTAGTAATGTTTTACTGACGCCAATCTTAGATCCAACATGGTTTTAAGCATAGTTACAAGTCAAAGAAAATGGTTAACAGTATCTAGAATCTACTGATAAATGATAGCGCTAAATTAAAAGTAACAATTTGTTAAAAATAGAAGACATTTATACTTGAGCAACATTAATGTGGAAGCACAGCAAGTTTTAACATTGATAGGTGGATATTTAGGTCAGCTACTATTTTGTTATTCAGTATTAAAGTGACTACTGAAACTTCAGGCATATCAATTAATTAATGGTTAAAATTTGACTGAATAGTATATTTGACCGTTTACAATGAAAATGAAAGTTTGAAACGGTCCAATTGTTTAGTTGTTATTATGCTCAGAGTCCTACGAATTGGCAGTGATTTTGGTCATTTATGTAATTGCTTTAGTTAAAGATACATGTTAATTCCATTATTCTACACACCTAGATTATGGCTCTAAAACCAAGTGTATAAATATGTGCACCAACATTAATGACTGATCTACGAAGGTTGTTCTAAAATCCTGGTAAAGTTTAACACACTCAAAATAATGACCTAACCACTCAACTGAATTGTAAGCTGATTGAGAAATCAACGTTTACCACTTTACCTATCATCTTTGTATATTGAGGTTGATTCGTTTCAAGCAGTTACGAGGATACCTTGAAGGTACTAGTTGACACTCGATTGCAAGTTATATCCTTAATTGTGCGTGAAGAAGGTAATACTACCTACGGAATTCGAACCTATACCATTCAGCTTTATTGTCAAAATCACGATCACTGAATTATTCAAACTGACATACTGTAGAACTCAAATACTTACACTGACTAATAACTCTTCGGTGATTAATATCATACATATCTAGTCCTTTGTGACAATATAATTCTGATGACAAAGTTGCTATGTAGTCACTCGTCTAAATGGCTAGATATTCCATTTACTACGTCTTGATGTTGGGTGACTTGAAGTAGCTAGTACATTAGCATAATTTTAATGTGTCTTCCAGTAATATCACATATTGACATAGAGCTTATTTCAATAATATGAGTACTTCTAAAATAATTTTACTATAACTAACCATATCTGTACGTAATAATAGGTATTACAGTATAAAAAAAGCAGTTCCGATTTGGAACTCGAGATTGAACAATTAAAAGCTGAACTTGAAACATCTAATAAAGTGGTGAGCTTAGTCATTCAAAGTCGTTGTATAATTTAAAGTAGATGTTATTCAGTGTTATAAAACTGTGTTGTAAATAATTGTTATATTGTTTATCAATGTCATTTGTGTATAAGTTTGTTTAACAAATGCACTCATTTAATTATGAAAAGTTTTGAATGTTTTTTGGTAACTCTGTTCCATTTAACTAATACATCAATCTTTGTTTAAAATCAGTAAACACATTCATGATCTACATTTCATTATGAATTTATCCATAAAACTCAACACAAAGTTACATGTGAAAGTTTTATTCGATTCAAATAGCTTATCGTTATTAATGCTACGGTTTCAGAATTATAACGATGTCATATGTTGAAAGTGTCATCGTTTTTCATCAGCAGATTAATGATTTATCATCAGACTTGATGAAAATCGATTGGATATTCATAAAGTTTTGATAAGAGTCTAATGGAACTTCTGAAAGATTGTTATACTACTGCTTTAATGAACTGTACGTTATAACACTCTCCCAGTTAAACATCAACATTATAGTTTCATGTTTATTGTTATTATAGTATTTAATTGCATAAAGTTAAATGCTTACGTCAAACAATCTTTTGACGATTGTTTTAATTAAGGAGATACATTCATAGTCTAGCTAAAGGGTACCTAAATGAACTATACGTTTGGATGCTTTCTAAATAAATACGTCTTGGTGTTTATTTCATACGGTTGCTTCTTTTGCTAAATTTCCAGTTTCTTAAGATTTCAGCAAAACAAACTTCCCAGTTACTTATTATTTTTCGGATGTGAATTCGCAATATCTTCTTGAGAATTAGTATAAATCTTCTCAGCATAGGTTATTTCTAATAAAACTCAGTAACATTCATTTGGAACCGCTTTAATACAATACACTCATTATTGGTTATTCTTTCGATCTGTTATCATCTGTTTCTTGGTATGCACTTACAATTTATTGGTTTTGTCTTGCAATAGCTTCAAACCACCACAGAAACTTTAAATGCTCGTATTGATGTGGCCGAAACAAGAGCAAGAGCTCTAGAACAAGAACGTTCGTATGATATTGAAAATACTGTAAATAAATTACAAGAAGAACAACAAAGGTAAGCAGGCATAAATACAATCATCCCGTTGGAGAGTAAGTTTAACAGTGTTATTTGATAATATTCTTTTACTTTAAATAGATTATTCTCAGTAAACTCAGTTACGTCATCTCTATGTGCAATAATTACACTGATTTAATCTAGGAGATTAGTAAGCACCATGACTCGAAACCATTGTAGAATAAACTAAAAGTAAAATAGTAAGTAAAATATAAGTTGCAGATCCCAGGAGAAGATATAATATAAGAAATATAACGTAATGTATTTCAAGCTTACAAGCAAACAGCTAAAAATGTATACTAAAAACATCACTAGCAATTACAGAATAATACTGACACATACTTTAAACATTGAAATCAACATGATTTTATATTTATTACACAATTCATAATGGTTTCTCTAGCCAGAAACAACTATAAATTACGTTTTCAAAACTCGCTGTGATTAATTACCGACCCTCTGGTAATAGAAATGAAATCTTTATTATTCTTGGCCAAATGAACAATAGTACACCGTTGAACTGAGAACTAAATAGTTAGTCATTTTACTTCAAAACATTATTCTCATTTTCATCTTAGCGACATATATTAGGTCACTGGGTTTGATCATAATAGTCACATCTCAATTTTTCAATGTAATTAATATGATAATATATCGCTCAACTGGGAACCATTGACAAATTCCTAGTTTGGTTATCAAAAACAGTTATACTGCCTTATGGCTGTAAGTATGATGGATAGTGTAGTTTTAATATTTTATCCATTATGTTACGAAACGACATAAGATCTAGATGAATTATAACTTCTTGATTAAACTTAATTTTATTTTAAAAGGTCCAATGAATTATCTAGAGCTAATGAATTACTACGTGATCAATTAGAACAAGCTGTTCAAGCTAATCAAGGTTTAAGTCAAGATGTAGCACGTTTAACATTAGCTTGGAGACATGCTGCTCAACAATTAGATAAACGTGAGTCAGAATGGCGTGAAGAAGAAAGTGCATTTAATGATTATTTTGCTGCTGAACACAGTCGTTTATTAACTTTATGGAGAGCTGTTGTAGCACTTCGACGTCAATTTGCTGAATTAAGACAACAAACTGATAAAGATTTAATAAACGTAAGTTACAGGAAATAAAGATTTAATTACTTTTCTTTAATTTCTTAGAATTCGATGTATCATGTTAAATGGTACACAGCTAATCAATGTTCATTGGTTTTATTCAATTTAAATAGAAAACATATACATCAGATGACTTACTAACCAATAGACTATCTAAAATTCTAAAATTCCAAGAGCATAGTCAATTCTTAAACTATTTTACATTATCCAGTTTATCAGTCTGAAACTTAAAGCTTATAAAAAATAATGGATCTATACTCGACATTCTGTCAACACCAACTACATTTTGTGAACTTAACAAAAGATTGAGAGTTTGGCAGATATGTAATGATCAATTTGCCAAACGCCGTTTTTAAGAAGTCACTATGCTTAACGTACAACGTCAGGATTTTTTAAATTCCTATGAGTTCTAAATGCATCTGGACTATTTATGCTGTATTTTAAATAAATTTTGTTTATTGAAGCAGGAGCTAAAGCAGCAAATGTGTTGAAATTTTACAAGAGACGGTTGAAGAAAACTTTAGTCCTAAATCCCAAAAAAAGTGAAACAGTTATAAAAGTAACTGCGTACAAAGTATACATGCATGCAGATAACATATCTGCTTACTGATTTAACATATTTAACAGGAAAACTAAAATAACACTAGTATTGACATCAATCATCTTCAGAAGACACTGAACAGTTAATAAAAATAGATGTTACACATGGAGTTTTTCTGCATATCAGAGACTATGGTTCAGCTAGTTGGATGTTTTCCTTACAAAGCTGCCAGTGTCGTTAAGGGTTGCATCATCAACATTCAGTTAATGTAAAAGTAAACTTGTTAGTCATTCTACGAGTGTAAATTGGTTTACTGTAATGGCTTTGTTTGTGTTTGATTGTTATCATGGGTTTTGTTTTATTCATTCCTTCTTCAGTTCTTATTGATTGATCTTTGACAATGTGAATGATTGATCTCTTCTGTATCGGTTGATAGATTGTGTCCGTTACTATATTCCTTAATTATTCATTAGTTTGATTTCTGAACTTATGGTAACTCCTTGGTATTCTTAGTGTTTCTTGATCTAGAATTTTGATATTTTTCAAATAAGATTCATTTCAAAGGTCGTCCACATGCATTAATATCAGTGATAGCATACCGAGTTAATTCACTACTAATTTATATTTATGTATAAATTGGTGAAGTAGTTTTCCACTTTGTCCACAGTAATGTTAATATGATTGTCACTTCAAAACTGTTCAAATGACAAATGTTTATGATTAAACAGTATATTGCAGATTCTTATAATTTACGATTTATTTCTATATAGTTACTAACTGTTGTTGAAAAACGTTTGATTAAGAAACTTGGTGACTTTAGAATGTTACCATCAAATATACTTAATTTGCATCCTTTCTCCAATCCTTTTTTGTCATTTGTCTACAGATTCGCACAGAATTCACTCGGTACATAGGTAATATTCAATCAGCTTGTAGTAATCTGGAAGCAAATCAACGAACCGCTGAAGCACAAAATCAAGCTAGTCAAGTGAAAACAGCTAGTTTCATTGAAGCTGATATAGCGAATCGTGTACAAGGATTGACTGAGTCTTTAGCACGTAGTCAGGCACGTTTAGCTGAAACAGAGACTAAGCTAACAGAAATTATGACAGCAAAAGAACGACTTGCAACCCAAGTATGTATTTAAAAAATAAGTATACTTACACTTACTTTGCATGAGTTACTAATGTTTTGTGTAATTTCCCGAATTACATAACAAATCGAGACTTAAAGATGTACTCAAAATGTCCATAATTATATGAATAATAATTTACCTACCTCCCCTCCTCAAATTTAGTTGCCTTTTAAATTTTACCTTACATAAACTAACTTGCAAAGCCGCTATTTCAGTGTAGATGCTACAAAGCCATTTTTATTTTCAACTAGGTAAATGATTAAAATACTAAGCTTCCAAGTCAAAAGGATATTCGTGGTTGTATCTTGAAGGTGATCAACTGAGAACTGATTGAAACTGCATCTCATTAATAGTCAAAATAATTTAGCTTTGATATGAATCTATATGAATTGTACATTCAATTAAAAATTTGATTATAATCTATTAAAATTCGTATTAGTCTTTATATCTTCCAAAGTTATTATGAAATTCAAGCATTAATCGTTATACATGATATACACTATGACTATACATATATAGTCGGTTACTAGGCACTGACCATTATCGTGTCAAAAATTACTTTACAACTTGAAGTTCACTAGTAAGCCTACATAGTGTGATCAACAATTGGAACAACTCCATATTATTAGTGCACTATAGCACAGAAGGATCGTTATCATCAATGATGAAGCATAAAGTTCGGTCCTTATCCCCATATTTAACTTGAGACTTTGAATCTGTGAAATTTCCCTTATTTGTATTTCTGTAGATAACTATGCATTAGTGTATGGTAATTTAAACTTAATAAACGGACGCTTCGGAGTTCCAGTAATTATCGACATCTGTTATTATTCTGTTCTAAGATTTTCTATGATTCTTACCTTTTTAAATAAATAGACGTGCTCAGAATCAAATAAACGTATTCAACGTCTACTGAGGAGCCTGATTGTCCTCGACTCGATTCCATGGTACAATCGTGGATGTGTACTGCTGAAGTGTCCCATATTAGGACGATCAGCTGTCCGGTGCTTCCTGGTTTTCAGTGGTCATCTAACTATGTCCAGTTCAGATTATCATATTAAAATTCAACAATACTCATTTACAGTCACTTATTAGTCTTAAAATAATAATGAATGCTTTATGCGGCAATTAATAGCAATCTTTTTGGCACTAACTTTGATTTTGTTTTTCAATCGCTTAACCGCTTTTTATATTCCAAATTTCTATAATATTGAAAAGCTTGCTGAAAGAGATCGAATACTCACTACAATGAAACAATTACACTCAAATTTCGATATAGACTCATCACTAACTAAAAGTTCAAAATTATATAAAAGAGGTAAACGTCTACATGATGTATTGGATAACACAATCACTGATATTGGCATACATGGCGATGATTTATCAGAATGTGAAGGTGAAGATGATCATTTGAAAGCAACTAAACGTTTAATTGAACATACACACGTTATGCATCATGCATTGAGTCAAATAGCCCAGGTAATAATTGAACTATATGGAATTCGTCTTCTTAATATGCTTATTCTTATTAATTTTAATTTGAGTATAAACACCAAACATAGTCCAGTACATCATTCGAAATATCTGACTTCTGGAATGAAAACATGAGGCACAAAATAAGTTAATAGCCGTTATATATGTCTTTTTCAGTCCGAAACTTTCAGTTCCAATAATACAATTTTGCTTCTAAAAAATTTGTTGTTCGTTTTATAGTTAAATGAAGGATATTCAAGCTTATAATATAATATACCAACCTTTTATATCCAGTATATTCATAAAACAAGGCAACCTGCTATAGTATCCACCACTCATCGATGGCACTAAAATAGGTTGATGTACTGATTTTAAGGAATTAAAAAATCAGGTGCACACTATTTTCTAAGACGAATCAAATAGATGGGAAGTGAATAATACATAACTTAAGGAGAAACAACGAAGACAACATACTCTTTTCATCTCATAAAAATGTCACAAAGTTAACCTTTACTTGGTAACTCTAAACATTTTCAGTTTACTAAATAAACGACATTTACTTTTGTAATGTGAATACAAATGAAAATGCTCCTATCCATTCAGACTTTGTTGCCTTAGCTTGATTAATATAAGTGACTAGTTTTACCGATGTTAATTACGTCGTCTTGGAATGGCAAACTTTATAAACAACGAAATAAATCTTGTCGAATTCATGCTTGGTTTTTATTAGCTATTAGATTAGAACAATATAAGATGAGTACATTACGTATCCTGTTACACAGACCAATTTACAGTCATCCTCGTGTATAAATGAAAAACCTACATTTCATCTCAAAAAAGGTTTTTAGTTTAATGTACAATTTTAAGATTAGCTTTTACTAGATTTTAGCATCATAATAGGTAATCATGTGTATTGGTAATTGCAAACGATAAACATGATTACATATTATGATGTTATAATTCAATAAAAAATTAAGGTCGTAATGCGACTGATGAGAACCAACAAAACAGAAATGAGTTTAGGCTATTTTACTTCAGTTGTTGTTCTTGTTGCATTCAATTCCATGTTAGTTGACTGCATTAGTATAAACAAATGTGAATATTTCTTATTACTGTTTAGAATGTAATGGTAATAATAATAAGTTTATTTATTTACTATAAATTTGTTTTATCTTTCAGTTAATTATATGGGATGCAACAATTGCGGACACAGATGAAGCCCAAGAACCTATTTTGAATTTACGAAATCCCGATTGGTCGTCTACACGTATCATTCCATATTCAATAGATGGAAAACATGCAGTATCTGATATACATGCAGACAACAAAGCGCAAATTGAAGGAGGTGATTTTAAACAACAAGAAAATAAAATTTATTTCACGAAACCAGAAGATATTTCATCATTACGTCGACTTGCAAGTTCAAAATATCAAGCTGGCTCAAGTTTACATTTGGCTGAATCAACAGTTAATGCTGTACAAACTGCATTAAATAGACGAGCAACTCACGTAAGTCTAGAAAAATCTTTATGAAAATGCATTCAAACAATACTGATCGTCTAGTGAATAAATCTGACAAGTGTTTCTTATAATTGTTATTTGAACTTTAACCGATATGTCATTTGAATTCTTTGCCAAAATGTGTACATGACCTCTTTTTCCCTTTCCTGTAACCTTAGGGGGTTCGTAGTTAAAAGATTACATTCTTATTATTTGATGTAGCTTCAGTGATTAATTTATCAGTTCTGTACAGCTTATGAACTTGTGATTCATTACATTTTACCATAAATACAGAATTATTATTTTGTTCTTAAATGTAGCGAAGTAAGTTATCTTAAAATAACCTGAACAATAATGTACTTATCTAGTAAGCACTCGTCTTTTAATCCGATCTATCTTGTTGAAGTAACAAGTAAAAACTAGGTCAGATACTTTTCTGGTTAAAAAAGTACTCAGTCAGTCACTAAATAGGGTTTGGAAAACTTTATCAATTACTTGCTACCCATGAAAAGAAGTATTTTTCATATTAACGAAGTGTCATACGCTTCATATCACTAAATATAACCCTCACATTCCGGACAACTCCAATTAAATAATGTGTGTTTGTTTCAGTTGGGCTTTATTTGTCTAATCTATTCACAAAGCTGCCTGATAAACTAGTTCCAGTGGTCATATACCTATTTAATCAACAAACAGCCGGAGATTATATTTCTTGCTTCATCGAAAGACTAATAGTTATGATAAGAAGCTCTATTCCTGTACATCCGATTGATGCTGGATAATGCACTAATATACTTCTAGTCATTGATCAAATCTCATCCAACTTACCATTTACTTTGCAGTTTTACATTTAACGTATACAAGTAAACCTTAGTAGTCACTTTATTAAATCTAACTTGTGCCCACATAAATCTCGTAAAACCTCTCTCTTTACACCAGCTATCTGATTATCCAAATGACTAGTTGAGAGGTATGTTTAAAATATATTTCTTGTTTTATGTAATTAGCTGTTGGACCATTCCTTTAAGTCATTGTATAACTATGTAGTCTGTCTTGGATTTCGTAATTTATTTATATAATTAGTGTTATTACTTAGTCACTTAATAATTGCATATCTAAAAAAATGTTGTAGTTAAACTTACAACGCTACATGTAATACTATCCAGTTTTCCAAAATACATTAAACCACAATCCCTCCCCCCCCCCCATTAAGTACCAAAGGATGATAGATGCGATTAGAGGTCCTACTTTCAAAAACTTGTTTAGACACCGAAATCTCATTAATGAATACAGTACATTTACACTTCACAAATTCTTAAATCCTATTGGAGTTAGATTACTACCTATTTCATAGGTAACTCAAAATTTACAAACACTGATAGTTTTCCACTACATCATTATAACAAAGTCATAATGAAAAATTTTCAACATTTAACTGAATACGTTTAGTCTTGACAATGATACATCTACTTTTCCTAGACTACATTTGCTTTACTAATCACTTACATTATGATTGTTTATTAGGATACTTCAATTTTCTATTTAACAAAAATATACAATAATACTTCCTATACTTCACTAGCTTATTTTTTTTTATCATATCAATAAACTAGTAATTAGAAACATTTTTCTGTAAAAAGAAATGATTTGAGTATTTCCGGTTTATTACAAAATTCATTAATATTATTATACTCATTATAGGAAATATCTATGTATATTACTATGGTTAATTGATACTTATTCAATGTTTCAATGTTAATTTTATGTTTAAATAATTCAAATGTAGATTATATTCAATGAATTAATTAATCAATCATTAATTATTTTAATAATGATTGGTTAATATTTGTATAAAATCAGTAGGTTAAATTGAAATATAAGTATCTTTTAGAAGGAAATATCATTCACTTGTTAGTAGAGATTGATAAACCTAGTAACTTCAATATACTTCTTGGCGTCTATAGATTAATTAGAAAAAAAACTTTTTTATAGAAAAAAAATGTTTCATTGCATTTCATTAACTGTTGATGTAAATTATCTAGAGAGGAGAGTAATATTAGTTATTTCTAACTTATGATAATTGTAACTATTTAATAACCAAAAAATATTTTTTTGAACAGCGTTAAGAATGGTGTACATAACCATTGCTGATATAAATGTCCAAGATTGTGCATTGGTTCTGTTTATGTAAATAATTAGCTAATGTAACTTAAATTCAGTTGTGAATATGTTATCATCACAAGTTGATTAGTACTTAGGTTTAATAAGTTAAAACTACATTTTTTTAAGATTTTCATGGATATCTTCATAAAAGTGCATTTTAACCAAAGTTTTAACAATTGTCTTTTGAAAATGTCTACTTACGTTGGTTTGAGCTTATTAACTTAATTGTACCTAAAATGTTTATTTTTTCCAAAAAAACTTTCGAAAATAAAAAACTTTATCTTACAGCTTAGAAGTAATAACGTTTGTTTGCTCAGTTAGAGGTTTCTCTATAAGTTGAGAGTTTTTCTGTGAACGTTTTAAAACAGTGGTAGGAATAGCAGCAACTGATTCAACACACACACTATTCCACACTATTCTACGGTTATTAATCATCTAATAATCAATATACGTTTTACTGACTTTGACGATTGAAATCTGTGGGCGCTTCTTCAGAAGTTTCAAAATAGTGAGTGGGTAAGACAGAAAGAAGCACATTACAATTCATTCATTTTCTGTGCTTTGTAAATGTTTGTATCTTTCCATTGTTAGTGTTCTGGATTGTAGGCGATCAGTCCCTATATATGAACCTTAGGCATTTTTTTCTCAATATAGCATCAAGTCAAAAGTTTTTTTACGGTTAAATTCCATCTAACAAGTGGCATTTTGAACATTAACGACTAGATAATACGAACCTTTACAAGTTACATAGACATCCCAATCTTCACAAGTATGACTGTCTGTTCGGCAGTAGTAACGTTTCGAGCAATTATTCTGAGTTTGAATGCTGATGCGAAGTTCAACACTATAATATACATACATTCAGCAATAATTTGTAAAACAATTGTACAGTTAGAAAAAATAATGTAAAATGTAAAGGATATTAAAACGGATTGTACACAAAGATCAGGCTGATGCTATCAAACTACCATAGTCTCAGCTGTACATAAATTCCTAACATAAACATTATCTGAACGAGTTTCTCTAACCATATAAACGATTTTGAAGTGAATGCATAATGAATTGGGCCAAAGCTGCATTTCTTCCTTCACACTACCTTGAATAAAGTTCCTGCTGGTGAAGATAACTCGAAATTCTTTTGAATAAAATGTCTGCTTTAGAGATCTTGAGGGTCATATTTTTAAGGATTTAAGCTGAAGTATCTCTTTTGATGTTTATGAATATTACTTACTTCTGTTCAGTTGTAGTGCTTTCAGTATATCGTTATTAATTACTGGCTGAATATCAATCACGTTGTCATGTAGTAGATCAATCATCGTTCCGTTACAACATCCCTGATTGAGTATGCTCCAGCTAATGATACTATTTTTGAGATTATCAAAGTAACAAAAAATTATATCCTCAAAAGTAAACATCGTTGAATAGATATGTTTTCATATACATGGATTCTGGTGACGAGTATCGAGATCAAGTTATAAATAATCTTAACCTGATTTCTTACGTTCTATTATTAACTATTACCAAGTTATGTTATGGTATCGCTACAATGTTTTAATAAATAGCCTATTAATTTCATCTTACTATTTAACAACAAAACTTTCTACTTTATGTATTACTCTGGATTCTAATGTAAATTTATTAATAATATAAAGAACAAAAAATAATATCAAATAAATTAAAAATTTGAGTGATGGTATTGAACACTTTAAGTTACAATGGTTATACAAGTTTCCTAGTTGATTGGATAGGTTTAACGTTCATTAAATTAGATGATTTAACAAATTCCAGCGATCTTGTTGTTGAAAGATACGTTCATTTATTAAAAACCTTGACCCGATCGAGAGCATATAGCATTAATAACTTCGTATCTAATTAAGACCAATAGTATATCCGTATAAAGAAAAAAGTAAGTTGTATTGTATACAACAACATTCTCTGCTGTCTATTGTCGATCGTGTACATTGTAATAACTGTCTATTCACAAAATGACTCATATCAAACACTTATAAACTTTACCATGAAACATTTACCTTAATGACCTCATTTTCTAATTCTAACTTAATAATTTAATCATTTTTATACATTATATTAAAAATTCTACATTGAAAATTTAATAACTGGTTGATTTCAAGTCATAAGCCACTTATTATAGTTACCATGGTAACATCCTGACAAATGTACAATTTCCAGTTAAGTGTTTTTCTAGCTTTTTTGTTTATTTCTTATTCTTTATTGTTTTATAAAATACAGAAGTCTATTAATACACATGCATAAATTGTTCTATTTACATAGATAATTGTAAATTTACCTTCATTATTTCAATGAAAATATTCAATCTCACTTTATTTGTATTTTTTTTGTTTATTGTTGTATTTTGCATTAAACACTGAAAAATAATTTTATAACAATAAACAAGATTCATTAATTCATTGAAAATATTCACTATAATGATTGAATTAGTAAATGATAGAAATGAGTAGATTACGATTTGTAAACTAAGAAAAAAAGAGAAATAAACGAAAAAAATACGAAGAAAAAATATTTCAATTAAGATGGTGCGGAATTCGGGGTGCGCACTGCCGAGGAGTTCCACAGTAGAACGAAAAGTTGTCCAGTACTCCCTGGTTTTCAACGGTACCCTGCCAACATCATTCTGTGATATATTCAATCAAATAAAAAAAAAATATTTATTTACGTATATGAATAAATTTTAAGTTAAGATTACAATGTACATTTAATCATAGAATTTTTAATATAAATAAATAAAATAAAATAAAATTTTTTTGCGGTTAGTCTAAAAATAACAAGATTTAAATAGCATTAGGAATAGAATTTGCATAATTCATATTCTAATTGATGGAAACTTCTTTTTATTTTCATGAAATATATGCATTTTGATTTTTTTTTAATATAAAATAATTTATAGTGAATGAGTTATGATGAAATTATCTCTTATTTGGTGATATGTAATTGAAATCACTTAGCATTGGTATTTTAATATGCAAAGTGAATGTTCTATTTTTAAATCTACATTGAGATACAACAGTTACTTACTTACTTACTTATGCCCGTTACTCCTCGCTGAGGAGCATAGGCCGCTCACCAGGATTCTCCATTTAACTCTGTCCTGAGCAATCCTTCCCAGCTGTTTCCAGTTGCTGCTCATCCTTTTAATGTCTGCTTCCAATTCTCGACGCAGTGTGTTCTTTGGCCTTCCTCTTTTCCGTTTCCCAACAGGATTCCATGTTAATGCTTGTCTCGTGATGCAGTCTGATGATTTGCGTAGTGTATGTCCTATCCATTTCCAACGTCTTTTCTTAATTTCCTCTTCGGCTGGAAGTTGGTTTGTCCTCTCCCATAGTAAGTTGTTGCTGATGATTTCCGGCCAACTGACATTGAGTATCTTGCGTAGGCAGTTGTATATAAATATTTGCATCCGTCTGATGATGTTTGCAGTAATTCTCCACGTTTCAGCCCCATACATCAGGACTGTCTTCACGTTCGAATTGAAGAGTCTGACATTGAGGTTAGTTGATATTTGTTTTGAGTTCCAAATGTTTTCCAACTGTAGGAATTCTGCCCTTGCTTTGCCAATCCTTGTCTTTAAATCTGCATCGGACCCTCCTTTTTCATCGATGATGCTCCCCAGATATGTGAAAGTATTCACTTCTTCCAGAGTTTCTCCATCAAGTTGGATTGGGTTGGTGCTCCCTGTGTTATATTTAAGAATCTTGATCTTACCCTTATGTATGTTCAAGCCTACTGATGCTGAAGTTGCTGCTACACTGGTTGTCTCCACCTGTAGACCTCCTAGGGTTACTGCCGGTCCCAAGCCCGTGTAAAGGAGGAGGGTTGGGCATGGGTCTAGCACCCCCATCCCGTAAAAACCCAAACTTGCTAAAAAAACGCAAACCAGATTAGACAATAGATACAACAGTGGTTGAAAGTAATTATGTTCATTTTATCAACTTGAATGAATTTACAATTATGTGATAAATCTCGAGGAAACTAAACATGATGAAGTAATAAATGAAATGATATTGTATTCAAAATATATTGATGACACTTCTATTGTGTGTTATTACACATACACGGTATACAATCAAACTCTTAGAACCTTTTAAAATGGCGCATAAGAATACAAAGTATACAATGAAGCAAAGAAAAGATGACAATTTTCATTTTCTTAATGTCACAATACAATCGAGATTGGATAGGACCATTCAGTGTTCAGTATATCTTAAGGAATTATGAGACTAAATTTATCTGAATTTTAACAGCTTCTGTCTTATCAATTATTAAAAAATAGCGTTAATCAACACATTGTTACACAGACCAGAAATAAATTGTACTAATGATAAACATGAAGAAGAGCTAATGAGTGTTAGATATCTAGAAAATAATGAATATCCATAAGAATGAATCAACAAACACGGTGAAAGTTAGGGTGAAAAGCCCAAAAAATTGCCTATCTTTTTTCAACTTTTAATTCAAAAGCGATGTCACATCAGGAAAAATCAATGAAGAACTAAGATCTTCAAACAGAATATATCCAGCTGCCAAACCCACTATCTTTGACAAAACAACGTCACTTTTAATGCCATCAAAGACCAAAAGGTACAACTTTTACGTTATACACATTTACATGTATTTGCCAAAACAGTTTTATTATCTGAACGGAAAAAAGGGCTGACGTTTGTTTTTAAGAGCATGTCTCCAGACATTTTTAATCTAATAGGTCAATAAACTTGATCAATGCTATTGCTAGACATTCGGCTGATAAAAGTTATACAACCAATTTCTTGAATTCCTTCTAGGTGATTAACCGACAGTCAAACTATAATAATCTTTAATTCGCGGAAATAATAGCTACCAAATGCTTCGAACCAATTCTATGCATTCTCTATTTACCGTTGGCAATTTTTTAATTACTTTATCGTGTAATTATTTTCAATAATCTCCCTGTTTTTCTGTAAGGTCTCACCTAATACATTATCTTGTAGATCATTTGTTTGATTACATCATTCCAATTCCTGCAATTTCATAATTTTGTCTCACCATTAGTAGATTTCAACTGATGTTTTGTTAACTGTTCGTAATTCGCCCTACTCAGAGTCTTCTTTAATTAACTTAATTTTTTAACTGTATGGTTCTTTGTTAACAACCCGATGTTTCTAGCATTTTACTTATAGATTATATTTATGTGTATCACACTTTTTAATCCGTATCAACTTCACTCTAATCACTTTACTCTACTATATTTCTACATTTCTGATCTCTAACCTGTAACGTTTGAAAAGTATGTTAATTTCTATTTGAAAATTTTGATTTTTAAAAATTGTAGATTTTATGCAGCTGATGAGAGCTTGATAAAACAAAATGAGTTCATCCTATTCTAATAATAATTTAACTATTCATGCTCTCCCTAAATTAATAAAGGAAATTAAGTGTATGAAATATTATTTGTAAGTAATTATGTGTAAACCTGCCTGACACCTTGAGTATGTATTGCATACTTTTGATTATCTGAATAATCTGTCATACTTCAAAGTCATAATTTAAGTTGAGAGGAATATTTATTTTCGAAATTAGTTAACATCATTGCCTTGCTTAGTCTTACGCTAGATAAACAGTTATTTCAAGCTAATCTAGTGTTTAATTTTTTGTTTGATAGTCTAGTATCTTTTTCAAGTTTAAAATTAATGTAGATAATTATGTTTTACGGATACAAATACAGTAATCACCTCAATGTATAGTGATATCGGAAGTAGAGATAGGTAAATAAACGTTGTGGATGAACGAACATAGAATTTTTTTAATTTGCTTAATTTTATTAATAAAATTTTCAGCAGAGTTATTTTATGTAGATACCTAAATTGATGTTCTTGTAGTTTTAGAGTCAAATTGTTGTAGATTTCTGAAGACACTATTCTAATTCACTGAGATCAAATCAGTCATTTTCACTCTTAGGGAGTATATATTCTCATTAATCAATAAATTTTTATGTAATGTTTCCCGCTTATGAATTTAATTAAAGAAAGAACAACGACAGTAGTAGAACAAGATGAATTCATTTATTTCGTAGATTCTCTTCAGCTGTCTTACATTTTTGAAAACCCACTAAATATAAAGTTGTAAAGTCTCTGAAGAGAATTCACGAATTAAATCATCTTGTACTGCTGCTATCGTTGTCCTTTATTTACTCATGAACAGTAATCGTCAGGTTTTGTTTTTACTTATATTAAATATTCTTCTCAATCCCACCAAGGTTTGTTATTTATGTGATTTTTTTCATCCAAATATATTGGTGTAATGTACCCCTGAAATATATGCACACTTTTATGTCACTCCCTCTCCCTTTAACTTTCCTTTTTATTAGTTTTCGAAATAGTGGATCTATTCCGATAAATCCTCATGAGTATGTAGGTCCCCACTAATTCTTTTAAAATTTGGCTATCCATAGAAGTTTATGTAACTCTACGGATGGTGTAATTTTCGTAGTAGGCGTGAATAGTGAAAGTGATTACTCATATAAACTCGAATATTCTTTATTAATATCCCTTAACATTAGGCATTCCCTGTTGCATTATTTAAATCTCTTTCTTCCCCAGGATCCATTTATTCACTTAAACCACAATTTTCTCTGACTTCTTATATAGTCACAAAACATTCTGCTGATTTCTAATATTCAATAGTACTTAAAGTAAGATAGTCTAATTAACTATTATTTAGTTTTTGAAAGTTGGAGGTTTATTCACCATTGTATGTGTGATGACAGTTAAGACTATAAACGGTATTGTCTGTATAACTTGTAGGCTTATTTTACAAAAAACTGATACGCGAAGGTTGAACCTGATCCACAGAAAGTCACTGTACTTAATACTAAATAGTTCGTTACTTTTCTTGCAAACCTTACAGTGATAATAGACTGAAGTATAAATTCTGCACGTTATTACTATTTTAAATCTTTATGAAAAATATTACTGTACATCAAGTTTATATACACGTTAGAGGCAGTCGTATAAGGTCGAATTAGACAGTTTGATACAAGTTTCTGGTATCACTCATTTTGGTTTTTCGTCCCCTCAATTCAATTTAATAGGTTCACCGTCTCAGACTCCGAAGTTCTGGATTGAAAGAACAAATCAATAATCTTACACGTCGTGGTGAAGAGTCAGATGTAGAAAGAAAGCGCTTATCTGAACAAATGGCAAGATTAAGAGAAGAATTAGAAGTACAAAGTTTGGAAATGGATAAATTATCAAGAGAAAGAGATAGGATTAAGCAAACTTTGAGGTAATATGATTATTTATCTATTCATTGCAACGTTTTGCACCAACTCTTATTAAAAACATATAAAATATGTTTTTATATTATTGGTATGAACCTTGTGATTTGTATAGTTGAATTGCACACAATTTCATTTTGTCAGTTCAGCAGTGTAAACGTTAACCGACGGATGAATCTTCAGTTCACTGAGGTCATGTATATCCTAGTAAGTGTTTAAAAGTAAATGTGGTTCTACAAGAAACTCATTTTCTGTGCTTTTGAATTCGTATGAAATCAACTATATGTACTGGAACTCACTCACTATCAAAATAATCTACGATGTGATAACTAAGTGTTTTGTTGGATCATTCTCCATTCGTCCTCAGTGCAGAAATAAAGTAGCATAAAGTGGATTATCATACTGTTTGATTATCAACCTATTTATTCAGTCTATATTGTAATGCACTACACATGGATACTTATTTCTTACATCTAAAGTTAGTAAATATTGTTACTATGTCGGTTATTTTAAATTTACAGAATCAAACCAGGTAATAACCTTTGGTTTTTAGGAAGTACTGGACATGTTTCATCTCATCACGGGTCTGCTCATTTGTGCATACTCATGACTCTACCATATATCGAACTCATGATTATATGTCCTCGGAGGTAATATTTAGTGTTTAGGTCACTTATTTAACATTTAGCTGATGTACATTGCCGAAGAGACTCGTACTAGTACAAAACATTTGTCTAGTGCTTTACGGTTCTCACCGGTCTAATTAAACTCATTTCATAGTGAGAAACTTTAAATGTCAACGTTTCTCTTAACACGTAATGATAAAAATTCTCCACACTTTGACTATGATGATCTTAGATAATGGTATTTTAAGCATAGCATTTAAAAACGTAAATACAACAAATAAACAACTAATGAATTTATCTTGATTCTAGTTTAACTAAAGAAGAACATGAAATGAGTGAATCAGCAAGACAGAATTTAAATGAACATATACGTGAGATTGAGAGTGAATTAGATCGCCTTAGAACATCTTTGCATGATATGCGGAAACAACGCGATGAAACAATTACAGAACGAGATCACTTACAATCTGAACAAAATCGAATAGTACGTTTGTTAACTCCTTGTAAACAAATTTTCAATTGGATTTGTTTTATATAATGTACAACAAATGAGATTTTTTAAACTACACATCCGTAGACACACGTTTGAAAACCATACGACTCATATGAAAGGAATATCTCAACAAAAAGTTGGTTTCATTGTTCATTTCGTACTCACAACTAGTAGGATAAAGCGTTAATCACAAAAGAAAATGTTCTATTTTTTAATGAAAGTATTATTTAATGAAAATTTTATGTTGATTTTATACACTACAGATAAATCTCATTCATTAAAAATCAGAAAGCACATCACAGTCGTTTCATATTAGTAGAATATTTCCGAGCAGTACACACTCCAAGAATTGAATATGGAACCTTTATATTTCGAAATAAACATTTAACTCTTAAAAATATTGAGTTAGCTTCCAACTACATGATTGAAACTCCGATCAGTTTTTATAATAGCACAACGATCATTCATTACAGTTGGTGATAACTAACTTATTCTTAATGTGCTTGAACATTGCCAGTTGCAACTTATCAATAAAACTTCAATCTAATTCATTAGTGAGCTAACGATCGTTGTCTAAATAAAGTTGTATTGTGTAAACTGATGCTTAAACATTATCCTTAAAAAATAATGTTATTATAAAGATGACACTTTTTAGGTGTCTTTAATTTTTATTTAAGTATCAGTTGAAAGCTAAACTTCCACAAATTTCATAGGTTTTAATTTCTAAGTATAATTTTCAATAGTTTCACTACTGGATGATCCAAGTAGTCATTATTATCATCAACTAATGATAAATCTTGTGAGATGTACTTGTTATCTGAACTATAAATTCTTTATCCAATCTGTTTAATTAAGTCAACTGGATTTGGAGTTTAACATACTATGGATTTGTAGCCTACTTTTCTCATAAATGAATGATTCTTTATTCAACCATCCATCTAGAACCTTCATTACAGGTTTTGAGTAGTACATATGAATGGATTGTTTAATTAAAGGATTATATACAGTTCATTTTAATTATTAAGCTAAATACAATAGGCAGTTACCAACTATTCAGTTGGCTTGACAATGAAGTGAAACTTCTTATACTAAAAAAAATTACAGTTTTCCGAGTGTTCATTATAGGTTTTCATCTGTGAATGTCGCAAGTAGCTTATTGACTTACAGTTGATTTTGAATAGATTACGCTTATTTCTTATCAAAATGACTTAAGCTTGGATTATAAGGATACTATATCAGCTGTGGTAAGTGATTTTACTTGTTACTCTAGATTTGATAACTTTATTCATTTTATCTACAAAGCATATTCATTGTTCTAATCAGTGTTGTACTATTCCCATTTCCTTTTTTTTTAATACGTTTAATGTTTTTATTCTTCAAGCTTCGTGAATTAGATGGCATACAAAAAACATTAACCAGTACAGAACAACGTGCTGTAAACTTTCGTGAAGAATTGGCCACAATTCGTGAACAATTAAGACGTGTTGAATTGGAGAAAGAAATATTAGATCAAGAGAAAAATGATGCAATTACTGCAGCGACTAAAATTCAAACTAAAATTGAAGAATTAAATGAAGATCTAAATCAAGTAACTGGTTTATAATCAAAAAAAACTTTTGTAACGTTACTAGGCATTCGAAAGTTATTGGTTTATTGCAAGTAGTTATCGAAAAATCATACTGTCAATAAAATGTGAAATGTGAAGTATTTCATACGTAGAAATTTATCTGTTAATTTGTTATCTGTCTAAATACAATAAAGGTATTTGAAGATAAACTCAGTATAACGAGATAAGGATTTCATACAGATCGTTGAGATATGTATCTTCGTTTAGGTCAGCTATAATACTCCATCTGGGGTTTCGAACTTACAACTTAGTGACAAGAAATCGGATGTTCAAATTTCTAAGATCCAATTCCACAAAATACTCACTAGAATAATACTGCTTTCATTAATATTTTTGAACTTGAAAATATGTCGTAATCTATCATACCTAGTTCAAGTGATTCTAGACAATCATATGACTTATGTGTATTTTTATTTTTGATGTTTTTATAAACGTGTTACTATGTTTTGTTAATCATGTTCTCACCCCCCCCCCTCATGGCGTGTGATTGTCTAATTACCCATCACCTCTGTTACTATGTTTTAGTAAAGTATGTTAGGATGACCTTCACATTTGTTACTCGTCATTGGTTGTTTAACACTCACCCCTATGTACCTATCTATATTTGGAACATTGGTAACATCGTATACATATATCTATTCCTAATTAGATCCCTTACTATTTTGCTCGATGGATCCCTTAGATTACTTGATTATTGGATTGTTAGCCACTTGATTACTGAGTGTCAACTGCCGACTGTTTGTAATTCCACATCTGGATATTACAATACAATCACACTACTACTATTTCTGAGTTCTCACTGTGTTATTACGTAACTGCGATTCAGAATTCCAAGTACTAATAAGAACATTACATCTAGTGTCGCTAGCGTGATCTGTAGCAAGATCATTGCTGAATTTTAAAACACTACATTCTTATTGCATTACAGTTGTCGTCGCGACCAGGTGTACTACAAGGACGAGGATCACAAGCAGGATTGCGACTACTACTATGATCAACTGCTTCTAAGATTGGGTTATAGTACCAAAGAAACTGGTTTAGCATCAATTTCTGTCAAATAGCTAGGAGTAAATAAAAGAGGAACTTTATTACGCATGCCACTATGTATTATTGTATGTTAGTTAAACCTACACGATACTGTACAATCCTTCAGTTGTGAGCAGATCTAATAGACTATTTTCAGTAATAAGATTAATTAAAAAATTGCACAAAGAACTAACAATATACATCGATCTATCAGCTAGAAAGTGTTAACAAACAAATGTTAATTTCCACTGAAACTAGATATACCACACCGATTGTCATCAATGGGTTCCTGATTCACATCTGACATAGCTGAACTTTACTCATCACGTTTTCTCCCAACAGCTCCTCAGATCACCTACTAAAGTTAGTCACTAGTCTCTTCAATACTCATTTGAAAACAAAAGTAATAATTTCAGTGCTAAAATTACTCAAAATGGAGGTAACAATTACCAATCTCATTACTGAAGAGTCGAATTCTTACCTGGGTATTATGTATGGGATTACTAAAAAAACAAAGCGTGGCAGTTAAATATTGGGTGGAATTCCAAATACGTTCTTTCCGCTAATTAATCTACTGAAACCTAACCAAAGAATCTATATTTTCTATTGATAAAAACGTATCCAGAGATTTTATTAGCTGAAATAAGTTAAATAAACGGATACTTTTTCAGTTATCCAGTAAAATTAATCAATCAAGGTACCCAGTATAAGATCAACAGGTTAGCTATTGTTGCCGTTAATGCTCTATTTGAATGAAATTATCATTTGAATATCAGTTAAATACACAATGGAATTCGTCAAATATCAATGATTAACTCAACAAAATCCACTTTCTTACCTATCTTAGACGAATATATACTCACTCATTTATTACAGTTATCTTTATTGTTACTAAGAGTGGTAGCCGTTACAGTAATTGACTAGAAATTTTATAGCTAATTTCGTGCCCGAAGTGTTAGAGTTCCTGGTGCAAAGTTTTCCTTATTGCGATATCCAATAGTAAGCGTTTTGATGTAAGTATGTGGAATTTGTTGTGTAAAATACCTTTTCATTCTACTCTAATCCCCAACTTAGTGGCCCAAATAACATGGAGTTTCTCTCGTAGAATTAAGCTACAATGAAACTGTGAAAATTAATTTTGGACCACCTTTAGCTAATTAAAAAGTGGTATGTGCTAACCATAAGCTTGTATCACTATGAACAGGCATAAATCAGATAAATTATACTGGATATACTAAATCTATATGATTAATAAAATTTTCATAGTTAGTCACTGTCTTTAAATTTTAAGAATTACCGATACAAAGAATCATTCACATGATCCCAAATACGGTCTCAGGTACTCTTTTAGTTCGCTCTACATTCCTTCCCAACTATATGACCAACACTGCCCATCGATACACTAGTCCCTAGCATCATTTCGGAGCACACATTTACATAATATTCGTGCCAATGGACAGATGTCACTTTACTGACGTTACATAATACCTCCGTAGTCGTTACAGGCTCTTCTATCAGCCAGCACACTTCAAAATAACTTTCGATTACGTAAAGAGCAATCTTGTTTTAATTGATTTTCTTGGACAATGTACATGATATCGAAGTATGTACACAACATTCCTTTTTTCATAACTTTTCATAACTTAACACACTATAGGTTCACAACTACAAACAGTTATCTTCGTTAACATTCCTTTTAACTCATGGGTATGTTAATATCACTACTGTTATGACAACAAAATCTGCTATGAACTGATGCGTATGACCAAGTAGTTAATAGATTTCGAGCTGACGAAGTGACAGCAAACGCCAATGGGAGTTCCTGCTTGGTCCCTGTATGTTTGCCCAATGCACACTCAATACTGGATAAGAATAGAGAGTGAACACGAGACGATGGATCGACTAGACAAATCGTATTATTTTCCGGGTATTTCTTTATGTGTACATAAACTAGACCGCACAGTCAGGCAATTAAAAAAATTGATATGAATACAAAACAAGGGAGGACAGTGAGAGTGATTTGAAGTAACATGTACACAATCAATTAATTATAGTTCATAAATAAGAGATGATCTACTAAAAGTAAATGCGCTAAACGGGAGGATAGAGCAAAGGGAACGTAAAAATGACAGTAATAAAATGTTTGCACTACATATAACTAAAATAATTGAAAAAGTCTTCTAATACATAGTTCTAGAAGTTAGCTATTATTCTTTAATGGCTCAACATAACAACTACTTCATTCAGGTTTCAAAGAATGTTCTTTAGTATCATCATCATTATGTGAAGCTACCCTGAAATTTAGGTCTCAAATCTGACTGATCTGGTACTAGGATTTAGTCCTAACGTCTCCTTACACTTTACCCTAATATCAGATAAGGAGTTACTGTGAATCAGAAACTGGACGTCAAGTGCTTTTCTATTGCCTAAAACTTTCTAGGATTCTACGTAAGCGGAAGTTTGTTGATGAGTAGTCGATATGAAACTCTGCAGTCGGATTTACAAAAGACTTGATAAACATCAAACTGGTTACAATTCACTGGTCAACTACCGCATTATACGCATATATCGCCCTTTGTAAGCCACTCATAATCCTTGAGTTCTCGTAATTAAATCGCGAAATCATAATGAGATATTCGATTTTGAAACATCTTTAAATAACTAGTGATATGTCATATTTTTATGAAGAGATGTTTTACCAAAGTAAACAACTTTCAAAATAGTAAAAATAAATGGTACCTTACTAATCATTATCAACACCACCTTTTTAAAAAAGCTTATTTAATTTTTCATCAAAGTGGAGGTTTTTGGAGTATTGACCTTCCATCGAGAAAAATGTCCACCTAACAACATCATGAAACTAACTTAACGTATAACTAATCGATCGCACTATTAATGACACTCATAAGGTTTTCCAATCATTACTGATAAATTGACAAGTAAATGTTTCTTTTCTGTCTATATTTAAGGCGCGCAACAGAGAGAATCAATACAAATCAAGAATCGCTAGGCTAGAAACAGTCCTTGAATCGCAAGAACATGATGCTGAACAATTAACTCATCAAATCTCATTAACACATGCTAAAGAAACTCGTTTAGCAGAAGAAAGAGCTAATCTTCGAGTAGAATTACAAGAACAAAGAGATGAGTTGGAAAAATTGTATTCCGAAAGATCAATAACTCAGTCTGAATTAGAACAAGCACGTGAATCAGCAATGCGTGCTGAAACAGCCAGGTCACGACTAGAAGCTGAATTGAGTGAACTGGCTCGCGAAAGAATGACACTAACAGAATCTTTATCTGAAGCTCAAAGACAAAAGACATCGTTAATGGAAGACATTTCAACATTTCGAAGGGACTCTGAACGTCAAGAGGCTTTGATCATGAGACTAACAAATGAAAAAGAAGCCATATCAAGACATAAAGCTGAACTTCTCCTTCAGGTAAGATAAATGATAAACTTTATAGTAATGTGTCAGCTGAAACATAAAATTGTACTACTATTTTAAACATCACTTTATATAGTTACAGTCAATTTTAGCTAAATTGTTTCATTTCTTTGTGTTCATATATGTTTATTACTAAAACCCTTATAAGTGTGTAGCAACATTTTTGACAGTATAAAGCATATTATCATTACCGTGAACTAGTTTAGTATTATCAGTTATACATAAAGTACGACTGTTAATCGAAAGTGTTAGGTTAATGCAGTTTATATAAATGAAACTAATTTTGAAATGGATACAGCACCAACACATACAAATATCCACGAAATAGTCGAAAATTGTATATTTGGAATAAATAACACCCCTGGTGGGGAATCTGGGGTGCGCACTGCTAAGGAGTTCCACACTAGAACGAAACAGCTGTCCAGTGCTCCCTGGTTTTTAATGGTACGTTGCCAACATCAATCTGTAACATATTCAATCAAATATATGGATTCTGTTGAAACCTTGATTACAATGTAAAATTATGAACTTCGTAGAGATAAATATTAAAGGAAATTATGGGATGATTAAAACAACTATAAAATCAATTATACCATAATCATGCATTTTTTTTATTAAATATATTCTTCTTTGTTACTCATAAATATGACTGAAACCTACTGAAATTATAATTCATAAATGAGTGACTATGATCTCTTATGATATAACCTACTATTTGGCTATTTCACATTGACTCATGGGGATATTGGAGTGCTGTTACCTTTCTGTCATAAGTTTAATTAATTTATTACCAATTAAATCGACATATAGCAATCAAAAATTTGAAATACCTGTATGTTATTAGATTCATTTTGATCATCGGAAGAGTACCAGTGGTTCATTTGTTTTATATCATGAAAACTAAGCTAATAAATTGCATTCACTATTTTATTGTTGCAAACAAGTGTTCTTAAAGTTAAAAGAGTGGTCATCATTTCCTAATTTCTCACGTCATAGTAGAGAACGTCTTCTCAATGTATGCGAAATCAAAACTGGATTAGGTATGGTTTCAACCACCACACAGCGTGACTTAAGAACTTGGAAGACAAATTCTTGAAACTTATCACACGCAACCTTTATGTACATACTTTTCATCGTATTGACTCCTTACTATTCAAAAGTTACCGACCGTGATGGGAACCCATACAGCAATGGGAGATGTGTTATTTGTATGCTTGAACTTTGCCGATCTCCTCCTTTATTGTAAGAGAGCTGCATAGTTAAAGATATTAGGGAAAAGACTCTACTATAGTCACAGCTCAGTACAGTCGGTGGTACGAATTCGCCATCGGACTTTAGGCATGTTGTTTCTGGTCTAGATACTCTCTAGCTAACATTCTTGGCTTAGTCATACATAAATGGACGAGTATTTCAGTCAATGTAATTCGGTTGAGTCATTGCAACAGACAAACACGACTACAATGACAAGGCGGATGACTTCGTCTATTGTTGTTGATGTAACTATCATTAGTAGTTCATAACAATAAGTCCCTTATATCAATTATTAAATTATCTAATTGTTATTGCAATACGTTCCATATTTTATCTGTCTTGCTATTTCTCAACAACTACAAGTTATCGATTGTTGAACGAGATAACCGACATCTTACTGAAATAATTAACACATTGAAATCAGAAAAAGAAAGTTTAGAATCTAGTTTGTTTGATATGCAGCAAACAATTGAACAGTTGTATCATAAACAGTCTCAATTAGAAAGAGATGTATCAGATTTGAAGAGTCGTCGAGATGAACTGCAAGGTAAGGATATTTATGTATTTTAAGAACAGTGTGGAATATTCCTTGGCTAATAATAATATTTTCCCTCCGTAATTTGACACTATTTAGAATGGATTCTTTTCAATACTAATCTATTTTTACTGTTCACTAATGGACAATTGAAGTATAGCATACTATAGTACTTGAAAGGACGGTTATAACTTTTAAAGCAGTACCCTATTATAGATCCCTTAAAAATTTTCGTCAGCATATTGACTGAAGAAATATATAACTCACTTCGACTTATATAAAGTTTTATGCTTTTTAAGTTTAACATCATTAACCGACCTTAGCCATTAAAAACCTTGAAGTATTGGATACATCTTGCATATTGGTTTGGAGTCCCATATCCACAACTCTACTGGGGATTCATTTAATCTTCACGGCTAGTGCTTAACCTTTAAACTACTGAACTTACATCTATTGGCTTGTGTTTCCAACATTATCCAACTCGTGATATTAGGCATCCTCATCTAGCGCTATTAATAGGTAACAACTGCTCATTTGGTTGGACTCCGTCGGTTACGTTACTTCAGCACATCCCCAAATTTGCCTCTTGAGATCGCTTACTATCGAGCACTTGATGATTGCCAGTATAAGGTAGTTTGAGGATTATTGAAATTGTAGTTTCATACCATGAGTGTTAATCTTTTAGAAGGGTTATTAACAACCAAACATTTAATCATATTGTGTGAAACATAAGTTTACATAAATGGGTTATTACTCAACTACTACTATCTTTTGCGTTAAAAGGATTTAACAAAATATTTGTCACAACATATGAGGGTTAAATAATTGTGTATTTCGAAATAAAATTGCTTGTAGCATGTCTTTTATTTACATGATAGATACTACTTGTTTAGTAAATTTAAAAGCAATAGTGATAGATTATTTAATTTAGGAATATGTTTAACACAGACTAACTCTGCTTAAATCGAAATAGTAGAACAATCGAAATATCTATGCTTGACTGACGGATACTATAGAAACATTTTTAGATAGATTGATTTTATTTGTCTGAATCAGTCGTTTACTAACTGGATTGAAATTATCAGATTTAACACTCTCTGTTAATAATTATAATTATGAGTACTGACTAAACAAATTATATTTTTATTACAGCTGAACTTAGTCGCGCACATAGTAATTTCCAGATTGAATTAGAAAAATCTCAACGTAGTGGTAGAGAAGTTGGTGATCAATTGACAAATGAATTACAAGATCTACGTATAGCATTATTAAGTGCTGAAAAGCGTGCTGAAGAAGCTGAAAATGCATGTCTGCAGGCTGTAGCGAGAGCGGATCAAGCTGTAAGTATTATTGATAAACAGCAGCAACAACAACACGTGGATGTGGAACAGTTAGTAGATAAAGAATATGAATTGCGTAACTCTGCTGAAGAAATGAATCGACTTACTAAAGAATTACTAACCGCTCAAAGGTAATAATAACGTTTGGTATGAATATGAATGCTTTTCAAAAACTGAGTATTTGAGAAACATTTCTGTTTCTAACGAACGGCTGATTCAGTTGTTACTATATGTTAGATGGTGGGAGTAATCATCAGAAAACCCTAAACTTCAGTTTCGTGCTAAATGACACTCATTACTAAGGTATTTTTGTAATCTTTGGGTATTGATGCCCATCTTTAGATTTGAATCATTATCACTCGACTTCACATACTTTGACTTTTATTACTAAACAATTCGGTCTACGACTATGCTCATGTAGAATTGAAATATTTGCAATCATTGAGCCATAGTACTGAATACATTTTATTGGCAAATAATATTGTCAATGATACAAGAACGCAAGCGATGAAAAACGTATAATTATTTAGTATTTGTGTAATAGTTAAAATATTTTCCACAGTGCAAATTCAATTACCAATATTCTACTGTTGCGTGATTTGTCACCGTCGTAGTCCCTAATGAATACAAACTGTTTCTATCTATCCTGAAATTGACCAAACAAACTTACTAAATCGCATCTGTATTTATAATCATATTTCTATTATAAAATTTGGTTCTTTACTCTTGAACTCATTCTAGTCGTCTACATTCGTACTGTTTAAAACCAAGTCATAATATTCCATCTCGTTCTGTTACAGAGAAGCTTCGCAATATACATTAATCAAATCAAACCACTTTATAGTTGATCTAAAAATAAACACATAAAACAATATTATAGGAAACTTTTATCATTTGAAGTATATCTAATACACTAAGTTGTTATTCCGACAATTTACATTGTGTAATCAAAACCTAGGTGATGATGAACCCCGAGAATATAAAGCATTTGCTTTGGTGATAATATAATCATCATTGTTAGATTTAAACAATTTTGTCTTGATAATTTAACAGTATTTTGATGTTTTCCTTGTTTATAAGGGAAAGAGATGAAGCACGTTTACTTGCAGAACGAGAACGTCAACGTGCATTGTCTAGAGCCACGGATGAAAAAGTTAGCCTCCAAGAAAAAGTTAATGCATTACAAGAAACTGTAAGTTAACTTATAAAAATGTATATGATTGTCTGCTGAAATTTTAGTGTGTATTATGATTATTTTTAATAAAACTAACTATATATGCCTTACTATTTGAACAGAATAATACTAAATACAGTTCAGTTTATGCATAACATATTCATTTCTACCCTAAACTGTTATGTATTGTGAAAATTAGTCCGTTATAGTCAATATAGATCCTAGTATAAATGTTTGTCAGCAGAAGTTGTCATAATACACCAACGCAAAGAGATAAAGTTGAAAAGATGAATGGTGAAATAGTCTAAGTAACCATCCTGCCAATGATAGCCATAAAGATTGAATATTGATAATATGGTCCAAGAAGACGGAATGAAAAATATGTTTGGAAAAATAAATTTTGAGATCTAGAGGTAGATAAAGAGAGAATACATCTAGTCCTCTATGACTAATTCTAAGTTGTGTCAATCGCCATTTACTACTAGCGTTAGTTACAATGAGGACTCTAACCAGGTTGTTCCCAACTACTATCACACCTCGGAACAACGGTCGGTTATTTAATATACTGATTCCATATGTTTACTTGGTTTCCTCTAGCTGTGTTCCATCCTGCCATTATTTAGTTGACACTGTGGTACACGGTGTTTGAGTAAACGTAACACATCATAAACAATTCATTCTACGAAAAATTATACCAAAAGTGAGCATTTAATCATTCAGCATTCACTTGATAAATAAATGTCTATAATCTACAAATCTAAAATAAGCATCCTTGAAGTATTTGATATTTCGTTGGCAACACATTTTCAGGCTAAGTATATACTTATGAACTAACTGTTCCTGAAGTCAAAATTCCATGAATCATCTCTATAACTGATGAGGAGCTCCATGCTATGACGAATCAATTATCCAATGATTTCTGGTTTTCAGTGGTACCTTACCAACATTCATCTGTGACGAATTCAACCACACTAAAACTTAATACCGATCTCCATGAACCACCTTAATTTACCTCAATATATCTTTATATTACACAACAGATCAGGACAAACAAAGCCTTCTGAATTGCACATTTGATTAGCAGGTGATAATATCTTGGTATAAGCAAGAAATCTAAGATATTTATTGTTGCAATCAATTTATCAGAAAGTTTAATAGTATGTCTTACATAAAAAAATCTTAATTCAATATCTCTAATAGCTAATAAGTATGGTTCATAGCACTGATATATTTATTTCTTATATCTTGTATAATCATCATGTGACAAATTTTACGTATCAACAATAATAAACTGCTTATTCTAATAAACTCTGAGTTTGTGTATCGTTAAGAACGGAAACACAAAACGTATCCAGCCAAGTAATCTTTATTATGGCACAACGGCATCTTGTATTTGATCTCTAGCCAACATAATTATTAGTTTTAGTTATATCATTCCTAACTTTTAATTATATTTAAAAATACTTGGTAAATTAATTTTGTTTATATAATAGATTACTGAATTACAAATTACACTAGACAGAACACAGAAAGATGCGAGCACTCGGGAAGATCAGGAGAGAGCAGCATTAAGAAAAGCTACTGAAGAAGTTAGAAGTTTTAGAAACCAACTACAAGAAGCTTGGTTAGTTACTATCATTGGGTTACATTGTTTTGAGTGACTTTTTATTTTTTTCATCGCATTGATTGCTTAAACAATATTCAAACTAATTATACCTCGTAGTTTTTTTGTTTCTGTTCTTCCAATAACAATAAGCTTGCTTCTATAATATGTTTTACTGATAACTCTATAAAGATTTCGCACTCCTATGTAGGATTTCGTTATTTGATGGCTTTCTTTGGAACGAAGTGGTTTTTAAGGCTCCGTAAATTTCATATGAGTTTATAATTGTCGAAGACTACTGGTTAAATATTGATGCACTAAACAGCGAAGACAATCTTAGAAGGTATTAATCTTTTAGCTTCATCACTAACCATCGTTATTGTTCTAATCATTTCTTTGACAACAATCTTACGTAACAAAGTACGACTGATTTATTAGTGAGGTTTCTTGTTTATTCCGTTTCTGTAAAAATAAATTTATGCAAGATCATTTGGTTTCCTGTCGAGCACAATATGTTAGACTGTTGGGTAAAATTCTACTGTATACATTTTCAAATTTAATCACTTGTAAGGTCCTGAGTGCACACAACATAACGAAACAAGTGTCTAATTATTTATGTTTGTTCCCCGGGTTTTAATAATGTAATGATGTTTATTTTTAAATGGAAATTACCACGATCCGCCTATGTAAACTCGTTATTCTTATTTTTATCACCTACCGTGATTGTAGCACGTCAACAAACAAATTTTTAGGAAAACAAAAAATGATGTATAACATGCAATTCTACTCAGAGAAGTACTAATAAAAAGGCATTAATATTGTACATTTAAAAGGTGCTAGACAAAAATTTACAATCAACATATGTGTATCTGCCAGTTTACTTGTTCTTGTGGAGCAAGGTACGTTTACTGCACAAAGCACTTGTTTACCAAACGCCTCTCGAAGCACTTCTTGGTATAGCTCTCAAAAGCTCACGAAAGCATAAATAGCTCTCTCTTGAAACATCTAGTTCTCGCTGGTCATTCTGCACCACCCGAAGTTTCTATCAAGATCGTTTTTAGAATTAAATGAATATGGCCAAAGGGAATATAAATCAGTAATGCGTGCATTGTAAAGGCGTTATCTATTCACAGCTTTAATCCGTATTTGTGTGTGCAGAAATGACACGTACAAGCACTTATTTGACCATCACCTTAAATCCAAATGTTTTGTTTGCTGTTTTTTAAATTTTAGATTTTGAAATTCTCCAAAATCATCAACTTCTTATCACCTTTTTTAATAACTCTACGATTTTAATTTTTTTCTGTTTCGTACCTTTTTAACACTTGTTAGCTGGACAATTAATTTTATAGTACTATTGGTATTCATTCATTAGTTTGTTATTCAAACCATCTTCTTCACACACTTTCTAAACACTGAATGATGTAATTGACTCACCATTGTCTCAACAGACTAGTATATCCTATTAATTACTATAAATACGAAGTGGGAATTTTACCATTGGATGCTGACGCAGTAGTGCAGATGGTTAGGCGTTCGCAGTCAACCTGAAGCCCCTAGTGCGGGACCTGGGGTGCGCACTGCTAAGGAGTTCCACACTAGAACGAAACAGCTGTCCAGTGCTCCCTGGTTTTCAATGGTACCCTGCCAATATCAATCTATGATATATTCAATCAAATAAAATAACCAGTCTCCACAAAAATAACCATCCCAATTGTACTATAAATACGAATGTACAGCTTCTATAAATGAATTCATAGAAAAACACTTTTTCGCTGAAATTTCTTATACATTTCTTTATTCAACATATGTTTATGAAAAGTATCATTTAGTAGTATGTATATAAATATGCTAATTGTTTAACTTTTCACAGTTCAGAACATGAAAGAGAAAATCGTGAATTACGTATGCGTATACATAGTCTTGAAAGTCAAAGAGATCAGTGGACAAAAGAGGTCAGTGAACTTCAGTTACAAATTCGACTAGCTGAAGAAGTTAGAGATTCCAATCGTACGGAATTAGTCGATAGTACCTGTCGTATTCGTGCATGTAAGTTTAGAATAATTCATTTGAACATAATTGTAAAATTAGTAAAAGTTAATGACAGTCAATTGTCAGCTTTAGGTTTAATGGAATGACTAGTTATATAAATTACTGAGTGGTTTCAGTAATACGTTTTTAGTCAGTTAACTATTTAAAAATATTAACAAACATTTATGATTTAAAAAGTAATAGGTTTATAAGAATATTCAAAACGTGGCTAGCAGTGGAATTCAAGAAGTACATATCATCCTCTTTCTAGTTAGTTAGCTTGATATACCTGCACCCATCAGTATTAGATATTACAAACCACCACTTTGCAATTTGAACCCGATATCTTTTGCTTCAAATGACACATACGTCATTCATTGAGCTATTCAGTTGAGAAGGTCACTAATTTATTCAAAGGTTATGCAGAGATGTAAATAAATCTAACAATGAATCCTAAGTAGGACGAAACATGAATCATAGATCTCACTGTTAATTACAGTCCGCCTAATCTAAAAACGCATGGAAAATGACTGTGTCAATCCAACTTTCTCAGGATAAACATGTACTGATACATTCTTAATTATCAGCATCACATTTAAATCCCTTTCTAATGGTATTATGTAGACAACAACACTTTTATAGATACTTACAATATGTGCAAAAATGTTATCTTTTACATAAAATTTTACACTTCATGATATTGATGTAGCCTCCATCCACTAAAATAATATATTCTCTATTATTTTCTTTTTTATTTATCAGTGGAAGAAATAAATGATTCTTCAAGAAGAGAATGCTGTGAACTACGTCAGAAACTTGGTGAATTAGAACGTGAGAAAAATGCTATAAATTATTCAAATGAAGAATTAAGAAAACAATTGAAATGTGCTGAATTAGAACGTGTTGATTTAGTTCGTATGACTAATTCATTGAAATCTAAACTACAAGGTACTGAAATGGATAGAACAAGTTCTGAGAAACGTGTTGCTGACCTACAAGTTGGTTTGAAAGAAGCTACAAATTTAGCAAGTGAAAGTAAACGTGAAATTATGGAATTACGCAGTAAATTACAAAGAGTTGAATTAGAAAAAAAGAAATTAACAGAAGAAATTGAAGAGTTGAAAAGTCGACTAAATGAAAGCATGAATCAAGAAGAAAGTTTAAAACGGTTTGTTGTTTTTTTTAAAGATATGATTAGTTAATGTCTTTATTGAATCATGTATCATATTAGTACAAAACAAGAATAACCAACTTAAGTCTGTTGAATTAAAGCTTTCTTTCATTCAATGTCAGGGTGGTTGGAGGTAGTCAGAAGGGCGTATAAACCCAGGTTTTGTGCTAGTTGGTATTCGTCAATAACGCGTACCAACAATCTGAAGGAAAATGTTACTCCATATGTAGTTAAAACTAGCGTCACACAGCTTCACAGTTGCAACTGTCACCACTGAATTGTTTATGCCTTGACTTACATCCTATTGTTCTGAGATATTAATGTCAATTAATCACTAAGTAGTGATAAATGTCATATTTTTTCTAGTTCTTTTTATAGAACTAATTTGGAAGGTATATTTTTTGAATACTTCGATTTAAAAATTCTACGTTTATCATAAGATAAGATTTACATCTCCACAAAACAAATGGAAACTATTTCATTTATAATGACTAGTTAAAAAAATTCACTTCATATGTGAATAATTAATGAATAATTAAGTAATACACGTGATATTTCAGTGTATAAAAATTGAAAATTCCGACCTTTCACTATTTAGTATCGGCTGTTTCTTCAGAGAATGAATCAAATTAAATTGAAGTAAATTTAAACAGTACGCAGGAACAAATCAAAATATTTTGTACAATCGAAATATGGGTCTAATCTCTGAAGTATTTCAAATATTTATTGGCCATACTTCACGTAATAGAAAAGAAGGTCTTACTATTCACCGTACGTTGACTATCTATCCAAACAGCCGTAATTAAAACGGTTCAAATGTCGCACATATTTAACCTTTTTCTTCACTTCACACCACATTTTTCATAACCACTGACAATTAACGCATACGCATAAATTTGTCTCGCTTTGAATTCACCTTAACCTAGAAATAAATTGACTTCAGCGCAATTAAATTTGTATCTTGATTGTGCTTAACATTTTGATTTGTTCTTCTGCATTATTTAAACTTGCTTTAATTTAATTCAGTTATCTTTTCTTTGAAGGTGTGGCTTACACTAAATAGCGGAACATCAGCAATTTCAATTCACTATAATATTACATATAAATTAGTTAATTATATAAACTAGTTACCAATGCTCAATTTATTTGAATTTATCATGTCTAACCTTGGCAATGATATTCATTAAACAACTTAAACTTGCTTAAACTATAGATTCATTATCAAAACGCCGGACTGTTTTAAGACCTTAATGGAAACCTTATCAAATGTTGGTCTATGTATGTACTAACAAGATGTAATGCTCAACTCTCAGTTTCTTCCGTATCCATACACTATTGGACTATAATAAGAATGAGTAGTTAAGTATAATTTGATTTCTGATCTCTACCTGTATATACTTAATCACCAACTGAGCTTTTCACTAGTAGAAAGTAAGTTTATATACCACCTCGATGCACTTCAGCTTTAACAGCTGTGTAGTAGTATTAACGTTTACAAAATAAACGCATAGTTTATAGTAGATTAATACGTACAGCAGTATAATATCATTTAATCCTTCATGGTCAATTAAAAAACATTGATTTTGATTCTGTATGGTGCAAACAAAAGATGTGTGTACGAACCATCATTCGATATGATATTTGTTTCATAATCATTTCCTTTAATAACAGCGAAAAGATTGTACTAAAACAAAAACTATTAGAAATTGAATCAGCGAAATCAACACTACAATCTGAATTGTCTGATTTAAATCATCAAATGTCTGAACTGGAAGAAATACTTCGTTCTAGAGAAAGAACAGCAAATCAAGCTGCAGATGATTGGCAGAAGGATTATCAACGTTTAATTGAATCAAAGAAGTGTTTACAGTCAAAAGTATGTCATACTGAAAGGTGACTTTATGTTCAAAAAATAAGTCTGATAGCACTTTTTAACCAACCAATAAAATACTGTATCTGACAAGTTAAATAGTCTATTGGTTGTTTTACTATGTTGGACTGAACGGTTTAATAAAAAAAGCGTCACTGGTTTTATTAAAAATGAAATCGGTGCCTACTTCCAGTGTTAGGTGATTGAAAATAGTTAACTGAAAACTTTGAATCTAAGTTTCATGCTACTTGGTCCTAATCAGTAAAGCACACCGGCGGTCTTAAGGAAACTGATGCTTCCCGGGAGATTCGTTCATGAGTTACCTAGTTTCACAGTCAACAACCAAATAGTACGTAGAGTGGGTCCAAAATATCCTGTCGGCCACCTCCAACTACTTAACAGCAGTAAAATAATGAGCACAACTAGACGTCTGAGAATTTTCTTTTGTCTAAAATTAGTTGACTCTACACCTACAAACGAATTATTCAATATAGTAGACGGAAGGTGTGATTAATATGCTGGCAGTGTTACCTTTAGTTGTTTATAAGGCAGAAACAATACACTTCATTCAGTATTTGAAAATGCACAGTGCCATTCAAATACTTATTACTATCTGAAGAACAAATATGAGGTACAAACCAAATAATGTAAAACCAGAATTCGACAAATCAACATGAAATCCTCTCATAGGGGGTTTTAAGATTTTAGCAGTCTTTAGAAATGTCTATTTTCAATACTCTGTAGCGTAAGATGTTTGTTTGTTAGTATGATTTCAGGTTACCCAGCACTAAAAAGTACGGTAACACCAAATATAACGCTTCGTAATGTAATATATTTTAGTAAAAGCAATGGATTACACCATCGGTAGAACTAAAGTATTAAATCACCTTCCATGCACTGAACGACTCATAACTGACTACTACAAGAATTTAGTTATAATTCAAATAACTATCAATAATTATTTTCGTGCGTTATTTGTTCCATGAGGCTTCAGGTATGTTATTATAAGTTATTGAAAATCATACAAAATAGATACAGGGTTTTCTGACAATCGATATCATACATCCAATTCTAAATGTAGTTAAATACATTATTGGATTAATTAAGGAAGTGATCACATCACTTAGTGACTTCTTACTTATTGTCATGTACATATGTATCTAACTGACAACTTGTAAAACTGAAACAAAATGACCTTCAAACACATGTATGTATTTAGTATGGCTTCAGATAAACCTGACTGAATACCTACATTGCAAGTGCTTTCAGTGCATCAATACAAAACAATTGAAAGTTATCCCTGCCTTATGGATGACATCACATTTTTAGCAACCAGAACCTGTTACACATATATTGATTGCATATTAGTTTGTTCTTGATTCCACTTCATGGATACCTGATAGTGGAAACTAGGTTTTCATTTAAGCTGTGATAATTTTGTAGAGATTGGTTGTAATTTGTTGTGTGTATACCAATTAAAATCATGGGATATTAAACAGTTATTTCATTCTAATATGGAGCTCCTCAGTAATGTAAACCTACGACTCCACTGGGATGTCGCGATCAATCTAGAATGAACATAAACTACAAATTGACTTCCTATTCACCTGTATCACATTCCAAATTATCAAATTTAATTACCATGTTTATCACAATTTTACACACGAAATACTCCCACTGTTTATACGCATCACTGATTTTCGGCTTAATTGATGATATTATATGCTCACCTTTAGTAATTTGTTACATCATAATCTACATAGTTTAGTTAAATTCCTACATGAAATAATATCATCCGTTTTTCCTAGGAGATGTAATAACATCTCCAACTAATTTATTTGGTTATCTATTTTATCGATAAAAACTCTAATTGAACTAATCATCTAGTCAACTGTTTAATTGGTCAGTATTTTCGTTACTGTAAGTTGCGATTAAATTGTCGATTTCAAACTGAAGAATTCCAGTTGAGTAATCCATTTGGGTATAATGTTTAGTTTCATCAGTTGTTTCAAGTCACATAAATCCAAATTCCGAAAGAAATTGAGTTTAGGATTATATATATATATATATATATATATATATATATCCCATATAAGTTGCGTAAATCTGTCACGTAAGAATAACTAACGGCATCTTGTTTTGATACACTGACATGGGTTTGCACTCTTAAATTAATTATTACCATCTTTCATTGTAGTGAACATTAAGTATGAAGTTTCACGTCTTTGACAAACCTTAGATAACTAATGAAGACCATGACGCATTGTATACTTGTTTTGTCGTTGTATGAGACTCCTCAACAGTGTGCATTTACATACCTACATGGAATAAAAAGAATGACTTTCAATTCTTGTTACGAGACCTTAGTCTTTAGACCTTTGAGTCAAAATCCGTTGATTTAAATTACTGATTTTTGTCAATTCACGATTTTATTCGATGACAATCCAATGATACCACACACCCGACATAGGCGAACTACACTAGTCAAGTTTTCCCATTAGATCTCAAGGAATTACCTCTTGATGTTAGTCACTGGTAAGCACTTAGGATTAGTTGCATTCAAACATCAATATCGTTAGTTCGGGTATTTAATTTTATTTAACTAATATTTGCAGTAGTTTGATCTCTTTTACATGCGACTGTAATGTACTCTGATTTAGCTTCTCATAAGATGAGAATTATTTATCTTGTTGTTTCTTTATAATATCAATATTTCGTGTTTCGAATGAATACATTACATTTTCATGTTGAGGCTGTTATAAATGCTAATATTGGATGAAAGATTTACCTCTATGAGGATGTAAGTCTTTATACTACAGTATCAAACTGGTAATTTGTTTATATTTTACTGTCTGCCATATTTCAGTTGGATAATTCGAATTTGGTAATCAGTGAACTACGAACATTATTAGCAGAATCACAAACATGTATTAAAGGGTTAGAATCTGAATTGAATGAGACCTTGACTACACGTCAAGAGGCAGAAGCACGTTTATCTGCAATACATAGTATATTACGACGTTTAATTGGTTTTCGTCAATCTCAATATACTACTCAATTACAAAATTTGGGTAAGCAACAAACACAACAAAAACAACTTCAACAACAGTTGAATGGTAATTTCGACTCTAGTTTAACTGAGAACATTGATGAACTAGATAAATCACATGATATTCATTCACATTGGGATTATGATGGCTATATGAGGAATACATCTGGCATAGAATCTTTTGAACAGCAAATTGACGACCTTAACGATTCCGATTCTAGAAGACTGAAAATGATGGCTGAGCAAGTACTAAACAGTCAACAAGATATAAAACCTGATGTATCGTATACATTTAGAAGTGAACAAATGCCTAAACCACGTGCACGCGGTCGACGCCGATATGAAGCATATACAAATTCTGATGTGGAATATGCCCAGCAAAAATCTTTTAGACGTGCGAAATCGGCATCACCAACAAGGAGTATGTTTTATAAAAAATAATTTTGCTAACTAAACGACTTATAATTTAATTATGAGCTCATGCATTAATGCTTGCTCTCTATGAAGTATCTTGAAGTTTTAAATATTATGCCTTGATTATAGATACTTCTTAAGTTTTAGTTGGTTACTAAATTACATCCGCTTTTTGGAATAACCTGAGTGATCTGTAGAAACGCATTGTTATAATACATTTAAAAATGTAGCAGACTACTATCAGTCATAGCTAATTTGTTATTCAGTTGTAATTGTTCCCTTTCGATCCACACTTGACTATTTACAAATAGCTCACATTAATTCCTGTAGGTTTGTAATTTGCCGCTGTTGTCATTAAAAGTTATAAGAGATCAAACTCTGTTAGTAAAAGTGTATTTTGACTGAATTATCTCAGTATTGCTTTTAAGTCACAAGTTTCAGCAAAGCTGGATTCTAGTGCTATCCGCAATCCAACTTTACTAAAACACATATTTTAGTATTTTATATACGAAGCAATAAGATTTTTCGAGCTAATGTTGATGTTTTTCAATAAATTCATTTGAGGCATGAGGACTACTGTTAGTTAAGTTATTGAAAATAAGTTTTACAGATTGATTGATAAAATTGATAAAAATCCCTTGACTAAGGTTTTTTGTTAACCGATACTCGTCAACAAGGTGAGGCTTCAATCTTAAGGAAACTGATGTCAATTTAGATGATCAAACCCTCGTTGTTCTGAGCTACAGCCATAGGTGCTGATAGTAAGATATCTTATACACAATCTATTATTTATAGGATCAAGTTTATGGCATTATTCTGTCACTGGATAATAATATGTATCTAAACACAGTCCTAAGTACTGAACAAATTAAGTTGAACAGATTTGCAGCCTGACTACTAAAGTAAGTTAGTAAACTTCTCAATTCAAGTTACCGTTCTTGCTTAGCATTCAACAAGACGCTTATACTTTTACTGATCATCATTATTCCAACTGTGATATATCCTGGACTTTAGCAATTACTAATAATAACTTAAGCCAGCCTATAACACGCGGCATTCCAGGCGACTATATAATACAGCAACCTTCAAGAAAGGACAGGTACTCTTAACGCCTTGTTAATCTTCCCCGAATGTCTCCAGACTCATCCTGAAAGGAGAACAACTAAAGTCAAACCCAGCAGTCCAGAATCTTACTGCATATGTTTTAAGTAGTCTCATAGATGTAAACACGACTTTTCAGACCATATACAAAAAACAATTAAGAAAACAACATGAATACAGAGAAAAGTCTGTATTATGAATACATAAATAATTAGTCATATTTCAAGTGTCGTAAACCTACAGTAGTAGTTAATGGCTTAAATAAAAGCTTAAAATGAGAGTAATATGAAGCCAATAGTAACTAAATATTTACTTGATCTACATTTAAAATGTATAGAACAATCCCTTCGAAAGTTCTCTTTTCTAGTTTAATCACTGAGTGTAACAAATTGGTACAGTATTTGATGTGATAAATTTGTTAAAGTAAGTATTAAGAGAAAACATTGGAGCGTTTAACAAATTAAAAGTTTTATTACTTCAAAAGATTTTATAATTCCAAATGTAATCTGTCACTGAAATTGGACTGTTGTCTAGGTAAGTCAAGATGGGAGATACATTTTATACCGTATTCATTCCTATAAGTAATACTTGTGATGTGTAGACTTATACACTTCATATGCCCAAATACAAAAAAGTACTTTTTTGGTTTATTTATTAATTACTATATAAAACTACTGTAGTAAAGTAGTTTTACTGAATAAGATATTTTAAGAGTTAATTAGCTACCTGTATTTTGATTTATACTGACCTTTTAATAGAGCATGGTTCACGTCTCCTTATATTACAGTAAATAGATATGATGGATTTGTTCTTCGTTCAACATCTACTGAAGGAGCTAATCAACAAAGGCTGCATGATAGTACATTTTATTCAGGTGAAGAAAATGGATTCCCATTCTATCCGAATTATTTAACTCATTTATCTGATTGGTCGTATAGATGGTTAGATACAATACGCTATCATATGAATGGTTACAGAACACATGCTTTACCCGGCTCTAATTTAGATCCTGGTGCAGTACGTTTAGCATTAAGACGATTTCTACGTCATCTTGTAAAAATTGAACGTGAACGTGATGATTTTGACATAAAAGCAAAAATGAATGAGGAAAAACTTGTAGAATATAGTCGGCAATTAAATGAACGCGAAGAACAACTTAATCAAATGAAAACAAATGTTAATGATATGGAAAAAGGTATGTTTATTGAGGCTAACTTTGAACTAAGGTTTCAGTCATGTAACACTTTCATCTAAGATAATGGATGCATTCACTTTCTTTTATCTTAACTAGTCTAAGTAGATTTGTTAGTTATGGTTTCTTGTATTATTCAGATAGTGACATTATGATGATTTGTAGTATTGCAATGAAACAGTTACCAATTACATAACAAGTTTATCGAACAACTTATTTCTACTAAATGATATTGTAAGGAGTAAATTATTTACTCAAATTATTTCACATAAAAAAGGTAACAAATGTTATCCATTATTAGAACGATTAAGGGGATTTTTCAATTCATTTTTAAAGTTTTGTACTTTAATAAAAGTTAGTAGAAAACTATGAGTCTAACTTTTTTGGATTGTGATAATTATCATTAATAGGAGTCTGTATTCGCAATGAGATTCACTTCGTGTTTACAATCCTTCATGAATCTAACCTATGATACAGTATATTTAATTCAATGATTATAGTTGGTCGATAAACCAACAATCCTTAGTAAATTTTAGGATTTAACACAAGTTAATATCTGTAGAGAAGTGGTGTATTGTTGTTGTTTTTTCAAGAACAAAGTTAGTCTGTTCTAATGACTTTGTCTGTGAATGATCGTTGCGAAGGTTGTGTCAGCTTTATTTTGTCACGAAATTCAAACTATGTTTTATTTATTTGACCTCTAGACACAATTAGTTAACTGTTTATTTAGTAATTAGTTTCTGCCACTATGCTCATTTCTTAAAGACTTCCAGTTATTTTATATTTGTTTGATTTCCTCTTTCCGGAATTCTGATCTCTTCCCGATATAGTTCGTGCTCGTGTTGTTTGTATGCAGTGATATGAATGATATGTCACACCACTTCACTGATATTTTTATATTGACCTTTTCATTTCTAAAAAAACCGTTGATTGGTTGTTATTATCGGTGTTAGCTGATAGATTAACTAACATAGTGATGACATCTATTTTGACACCTAAACGTTTTCTGTGACCTAAAATTAAAAAGTGAGTCTAAGTGAGAGGTTTGAATGTTTTTAGCTCGATATGTCGTAGGATCATGGATGCACACTGTTGCGAATTTTAGTACCAAGGCGAAATAGTTGTCTAGTGTTTCCTACTTTTCAACAGTTATCGAACTAAGGTCGGCTCAAGAAGTGAATTTTCAAATTCACTTTCAATCTATACAATACTCACAATATATTTTATTTGAGTCTAGAACATACGCATAAATCTTACCTCAAGGTAATAGTTTAACAACAGTGATTATAGGAATTTAATAATAATGATTACTTTATTTGAATTTCTTTCATATTCACTTTTAACTAAACAAAAAAATAATGAGTACAGGAAAATTAGAAATTATGGAACAGTTGAATAAAATGAAGAATACAATTACAGAACATGAAAATGAGTTGTCAAAACGTGACTACCAATATACAGCATTACATAATCAAATAAAAAGTTTAGAACAACAATTAAATACCTGTGAAGCTGAGAAAAATCAATTACAAGTAAGAATATGTGTATTATTTGTTGATAAAACTAGAAGTAATTTGTAACGGTTGGTATTCTTTGTAACTTTATATCTTTTGTATAAGCGCGTTACTATTTGAATTTATTAACTCAGTAGACAACGCATTAACATTTGAAATGAAAAGTAATAGATTAAAGCCTCATTGTGAACATCAACACTTAAGTGACAGTGCATTTTGCTAAATGAGTCCCAAGTAGTACCAAACGTTCAACTTGGATTCAACTTATAACTCAAATCCAACATTACTATCAACAATAAGTAACAAACTGAAGCACCATAATTTGACTGTTAATTATTTAACATTATTATTAATTATTTAACTTCATGTAGCGCTATATTTTTAATTAGTTTAAGTACAAATTATCATACTTTTAAACGTAAGACGCTGTTACACAGGAGACCATTATTTATAAGCGGTAAAAAAAACCCAACTCATTTTCATAGACGCATAAAGTATAGTCATCACTATATTTATCATCTTACAGTCAATCCATAACCTTCATACCATTTCTTGAAAAATGTTAGTGTTTACTTAGTGTCATGCATTGACCAATGATCATTCTCTAGAAGTAAATGTTCATTCGACAGAGAATTTATCTGAAGTTTCATTGGATAACTCTCGAATTTACCCATACTAATATTCCAATAGAAGTTTCTTCTTACTGTTGCTCAGTCTAATTCGTAGTTTACCAAAAACCAGTGGTGTTTCTAACATTCATGTTTCTCTTGAAGCGATTAAACAAAATGTTTTTTTTGTATAGACGAATTGGTCGCTCAAACTTCAAACTTTCATTTAATACCTCTTTGTCTATATAATGCCTCTACAGAATCATCTATTAAAAAATGGATTTAGACATATCGTAGCATAAATTTCATAGAATTTTGTAATACAGCCAAGTTCATACAGTTTTCTCAAAAGCAACGTACATCAAATATATATATATATATATATATATATATATATATATATATAATGAATATTCTGAGAACCAACGATTATTGTAATTGAAGGAAGTTACTAAAAAATTACATCGAAAGTAAATTCAGTCTTTAGTAAACCTAGGATTTAGAATATGAACTGAGAAATTTCAGTAAATCTTTTAAAATCGATAAATGACCACTTCTAATTATAATCTATGTTACAGTAGGGCTTTTATTATGGACTAGTTAGCTGTATATGGTCAAAGCTCAATAGCCTGCACACTTTTTTCTGAGTTAACTCAGTTAAAAATCATTAGCTCACAAGCTTTGCTGTAGAATATAAGAAACTAACTATCTCAATGTTTCCAGAGAATATTTCTTAATACTTTGAGTAGTTGCCATCTACTAATTTCGACCAGTATCAATTCACGCATAGTGCACATAATTAGAATTTTACCCTGGTAGTTTAGTAGAAATGTAGGAAATTAGCATAAATATATTGATCTATTTGACACTATTCATATAAATAAAACTACAATACAATAACTGTTTGAGTTGGACTGTAACCAGCAAGTGGAATCCAGGACGCGTGTTTCATCTTATTTGGGAATCGTCAGCTGAATATACTTGCACCTCAGTGTTGATGTTCACATCGGGACCAGTTTCAATCCATGGCAAATCAACGGGAAGTTCTGAATACACCTTAATTATATGATACAATAAATTAATGAATCTCTCAACAGACTTTTGGAAAAAACCAGAATTTTTGAGTAGTATGTTGTTTCATGAATATCTTTGTTTATATGTTGGATATAATTTCTTCAGGATGTCATTAGTAATATTCAAAATTTATACTCTATGATAAGTCGCAAATATTAGTATCGATGAAATTTATAAAAATTTAAACAACTTCACATTCGATGTGTAAAAGTGAACTTTGTCTAGCGATCTGATGTTTTGCACACCAAAATTGATAATCTACTCATCATTTTCATGCAAATATTGACGTTTTTCATTATACCTTTTTCTAAATATATAGATACGTCTGGAAAAGTCAAGAACTACTGAAATTAAGTTGGAAGAAAATAGACGAGAATTATTACATTCATTAGAGGAAGCGGAGACACGTTATACACAAGCTGAAATTATTCGACGTCAACTGGAAGGTGAACTTCAACGGTGTCAAGCTGTATTAAGTGAATTAGAAAGTGATAAAGAGGTCAGTGTTATCAATAAGATAGTTTACTAGTGAGCAATGATTTTACTCAACCTAGTTAAAAATTAAAACTTTCACTTTTGAGTATATTCATTAATTGTAATGCCATCACAAAAATACCGAAAGCCTGTAAATATAAAATGTTTATGTTTCCCTATTTCAATATTCATTTTGCAATGTTTATTTTAAATTGTCAACAGCCTAAAGTCTCCTGTATGACCTAAACTTACAGTTGGTGACTTTTATTGGTCTAGTACCCTTTATTGTTTATAAAACCCTTATATATATCCAATAGCATCGTACATTATAACCGATGATGACTTAACAATTCGCTGCATGCAGAAGACTTCACTTGAGACAAATTGATGAATTCACTGATTAGAGTGTATGTATAAACATTGAAAACCTAATTATATTCAAATTTTCTTCCTTTTGTAGTATCTTCATCCATATTCAATGCATTTCTTTTCAATATATTTAAGATTCAGAGATCAATTCGTATATTTGTTCTAATACCATACATCAGGCAGAAATCATGTATATAATCCGAACAGTGCCCAATATGGTTTTCTCAGATCCCTTAAAGAGCACTGTTCTTATAATGTTCTAAGACACAAGAGTATGAATGTCAAAAGTCCTCTTGTCGAATTCTTTTGACTATTTAACAAAAAAGAATATCCTTGTAACCGAATAATTCAAAAATGCGAAAGATACTGAAGTAAATCCACACTGTTATAATCTATGCAGCTTCTTGAGTTTCAACATATTTCAAATGATGTCGCAAGTTTCTCAAGCCTTTTACCAAGACAAAAAATAAACGATTGTAATCAAATGTCCACTCTCTCTCTCCCTTTATATATATATGTATAATTTGCATTTGACTACTGTTCTCAGAAGGTCACTTTCTAACTATTTCGGTTGCTTTGAGCTTCATACTATTGAATTTATCCGAATAAATAAATAGTAGCCACAGTCTTTAAATGACACGGTCAGCCTTCAAATTAGGGAGCATCTTGATACATTTTTAGCCTAAACTCTTAGATACCGAAATTTCCGACAGCTTCCAAGTTCCTTGAAATCTTCTACTGATGTCCTCAAACAGAAAAAAAGATGGCCAACAGTATGAAATTTATGTTTTGAAGGTTAGTTTACAAACAGAAGGCAAGGGTATTGGGAGGTTTATATATGACCACAGAATTCCAGTAAAAAATACTAAAGTTTAGTAATATTGTCGGTAATTGTTCGATTAGGATAATATAATCACTTTTTCTGGGAGGTTTTGCAGAACGCTAATCGATTCAAGTATTTTCAGAATTCTCTTAGCTTTTGATTACTTTTTAAGCAATGCTCGAAGACTCTAAGTATACTTGAGGAAATATAATTCGTGCTTATTATTTACTTTATATTCTAGTAACTAATCTTTAGTTTATGACTGTTGATTATATACAAAAATAACTTCCAAGCAAGAAATTACATCTCCCTCCATTCACAGTTATGTCCACTATGATCAAAAGCTAAGACGTTTTTTTTTCCTTTATTTCAATTCATATTATATTAGAATTTACAATCCCGTTTAAATTTAACTGGACGTCAAGGCACAGAAATGGAAATGAAGATCTACAACCTACAAATTGAATTGGAAAGAGTTACAAATGCTTTAGATCAAACAACTGTATGTGTTGCTGAATTACGTGATCAGTTAACACGTGAAAAATTGGCATATGCAAATTTACAACAAGAATTAACTAGAACACAGGAACATATGGAGGCATTACACAAACGTGAATTAAATGCAGAACAAGAAAAACGTTTATTACAGGTTTGACAACACAGTTATTGAGCTCATTTGAATAGTTTAATATAAATTAAGAGTCGGGGAAAAATATTATAGCTAATCATCAAATAAAACCTCTCCATACAAAGTTACTGCTCTGATACATAAGGATTTGTCGAACAGTCGTGGGAAAGTATTACTTATTTCGTCCACGCACACTACTAATGAGTGTTGTCATGTATAAAGCAAATGGTGGTACTTTTTACAGAGTGCCCTTCGCGCCTAAAGTTAAGCTAACTAAAGAAAGCTACATAGACGATTTGAACACTTTCTACTGCATACATTATCCTAAAACGAATAAATAAAACTCAATAAACTAAAAACATGTTAACTAATGCTAATATTTGGTAGTGTCTGACAGTGAAATCTAAAATCACTGACAGGTATCCTGCTTGATATGTACATACTTATTGATTATTCTTATTTATTTGAACATGAAATATGGTGTACATAAGTGACAAAGTTGCATTCGATGAACAATTAGAAGCATAATGTACAAGATGGAATAAAATGATAAGTAGATGCAAAATAAATACGTTTGTATTAATTCGACAGTGAAAAACGCTTGAATTATGAAGACTGTACAGCGAGCAAATCATATTAAGAGTCGATACAATTGTTTATGGCGTGGAATATTTCCCGGACTCTCAGACCAATTCAAGCGGTTTTCTTAGGGGGGGAGGGGAGGGGAAAGAAGTCACTCCTCAAGTCTTTAACCTATGTAAAAATATTACTATTGATTTTGTTACTTATCTAATGATGTATCATCTTTCTTCACGATTAGCAAAACCGAACAAATTTGACTGAGTTATGATGAGAAGAGATACTTTTTCTAATAGTTACTTAGAGCGTAAACTATTTTCTGCTATACATTTACTTCAGTGAATACAACGCTAATATGCAAATACACCAATTTTTTCATTTAGGAACGTTTAGATAACAGTAAAAACTTGCTGAATGATACGAAAGTTCAGTTACACGAAATGATGGAACGTGTACAAAAACTACAAGTGGAAACATCGGATGCAGCCGCTAAACGTGCTGAAGTAGAAACACAACTAAAACAATTAGAAAAATTGTCATCAGAATGTCAACATACTAACAGTGAATTACAAATGAAGTTAAATAATATACAGGGTAAGAGAAAAAAGATTTGGAAAATCGCATTTATACAATTATTTGAGAAAGTATAACTGTAGTATAGGACCTAGCTAGTAGGATGTTGAAAATAGCCTAAAAATTTAGTAACCAATTTGTAGTCAATAAAGGAAAAAACCTTGGGAATCTAAAGTGGTCCGCTAAACAGGTAATAAAATAGCTAAAAATATAGCCCACATTCCGTTTTCCAATATTATCATTAAAGACCCCACTCCGGAATTTAAATTACTTTTGTACGACAATGAAATCTTTAATCCATTTTCATGGGAATAACAAGTTTAGTAATAAACTTCTTATCTCCCATAAACTTTATTAACAAATTAGCTGGGGCAACAATATGAGGATGTCGTGAGTAGAAGTCGTGATACGTTTTAACATTCATATCTTTATTATTTAGTAAGTCATACACGAGGTAGTCTGCATGGGTGTTGACATTGTACAAAGAACACTGATATAAAATCTCGTTGATTTAGATGTCATAAAAATTTTGCACCATCAAGAGTGTATGTTATTCGTGTAATCCTTTCCCATTTAAATTTAGTTTCTACAATAATAAAGACATTTTAAAACTAGTTATGCGGTTTTTAAGTATTATATGAGTGTGTACTTGTACGAAGCGTTTCATATGATGTAAGGTGAAATTCATTTATAATCAAGGTTGGATCGTGCTTGACAAGTGAGATCCAAGAAGCACGTTTCATTCAGTTTCTTGACTCGTTAGAAGGATTTACCCAAATATTGATTTTCACACTGAGACTTGGACTCAGTCTGTTTAGTTTCAGACCGTCGTAACATCAACGAGGATGTAAGCGCGATCCAATTATATATATATATATATATATATATATATACGTTACAAGTGTTAATGACTGGACTGAGTAGCTCGATTGAGAACGCTGTGGCGTTTTACATGAATAGATCGATTGAGTTCGAATCGCGATATGAAAATCAGTAAGCCCGAAAATATATTTTACTAAATAGTCCAAAATAGGGTGAAACACGTCAGTGGCAACTTTACTAGTGCTTTTGAATTAATGCTGTATTGAAGTAATTCGCTCAAGGTACGTATATAATAAGAAAGACTGATTTGTTCCAACCCTTGATAACACTAACGGAAAGTCCCAAATACATGTTGACTATGAAAGCCACTTACTAGAAAACCCATGCAAAAGTTTCGAAAGTCATTTCCTAAGATCTACTCGACTCAGCCCTGTAGTATGGCTATATTATTCTATATTAAGAAACAATCACTAATTCAGCTGTTTTTAACTCTAAAGTAAAAAACGATGGTGGAGATTGAGTTCATAATCCTTCTAAAGCTCTTGAATTTTAGCTTGTATTATTTAATCAAGTCAAAAATATACAAAAGCAATATGGATTTTACGAAAACATTAATTCAAAACAGCTGGTTAACTAATGCGGTAAAACCATTTGCATAATGCTGACTGTGGAATTGATAGTTTGTTGATGAAATCGATCCCTACATCTTGATCAAAAAGAGCTCATGAAACTGAACTTCTACTAAGATTGTTAGGTGCATGTATACTAAGAAATTTATGGTATGTCTGAGTCACTTATTAGATAATAAAAAATTAACCACAGATAATAATAAAACATCCTCATAAATCTACAATAAAAACTGTTCGTTTCTTTCTGAGAATCAAACACTTGAAATTAGTTTATAGTAATCTGATAACAACCATTGGAAATCATAAAGCAAGGCATTGAGTTAGGATTGAGTAATTTTTAAATGATCAATGAAAATTATGATTTTAGTTTAAAAACCTTTGCCTTTTTCAATGACTTTTCTGTTACTGAACATATAAGATTTCGACTGAGTTTTCTTACTGGTAAACAACATTCTTAAGTATTTACATTCCTGATGCTCGTTTTTTTCACATTACTTCATTTCAGAAAACCTTGCATTAATGTAATTTTCTTCATTAATTTCCTATGTACCAAGAAGAGCTTTATGTACTTAGTTTAAGGCATCACTTTAGTGTTAAGGCTAGCTATATTATTAAGTTAATAAAACCGAAGTAAATTGAATGTGGTTCGAATCTATGACATGCCAACCGAAATGTAAGTACTTTAACCACTAGGCCTCTGCCAAAAAACCACAAACAAAATAAATATGTCCAGTACATTTGCGCTCTTGTTTGCAAAACGTGAATAGGTTTTTGTTTTCCAATAGCCTACTAAACACTTATGTGTGAAAGGAGACAAAAAAATTAGAATAGGAAAACTTGATACCTTCCACTTCTCTAGGTTATACTTCGTACCTCTCACTCATTAATCGAGCTTTGGTATTAAGCTGGCTTTTATACATACATAAATAAGCATAACGTTACCTTAATAGTTAAGCCATTCGCCTTTCAACGAATAAGTTGATGATTCGATTCCCGTTTCACCTATTCTAGCTTTGGCAGCTAGGTTGTATCACTAACCCTCATATATAAAGTTCTGTTCAAAGCGACAAATATGATCAAGCATTCTTCTCTGGACATACGACTACTAAACCAGTACGGATTTGAATAAATGAAACTGACTTTTCAAACATAAATTCTATCTAATTTATAAATTAACCGATGTAATTAAATATTTCTACATAAACATATCTTAGTTGAAAACGCTAACCTAACTGAAAAAAATGCGAACTTATTACGAAGTATGAATGATGCAGGAATACAAAAACATGAAATAGATTGTGAATTAACCAGAGTAAGAAAAGAACAAATTCAATGGAGGAAAATGGCAGAAAAAGTAAGTTTTTAATGATGTTAGAAAGGTTTTCCGAAACGTTCGACCATATTGTAAATATCGTTGAAGTTATAAATCTCATAATAATCTAGCGAGGTAATCGAGAATACTTTTGAGTTATACTGACTATAGTTTATCTAATGTAGACCTTTATTATATATATATATATGAATCTGACGTTATGATACTTGGGAATGATCCCGTAAATTGTATATACGATTCGCTAATAACAATCTGATATCTGACAGACAGGATCTCCTCATTAGCACTTGGTTATGACAATCTTTGATAAACTCCAGAACCTATGCTTGTAAGGTAATGAATCCACCAAAGTTTAAAATCTGAAACATCAGTATTGATTAAACAAACGCTATATTTGGAGTCAAAATATCTTGTTTTCAACTGACTATCTGGAGCGGTCATTTTGAAAGACGCCTGGTATAACATACTAGTCATCCACTTATATGCTTTCATATGAAAAATAAGTTACTACGACCGACCGACCGACCCAGTGTACATCAGCCAGTTCATCGGTTCCAGTATCCAGGTTGTTCGTCACCTGTTTGTAGATTTCGAGGCATCTATCAACATGACAAATCTACTCTGTAACATATCGTAGACTTAGGGCACTCAGCTTCAGATTCGTTCTTTGATATCATTTACAAAATCTAGTTAAGCATGCTGATAAGTGTAGTCCTAAACCTAGATTACATTGTAGGAGGTTTAGCCATTCACAAGAGTTCTAAAAAGCCTAGATATATAGCATTATAATTAGTTTACTGTGTAACTAATTTTTTTCCTCTGTCAAAAATTTAGATGGAAAGAGAACGTGCAAGGGAACAAGAACTGAATAATACATTACGCAATGAAAATTCAGAATTAATGACAACTATTCGTAAACTGGAAGAGGAAACATTAAATTTGCGCCGTGAAATACAAAAGCTTCAAGTAATTAAAAAAATTTCAACATGTATTCAAAAATTATAATATCAGATACACAATAAACATGAGACTATAAGTTGTATATTGTTAGAATCTACTGATTGTTTATTTAAAATGTTTTGTAATAATAGGAGATATAGGCCTAAAATAATCCTGGTAATTTTATGATGAGAAAACTTATATACTACGTTGTAAGTGACTATATTCAAAGTGATCGCGTTGAGAGTCAGTTATCATCAGCGAAGGACCCGTAATGATTATGTATCCTCTCATATTGCTACACATCGCATCAACATGTCGCGATAGGAAATTAACAAAACAAGAGGCAACGGAAACATTTAATTTCAATGTCAACATTAATGTAAACATGAGAAATACAGTTCACATGGAATAACCGAGATAGAAACATGAAAAATTAATGACATTTATTTTACGAGACTAAGGACACTAGAGAATGAATACAACTGTGTCACTTAGATCTATTTTCTTTATATCGCTAAAGATAAATATCACATGCGAACTCAGAGTATTCGGCTTATGTACAATCAAAACTCGTATTAGAAATCATATTCTAATCACCTAGTTATCAAGATCAATAAGAAGCCAAAAATGTATACTCTAATACTATTATTATTTACAAAGACTCTACGAAGTTCACTTTAAAAATCTAGTCATTCACCAATTTTACACATATTTATCTTATACAAAATAAAACAATCACAATGTTATAATTTATAATTCGTTTCTAAAATTCAGGTACATTTGGCTCAACAAGATGAACAGTATGCAGCTCAACTGATTGAAGTTAACACGAAGCAACGTCAAGAATTGGAAAACGAACTAGATCGACAAAGAAATGCTTTGAATGATACACAAAAAACATTACAACTCAAAGAACGAAGCTATAAACAACGTGTACGTGGACTTGAAGACCAGGTAAGATCATGGCGCTGCATATTAATAATTCTCTTCACTTTTCATTCGTTTTGCACACTAAATTATTAAATAGTATCACTGATCGGACAACTTTAATGATGAACCTTTTTTCAGGATATAACCAACTCTAATACTGCAATCACTTATACAGTATAATACCCAAGTAATGAGTTTCATAACGTGTCTAGAAGATCAATTCGTATAATTATGGTTGTGAATTCCATTCCACTTAATTCGGCCTAGACAATTACATGAAACCTCTCCGTCCCGTTAATATTGTAAATGTCTTTACAAGCTGATATATAGTTCATGCATTATAAATCAGCTGTATATTTAAAAAAATACACAGAGGCCTGCTCAAAATTCTGGGCCACTGTTTTGCCAAACGTACATTAATTGCTACAAATTTTCCTGTTTTATACTTATTACTAACTATTTCTGCTAAACTGCGTATACTTAACAGCTTTCATAAAATGTTTACATCCAATAGTAAATTTAATTGCTGAGACACTACTATGATTATATTCCTATCCTCTGTTCTTCGTTAAAACAAAAGGTGATTACTATTTAAATCATACATCAAATAAAAAAAGATCATGGAAGCGAGATTGATTGTAAACATTTACTGACGGCACTTAATTATTATTTGGAGAATTCTTATGCACATTTGTGAATACGTGATAATTAAGCGATAATAAAATGGGAATTTTGGTGAAATTTTACATTTTATTCTGAGGATTCCTTATTATAAATAAGCACATTACATTAAGTAAACCGAGTATTATTATGATTGAACACCAGAAAAAATGAACGGAAGAATGTAGGTTGTAAAATGCCACAATTATATATTAACATTATATGATATGTTCTCTGATTCATTCACAAACTTTAACTAGAGTGAAATATATGTGGTGCATTATGTAGATAATATTCCTTCATTTCATTGGCGTAGTGATCTGGCTTACCTACCATGGTGACTCGACCGGGCTATACTGGCTGGAACATCCATTCCTCATGGCCTTATCAAGCCAGGCAGGTTGGTCGAAAAATGGTGAGACTAAAAGCAGTAAATATTATGTCCGAGAGCAAAGTCGTACTGGTGACGTACAGAGGTGTGACGGCACTAAGACGTTTCCCCTAAACAACCAGCATAGCGGTGATTCTGCCTTCCCACAAAGGAAGGGTGGAGTAAGAAAGGGTCGACTGTAAAAATGCACACCGCACCTTAATCCACTGTTTCCCGTCTCCGACAATAAGGCCTTAACAAGTACGGAGTTACAACGACAAAAACCTCTCTCAAAAAGGCCATATGTGACCGGCCTCAAATAGTTGTTTCCTGGGCACTGCGATCATGCTCCCAGATCCTTAAGACCAACCTTAACCCATTTTGTTTTTCAGGTACATCAATAAAAAGAACTCCCATACGATGTGGGCAAGTGGGAAGTGATAGTCGCCCTAATACCTCTAACAACACAAGGTCACACTTATTTTAATCAATCTCATTCGTCTGTTCCTAATATTTATCCTACCTTTACCTTCAAGCCTAGATCCATATCTTTGACGTGCTCCTGTGCCATCAGTGCTAACAATTCTAGCCCACGAAATAATGTCCCGAGTCTAATGAGACCACGCTCTAAACTTCGCATTGGCACATTCAATGTACAAACCCTGTGTCAAATTGGGCAGCAAGCCATTGATTTATGTTACGTCTATGAAACAAGCATACAGGATCTTGACGTGGTCATTCAATTGACTTCATCTAGTCAGTATGAGGCACCTATGCGAAACACTCTTCGGTTATCTAGCGACTTAACAGCAACTTATCATGGGCTAGTCGGTGTAGGTATTGCGTTAAGTATGAGGACAGAACAGGCACTTTTTCAATGGATTTCTGTCAACAGTCGCTTATGTGCCGTCCAAATCGGTCACAGTGGCTCAGATGTATCCACTTATTGTCCTCCTGTAAATCGTGAGCTTAAAATTATCATATAACTTTCTTTCAACGCTACATCTCTTTCTCCATGAACTATATTCTATATGTTCACTCTTCTTTGTTTTTATTATTATTATCATCACTGAAGTAACTTCTACTTCTACTATGTGGTGTTAATCTTGGTGTGCTTTAGAGGGTATGGCAACTTGGACCGATGCACACATTTACCAGGTTCTATGTTGATCATGCATACACATACAACTCCTTTTAATTCTCAATTATATAGTCTGAAAATAAAATTAAGTCAGAAGTAAAACAGAGTGGAAAGTTACTCATTACTGATAAATGGACACTCAAAAAGAATTCATCGAGATTATCACGAAAACAATAGGTTAATAAAACAATAATGAGACGGCTGTTGAAATCAATCTATATTCAAATTATTTACAAATATATATCGGTTAGTTGTAAGTACAAACGATTTCTGGTTAGATTATTTTAACCACAGAGATAGAGTTGCTTGGTTATTAGCTATCCAAACATTCTGTTCAGAAACAGTCAAACTGGGAATTTATTAGGCGTGGCTGTAGAAATTAGAACTGATGCACAATCCGCACTCTTGTAGGATGTTATAACATCAAATACTAACCAGTTTACTTAGGTTCTTTAATTCGTGGAGCCAGAAGTTACAACTTCTCAACGAGATGGAATATTGTAGACAGCTTTGCGAAGACAAGAGCAACGGAAAGTAAAGCAAATGAGCAATAAAAAGCGACCTATGGAACAGGAACATTGTACCGATGCTACTAGGGTCCCTAATCTCTGTAGGTATAACAAGACTCCAGCCTACGAAACGTAATACCTAAACTTGAAAACTATATTTCTTAAGAGATATGTGAAAAAAGTTTTATAGAGAAACGACATCCCAAGAAATTTCCAACCTTACTTATACATGAAACGGATTTGTCGTATTTAAAATATCACCCCTTGAGTAAGATATGATGATTCGTCAAGTAGAACCTGATATAACTGCAAAAAAACCGACTTCCCTTTTGTAATAATTTATCAAAAACAATAGTGGAAACAATAGTTCAAAAGAGAATTTAGCAACCGGTAACAATAGGTTACAAAACCAACCATTGGCTTGAAGTTATCCACAAAATTCCTAGTTATAATTATGCTGTATCTACTATCTTCATTCACCTCTCCATTCATTTAGTGGGTTACTTAGTAGAAAGTACGCTTTATTAACGGTTTAATTTCACGTTCTAACTATAATATATATTTACGTTTGTCATTCACTATATAAAACTGTGCTAAACTGTCATTTTTATAACAGATAGCTGTAAATTACTTTAGGGGGTTGAAAATCTTGCACTCTTAAGCAATAATCATTCACTAAATGAATGGAAAATGACTGAAAATGCCGGATACAACATATTTAGTAAACACTGAGAATGGTTCGGATAATCTCAGTCTGAACACAATTTGCATCAACTTAAATAACTACTTACTTGAATTCAGTTACAATACTTTTAAAGTAATACTTGCATGTAATTGATATATTTACTATCCGTGAAGAGTTTGCCATGATTTTTATCATTGCAGGAGAGATTATATGTAAGAACCATTCTAAAATATGAATAAGTTTGGATAACTAATACAATCAATAGGAAAAATACCTAATCTATTCAAATCATAAGATCGTTAGTTTACGATGACCATTAAGACACTTTAAAGTAATAGGTTTGCCACTACGAATCCTTTGATGCACTAGCATGCGCATCCAATGAAGGTCCTTGGCTTAGATCCAGTATCATTATAAATTTGCAGTAACTTCAATCCACCGTACCTTAATTATTAAATGCGAGCCAATCACTATATTGTTGGTTACTTATATGAAATACTTCACAAGCGGAAACGCTATGTAATGCGTATAAAAATCTCAACTAAAAAGATACAATGAAATATCCAAAATACAATAATGTCACCTTAGACAAAGAAAACATTTCATTCGGTGTGTTTTATTAGTAAACCCTTAGACTGTTAAATAATATAAAGAAATATGTTCTTAACTTCATTATGCATATTTTCTTTTTGTACCTATAACAGATTCAACAACTCAGAGATCAGCTGACTCATGAAACAAGTAAACGTCAGTTACTTTATTTAAAGAATCCATCTTCGGTTAATCACAGCCAGCCAAGTTTAACGAATTATGGAAGTTCAATGACTACAACAGGATGTGATTTTGCTGAAATAAAATCTGCAGTAGATAACAATCTTCATCAAGTAAGATTATGGATAAACAAATAAGTCTAATTTTTGTGATTGTTTACGAAGAAAACTTTAACCTAGAAAAGTAATAACATCTGAACTGCATACCTGACCCTTTGGAAAATGAAAGACGTGCACTCACTCAAATACCATGAAATTAGTGATAGGCACTGATACAATGATTAAACCTAGGTACAAGAACTCTGCTTAAACGGATGTTTTGATGATTATACTCGTCAATTTGTAGCAGAATACGAACTAAATTTAGAAAAAGATGGATTTTTATAGTGCAAGTTGCTATCCATTTAATTACATTCAATGCTAATGCACAGTCTTTTTATTGTTTTCAGGATTCATTCTTAGTGGGATTGTACAAACCAACTACTGCACCATCTCGATATGACCCATATTACTACCAAGTAACAGGTTCAATACCTGCTAGACTAAATCGATCGCCAGGAACAAATTTGTTAATAAAACCACGGAGATCATTCGTTGAGCCAAGATTTCACCAATCAACCACAAAAATAAATAAGACAGATTACTTAACTCGACACCACGATGATGAAAGGAACAGACAAGGCCCCGACGAAACTGGTACATCAAATACAGATATTAGTCCATTGGAACAATCTTCACTCCCTAGGACACCAATTGCTCCTAATCGTTCTACATGGCATGAGCCGAGAGATAGTACAACGACACTAAATCGAAGTACAAGTGACTCTACAATACGCCGAAGAGAAGCTCAATCATAAAAAGAAAATAGTTGGCAACAGTAACAATCCCTGGAAATATATGGATTTTGAAGTTCTAATTACTTAAAGGATAACTCAATTTATATTCACTAATTAAATTGGTTTGAATAAAAAGAAAAACTCGAAGTGTCAAATATAACCATTCTGTTTTCTAATTGATACAATCACAATGAAGAGATAATGCTCACTTGAATTCTTCTTTCTATCTGGAAAGTACTATGTTAATATCACTAACTGTTCACTTTCGTTTAACACAAAATCAATATATCTTTTCTAAATATACACAAGCACACCAAGAGATTAGTGCTGCCAACATTACAATTACTGTAGTTATTGTTGTTATTATGAAAAACAAAATTTCACCATTACAGCACACATTAATGTATGCATCATTTACATCTATGTGGCTGAGTTCAGTGAATTGTAGATCAAGTTAACTGATATCACTTTGTAATATACAATAACCAATTGATTGATTTTGATCTTAATAAAGACTTTTCAATTTCGTCAATTACAAATTATTTTAGTCTTACTTTTCCTTCCCAAAAAAGAATCCTCATCCACATGCAAATAATAACTACGTTCACTTAATTCTCTTTCCATTTCAAGTAATTCTTCCATTCCCCTACTTTTCATAAAACACAAATTACATCAAGCTTATATTCGCTAAATGAAAACATAAAAATACTAAACCATGATTACCGAGTTGTTGTACGATATCTGTCTGTTCAGAACTACTGAATACTTGCCTAGTCACTATTTGGAATTTCTTAGTAAAAATTCATTTTAAAAAATTAACTAATTATACCTTGTTTATTTTTCATTGTTCAAAATCTGAATAAAAGATATCGCTTCACCATAAGGCACTCCTTATCGCATGTTATGAATGCATATTTAGTTACGAACAATCCCTGTTATGAACTAGGATTTAGAGTTATCACGAGTAACTTCGTGTAAAACGGACAAGCTGCACAAAAGTAATGTTGTTTGAATTGTATTATTAACATATTGACGTCAAAATGTTCGCCTATTCGCCCGTGGATTATTCAACCAAACTATCAGCTTTCCGCAAACCTCATTTATCTAGATTGTATACTTCAATCGTGATAGCTGACCTTATTGCACTGTGCTGATTTAGTTTAGAAAGATAATCAGATTCACGATCAAACCAACATTACCTGTGAAATAAGACTTGTAAAACTCATTTTTATTTGCTTTCCTCAGCCTTCCTTGTGCTGTTAAAGGTATGAGGACGATTATCACTTCCCACTTGCCCACATCGTATGAGAGTTCTTTTTATTGATGTACCTGAAAAACAAAATGGGTTAAGGTTGGTCTTAAGGATCTGGGAGCATGATCGCAGTGCCCAGGAAACAACTATTTGAGGCCGGTCACACATGGCCTTTTTGAGAGAGGTTTTTGTCGTTGTAACTCCGTACTTGTTAAGGCCTTATTGTCGGAGACGGGAAACAATGGATTAAGGTGCGGTGTGCATTTTTACAGTCGACCCTTTCTTACTCCACCCTTCCTTTGTGGGAAGGCAGAATCACCGCTATGCTGGTTGTTTAGGGGAAACGTCTTAGTGCCGTCACACCTCTGTACGTCACCAGTACGACTTTGCTCTCGGACATAATATTTACTGCTTTTAGTCTCACCATTTTTCGACCAACCTGCCTGGCTTGATAAGGCCATGAGGAATGGATGTTCCAGCCAGTATAGCCCGGTCGAGTCACCATGGTAGGTAAGCCAGACCACCGCGTCGAGGTAGCTGTTTTAAGAAAATGAATAGTCATAAAGATCCAAGTGTATATTATTCCAACACATCACTGCGATCATTCAAGATTCAACATGCATTTTAAGAGCTGGCGTGCAATTTGGCTTCAGCTCAAAACAATACAGCTAAGCTAAAAATGCTAAGGATTAAACAACAGTTCTCTTATAAGAAAACATCAGTTTAGTCTTTGGCGCTAATATCTTAGTCATACTCATATGTTCCTTAGTTTAGGTAGCTATGTATTGTTGGCCAACATATATAAGATGTCACTGGAAGTTTGCATTATGGATCCCCACATGATTATTAAGTTTTATGCAATATAATTAAGTAAAGGTTATACCAGAAGTCCTTTAAATGGTGATTTCTACTCTATACTATCGTTGTCGTTTCTTGCATTTTAAAACTGAAACCACATAGCTTAAACTGTGAAGGCAGAGAAACCATATAAATCCTTTTCTAAATAACGTAACAGAGTAGTTGAAGTTACATCTTTATCTTCATTTCGTAAAATCATGGAAACAGAGATTGACAAGAACATGATGTCCAATCGTTATGATTAAAAACTTACAAGTTAGGTCAAAGCAAGCTTGCTTTTACAGCACAGTACAACGATATATCAAATCTAGAATACTCGATATACATCCTATGATTTGTCACTGTACAGCAGAGGTATTAATCAAAATAATATGACACAACTACAAGTAAGCTGACTCTTAAAGTATGAATGCACTTACAGAAAGCGTCAGAAAGCCCTGAACGAAAATAAAAACAAATGAAGACCAATTTAACGTATTTTTTATTGGAAAAACCATTTGGCTTCAATAGCATCGCTTAAGAAGGGAAGGTAACGTTATTTACGCAACATCCTAACATTTGCTGTTAGTGTGAAATCGTAGGCAGCAGTATAACACTATGAGCAGTTTACACCGAATAAAACGGTTAACATGATTAGGACCCAAATTTTCGGCAAAAAGTAAGAGCAACTACTTTGGCTTTTGATCCCTAGAAAATGTATTGCAGCCCTGAGAATAATCGTGATAAGCTTATCATAACTTTTTTTCTCTAAATTAGGATACTAACAAAATCCGACAGAAGGAATAACACTATGTAGGTAGTGGGTTCATACAAAAATTCCTAATCCCGGTTTTACTTTCAAAAGCTATCGCTGGATTGAGTTCAGTAATACATTACTCAAGAATTACAAAGATTACCACTAGGCATATGTTTGATTTTTTCTTGAAAGTAAAAGCGTAGGAACACTACATACAAATACCACAGATGACATATGTAAAAGTTATTCCGCATGTTAACGACGTCTCCGATATTTCGATATTCTAAATATATAACATGTAATTCAACAAAAACAAACTTTTTCTTTAGTTTATCTCTCCCTTTATTTTTCCCTTTCTTTCTTGTTTGTTTCAAAGGTAGCGTTTTGTTTACAAAATTTGCATAAGGCTGTAATACTTGAATATACGTAACAATACTTACATCAACAGTGCACATTTCAGCTTCACGTTTCGCTTTCGCTTTATTCTGCATTAATTCTTTATAATTAATGTATGCATTTTTCGGTTTCTTAGCCCCCATTTTAAGAAGTAGTGATTTGCGAGTTTCTTTCCTTTCCGACCCTGATTGCATAGAAATATTATACCTCAGTATATCTAACGGAACATCTCCCAGTCTTATAAAAACTTCCTCATTATCACCCTATAGTTTCATTAATCTATAATCACTTGTTTGTACTACCTCCACCCTATTTGTTTTTTGCCGTTTGACCTTCATTTTAAAATCACCGCAAGCTGAACTATCCAAAAACTCAACCCCAATTTCTTTTTATTCCGAACTACTTAAATAAATAGCATCAGTAAGTGTGTGTTCTAATCCTTGGCCTTTGGCTAAATTGTTCAACTACTTAAGTATTATTTTCCTTTTTTTGTGCATATCGATTACTATCTAGTCTGTTCCTTATATTAGTAAACTGAATGTGCTTCGAAGTCAATATTCTTCTACAATCTACTAAAGCTAGTGAATTTTGTAGGCATTATGATGGAATAAATGATTTATGGACCTAAATCGAAAAAATGCAGTAGTCACCTATTGTTAACCTAGATTTAGAAATTATTAGTTTGTTTCGTTGGTTTTTAGTATTTCAATAGACTGTAGAGTGTGTTTTAGTTTATACATAGGTTGCTTGATAAAAGGTAGTTACACGACAGACCTGATCTGTTCAAGTCATTTTCTTAACACTGCAGTCAGCTAGTCTTTGGCAGGTAGACGTTCTTCTCTTGACGACATATATTTTAAGAGCCATCAGTGAGTATTCAAATAGATTGAATGTCTCTATATCCTTAGATCCCACATACTTCTTAAGTATTATGTGACCTGTGGCATTTTGGGTAGCAGATATTTCGCTTTTCTCAGTATCGCCATTAATTTTGCACATGTCATAAACGAGAGATTTGGCAGCAATGTACTCCCTCATAAGATTGTGCTCTCTTTTTCTGCTTGTCGGAGTGGGGAATGGTATCTGTTTTACTAGTCTAGAAATTTCTTCACCGTTATGCAAAAGGTTTGCTATAGTCATATAACTTACCTTACTGTACTAGAGGCGACAAAGGAATGTTTCTACGGCGACCACATCACATGTGATTGCAGTCCATTTAAAACAACATAGACCATTTACTCGTAGGAAACTTTTACAAGAGTGCTGACATGTCTGACTGTACTTTTAATTCCATATTATTTGAACGAATTTGAAAGACTTTTACATTTTGAGACAACTCAGCGAAATCTACCAATCTGCACACTTATTATTAAGCATATCTTATATATCCAAAAGTAGGCTTATTAGTATGACATCTTATGCAACTTCATAGACTAATTAATTTTGACGTCGTCGTTTAGAAACACCAGTTTTCTGGAAATTCGTACTTAGCTGTTAGTTGCAATAAATTTGTTTAATGATAAGTACTAAACGAAATTTATGTAGATGATGGACAGAAATAGTTAAAGAGCGTAATTTGCCGTAAATCAAGAAATTCAAATAGAATAGTCTGGCCAACATACGAGATGAACGAAGCATCTAGGTTTGGTGATAAGTAGCAGGACGCATTTTATGAGCTATATATGGATAGAATGGCTATTATGGGGAATTCCGTTGTGGCTAAGTACCTATGAAGATGGTCAGAGTGGGCAATCGGTATCTTTACACCTTCGGTAAAAAGTATGGTACCGTCATTAATATCTTATAACAGTGCTTTATTCATATTCAAAATGAACTGGCAGCTTCTTCCACAGTAGTTGTGAGGTCACTGTTCACAAGGATCGACGTTAGATGGCTTTGGGACACCGTAAACAACTACGATCGAGTACTTGGATGGCCCTGTTTCCTATCCTCTTGTTGACTGCCTGTAGGCCCATGGTCTACTGTATCTAACTCTAATTTGTGAGTACATTACGTTCGTAGGATTTTTAGAAACTAGCTGGATACTTTCCACCTCTTTAGTTGGATCTACCAGTGTGGTAGATCTCCTCTTCTAACAATGTTGACCACGATGCAAGCGAAAGAGCTTGGTTGGTTTGAGCCTGAAACCCAGGCGATCTACTGCACTCACAACACGCATTAGCATGTCAAGGAGAATTAGTGACTTATAACAGCAATCAGTTGTATGGGCAGTGGTTGACTGTGCACTTTCAATACCTGTTTCTGAGAGTACGCATATCAATAAGTAACAAGCGTACTAAATTTGCTGTTTCATCGGGTTGTAAAATGCACCAACTACACAGGGTTCCTGGGTTTTGGTGTGTTTAAGAGCATGGCAGCGGGTGTATTGCTGCGTATGGCATTGAGGCAAGCTTCCTGGTTTGGCTGAACATCTTCTTGTGTTAGGAAAATAAGCTATGCGTGTCATATGGACTCCGTTTGAACGTCTTTTCTCCCGATTACTTCAACAGTGTGCATTCTACAGCCGAGGCAGATGTACGGGATGACGGGCTTTAGTGTTCCTTCATAGTTTTACCATTTTCCAGGTGTCGCCGTGTCACAACAGCAGTGTTCCCGTGTATTATAGAACGCTCGGTTGTTGTTGCCTTCTAATCTAAAGCGTGCATCACTGGTGCGCTCGGTAGACTAGTCGCGCTCTAGTCAAATGATAATTTCTCATGGCTAAACACTTGGATTATTTTTAGGTTGCAGAAGGGTCGAACAGTAGAAATGAATTCACACATAGTAAGCTTCTTTAGCCCCATGTTAAGTGTCTTTTCGGCGTTTAACACCACCTTCAAATCTCCTACCTTACGAAACAACCACTATATAATTTGTGGAGTCGGTAAAACACCTAACCATACTGCATGAACTGTCGCTCATCTTATGTGATCAGCAAGCGTCATTTTGGTTGGTAATGGCGAATAATGGGTGGTACTTATTATATCGCACTAATTAACTGGAGTTACGGTGATTAGGTGCGTAGCCATAGGCTTGTCAACAATGTACTTTTCATTCTTGAACATGATTTTACTCATACCTACCCGCATATGAATCAAGAAGTCAGGCCATCAGGGTTATGGTGACTCAGGATAGTGAGGTGGCATGACTATTCCTAAACAACGTAACTGCCTCTCACTGTTAATCATGTGATAAGAACTAGGCTAATTGTTAGGCTAACGGTAAAAACCATTAAGCCTATTTCTACTGTTTCTCTGAACCAGTGCTATCCTGGTCATGGAACTACTCTTCAGATAATGAGTCCTGCACTAAGGTAAACAAGGTTTACTCAGGTTGGAGGTCGCTATCATCTGGAATATCGCAAGGTTCTATTTTTGGACTTATGTGGTTTTCCATTTATGTTAGTGATTTCTTAGCTAACCTAGGTTTAACTGTTCTTTTTTAAGCAGACAGTGAGAAATTGTGGAGAGCTATTAGAGGCGATGACGACGTACAAGCTCTGTCTTGGATAAAGAGGTGAACATATGATAATGACCTAAACCTTAGCCTGAAGAAAAAATATGTGACGTACTATCGTACTCTAGATGATAATCAAATAGACTATTACAAAGACAGACGACTTATGACGATCACCTGGAAAAACCAAATCTACGTATACTATTTACTGATGGATACCATAGTGAGCTTCCTGGGGTACAATGCGAAATCATACGCCACTGTAAATTATGTTTTCCAGCAGCCAGGCTTGGTGACATCAGGACTATTTCTAACCATGTTTAAAATGTGTATTGGCCCACATCTAGAAACGAAACGTTACCACTCTTTTTATTATCAGGAAGGATACCAATCTCTTAAAAAGAGTATGAAGGCCGGCAACAGAATGGGTTACCAGACCCATGGATAAGCTATAAGCGGCTCTGCCACGTCAACTGGGGTCTATTTTCCACAATTTACTGGAGCCTTCGGGGTAATTTAGTCATGGCCTTTGACATTCTGCGCTCACCCGAACACTCAAATAAAGACATTCTAACGGTACTTCATATTCTGGTTCGACCAATAAACTCCAAGAGGGCAGAAACACAGGTTAAGAAGCTAGTTTTCCATCTTTAAGGGTCTGTTCTATCTGAAATTGGCAGCAAATAGTAGCAACTACAAAGTTCTAGTAGAGAAACTCGACGATTGTGTATTTTACTATGGTAAACTAAGAGTATCCTCGGAGAGGGGTTGAACGCATGCTACGGGTCTTGAGATTTTAATATTTCATCACTTAACACAATAACCAATCTACGGCTTATTTTATCTTATCACACATCGACTTAAATTTGGTCTTTTGGCTCCAATTATTCACACTACAGTAGTCCTTTAAACACTATCCATAAGTTTAGCTTCTTAAGACTGCGAGTGGATGGATTATAATACATATGCGCAGAACCAAAGTTGGTGGATACCTGACCACACCAAGTTCTATAAGCCATATATACTATCCGGAAATTAATATTCACTAATCACAGTGACTCATACATATACACATCAATAGCAGGACACGTGCATGCCTGAAAAGCAACTGACGATGGTGCAGTAAATATACATTCGGACCAAAATAATCCAACGATACCAGTCACGCAGCTCACCGCAAGTGCGTCAGTGTAATGGTACATTGAACGTACATGCCATCAGAGAAACATCGTGGGCAACCGCGACCTTAACATATATATATCAAAAGATAAAAAAATTAAAGGGGGGCAGTAGATTGATTTAAATTAATCTGTCTTAGTTGAATGCGCTAAGATTGTGCCGTTGTGTAGTTGGATCTCTCTCACTAGATGATACAAAAGAGCTAGAACCTAAAACAATCAAATAGTAAGGACCACTAAATCAATCAATTTAGTTTGGACTAAACTATAGATCTTTCCTAAGCAATTCTAGAAAATACATTGTGTCAGCATTGACTGATGAGAAGATAGCATATGTTAATGACAATCTTTAATTGTGAAATTAGTAGTGAATAAGAAAAATCATAGCACATGGGTTAAATTCACATAATTAGTGAACTTTTAGATGTTAATGGGAGAAGAATGAACAATATTATTATTTATTCATATGTTTGAAGTGTGTCCTGTGTGTGACCAGAGTGGATTCTAACCATTAAACCTACACGTACAAATAAGGACAAACCAGAAGGCAGTGATGGATAAAGAAGAAGGTATATTTGATAGTGGACAAGGCGTTGATAGCATGCACTCCTACAGTAGAATTTATAAAATGTTGTTGATGATTCATTACACAGTGTTGATATTCAAAACAATGGAGGCGCCTGTAGGGTTCTCAATTATGGCATGTGCTGCTGACCCAGATAAGACATATCTGTTGGTAATGGGTAATACGGTTAGTGCTTTCCAGTTTGATACGCGCTCAAAATGTCCTGGAGCAAGGACCTTATCTTAGATTCTGGAAATCCACAGGAATTCTAATGCGAAATCGACATACGTACTCAGTCTTAACACTCGTTTTTCTCTTCTTATGGGGCACTTATCATTTTTATCTATTTTACCAATGCTTCCCATGGATCATAGAGTCATCTAAGTGCATGTGTAGCAGAATTTTCAAAAGTAGGCTTTGCAACATTGGGAATCGACTCTTAAATCTGATTTGTCTGGCATTATAAGTTAGTTTTACGTTGCTTAACACTAGACAGTCATGTAGATATTGGATGCGCACTTAGTATGGTTTATGTGCAGAAGCTCCTGAGTCCTCAGCTACTGGAGAGCGTAGGGTTGTCTATGGAGTCTACAGCCAGAAACTGACTGTTAGACAGAAACAATATGCTATGTTGTTAGGACCAAGAGTTGTAGAAAAAACAGTCATTTTGTATCTATCTAGTTATCTTGTGATTAGTTAATAGGATTAAATCTACTGGCCATTCTTCATTCTACTATCTTACCGCTGAGGTTAAGTAAGGTGTGATCTGCTACATGTATTTCTCGTAAAAAGGATGACACCCATAGTTTAAACATAACACAATCTTCATAAACTTTGAGGACCAGCGGTTGTAGCAGCAAAAGTGAGACTCCTGCGATTCACCTGAAGGTCCCTGCTTTACCACTGATGTTTTTAGATAATTATGATGAATCTTTCACGCTCCCCGAGTTATTAATGAAGTGCACTTGGTATACAACCAACTAACGTTTGTCGTATAATCAGAGAAATTTCTAAGGTTTAAACCCACACGTACGAATAGGAATAAATCAAAAGATAGTGGGGGATTAAGGAGAAGTTATATTTGGTCGTGAGTAGAGCGACAGTGAGATAACAACGTTTAGGCTGGCTAACTAGAGAGAGAGCTGCTTCACATATCGTTTCGTGTCGTGATCTGGTGGTGATACTCGACCAAGCGCTTTCAACTGGTTGTGACCGCTAAAACAAACATGGTCAGTATAAATGACAGGAACGTATGTAACTATTTATTCAGGGGATTACTTACCACTACATTAACCATACGGTCTGTACTGTTTTTTATTATCAACTCATAACTTCAAACTAGCTACGTTTACACCTTATTCTGTATCGATTTATACAGTTTCTTACATATCTATCTAGCTTATTAATAATTATATGATAATCATTGAATATTGGTACTGACTCTGCAAATTAATTTACATATATTGTCTAACATTTTAAATATATATCGTTATGTTGACTTCTCGACAAACATGATAAGCATATGAAGTGATACAGGGTATAATTTGTCATTTCTACTGTAAATTGTGTGGATGTTGTACGACCCATAACAAATATTTTAGTCTTCGTTGTGTCATTTATGATCAGCCTATTTTAATTATTTCTTCCTACTGACGTGATCTAAGAGTTAACAAGCAACTGTTCATTATTCGGGGAAGTTTTCAATTGTTTAAATATCATTGTTATATAGCCTTATGTAAATATCTATTGTATTAGCATGTTAAATTTTTCAATTTTTCATGCGATTTGTACTGGCTGTTTGAATGTTGTTTTTCATTGCAATTCAATACAAAATATGATATTATTGTTCTAATTATCATCTTTTTTTGACGATTAACAATAATAACAAATTCTACGTTTGCATGTTCCTACTATCCTTTGTTCATTCAATAGATCCGTTCAGAATCTTAACCCCCAAATCCATACATTTGCTTCTAATTTTTAAACTAATTTGTTTAACGCGATTTTCATAATTTCGTTTTAGCATACCTGTTCTTTTTTTCCTTTACGTCACCGATTGAGGCTGTTTCTTGAAGTTGCATTTTGTCACCTCAACTTCTATTTACATATCTCTGTATACGTGTACATTTGTTCCATATTTTGTTCTGGTATATCTCCATAGCCCTGGTTTCGGATAATGTTTATTTAAATTTATCTAAATCTAAATATTCCACTAAAATTTCAAGGAATGATGGAATTTGGTTTGTAAATAGTACAGTGAGTCTTGGATTTAGGTTGGCGTAGTTGTTGTTATGTACTGAAAAATAAAATACACAGGGGCCTTGGTAATTGCCAATCAATATACGGACTCGTCTGCTCCGCGACTACCAGTCCCCCCCCCAAGCCGGAATAGAGAAAACAACAATTTATAAGCCAAACCGACACAATCCAATCCAACACAATTTATTCGTATTGTATTTCAATCATGCGTTTATATATACACAAAATCAGACCACACAGCAAACCAATTAGGGATTTTACACTAATACAAAACAGAAGGAGATTGTGGCAGTGAATTGGGGCAACTTGTACACAACTAATTAACTGTAGTCCATAGTAAGAGACAACATAATAACAGCAAATATACTAAACAGGAGGATAGGGTAAGAGGGACGTAACAATAATAGAAATGTAATGTTTGCATTACACATGACTAGAATCAATGAATTAGTCCTCTAAAACACAGTTCTGGAAGTTTTTACTCTACTTTAGTGGTCCAACATAACAGTTGTCAGTCGAAGTATTACCGGAAAACGTTCATATACTTATAATATCGGCAAACTAATACACTCATATTAAGTAATGTGAAAATGCAATGTTTTTTTATATATAGCTTCGCATATCTCTCTTCATAACCGAGCTTCGTTATATGTAGAACGTAGGCGAAATTGTAATGACTTCATTGTGATTGACTATCAAAGAACTATAATAATTAGCCTTTGAGTATGTAACCAACTTAACCATAATGTAATAACGCAAAGTTTGATTTATACTCTTGTTCTTGAGTATTATTTGTAAATTTGGATTTCCAGTTTCAATAATGCTTCTTTATATAACTTTTAGGTGAAACAATTTAGAGTCATAATTTTCATAAGCCAAAAAGCTAGTTTAAGGTAGGAAACTGGATAAGGTGAGACACATCTCATTCTATAACATGAACTATACGTTATGGTGGGGAAAGGTTCATATTGTCACTTAAAACTGAAAATACAATGTGGTTATGGTATGTATTACGTATCCCCAACCACCAGTTGCTTCGCCAAGCAAGGTTGGCTGGTGTAAGAGTAGGATGGAAAAAACTTGGAGGGTGCTAAACCAAAAAGCGGAATCAGTCCATGAAGTCTTTGACTATTGGTCCAAACCGTGTTGGTAGATAAAGACTACCGAGTTGGGGTCCGTGTGTTAATCTCGATTAGTGGGTGAAGACACTGAGAGATATAGCTGATAATCGGTCACATTGGCGTAAGTATATTCATTATACTTTTGTACACACTTTATTCCAACCTATTGCATTCTACTGTCGTGTAATTCCTGTAAATTTAGTCGCTTTGTGCTAATGTGACAATTTAAACCATTGTGCACGTGGGCTAGGTTCTGTGTTGCCCACAACTTACTGGCTGGAATAAACATGCCTTTAAGTGTTCCTTAAATTTCTTTAAAATGCAAAGGATTTACGTGAAAACCATCCTGTATTTATTCCCAATTCTATGACTAATCATATGGGGGAAAAGGGACGTGACATGTAGTGCAGTACAACGCAATACATGTGACATAAAATCATTTAGGCTAGCATTAGAAATCTTATCACAAATATTTTTTAAAATCCTTTACATGGTCACTTAAGGAACATAATTTACTTGCGGTGAGCTACGTTTACATAACGACAAAGTGGCTGTAGAATACACTAAGTTAGTACACGAAAGTAAACAGTCAAACATTAAATGTAAAAATATATATTAACAGTTAGCATAAATACTCTTATTACATCAAAAGTTTATATTAATCCAGTTTACTTGGAGGAACAGTAACTTGAATGAGACGTTTGTATTACATAAGCTACACCACATTATAGAATCTGGGAACACGACATTCAGAGACAAAAACGATTGGACAAAGAATATTGTATCCAGAAGCGTGTAATTCAGCAGTCGACAGCTGATTGAGTTAGAATAACTTCACTGAACAGACTACAACAGAAGTGGTTATTTATTCGCGATATTGACACCAGCATCTCAACTGAAAACTAAGAGTGCTGCAGACAAATATGTTTGCGCAACACTAAGAAGGAGAGAAAGAAAGTGTCCAGAGCAGCACTAAAGTCATTATAATCTACGAGGTTATTATTGTTGTACGTAGATAGCATTGATTAAATACACGTTGATAAAAGTTTAAGGAAAACCAAGTGCATGTACAATATTAATAAGTTCTTCTGCAAAACATCACACTTCTACACCAACATGCACACGTTAGAAGAACGATAACGAAATTACAGCAAGGTTGTTAGCAAGTGATTTATGACATGCAACTAAAAGTTTTGAAAGCAAAATTAATTATTTTTTTGAAAATTTAATGTAATGCATTTGCTCTGTATGTTTTTGTGCTCGGCTTTGATTCACGCTTCAAATGTGAGGGCTTATAGGATTATTTTAATAACGAAATCACAGTATGAGAAGGATGATCCAAACTTGCAATGTAATAGTCGAATCACCAATCCACTGCTTCTCTCACCCATTAGTTTCTTGAAGGTATAATGTCGATGATTAATCAACATGACCGATTACTCCATAACCATTCAAGCTAGTTCCTACCGTTATTATAAGCTTTCTCAAAGTGTATCAACATTAATTACACTTTCATTTTATTAGGGAATTTCTTGAAAATCACTAAAAAATGTTCAATAAAATAGGTCGGTGTCATATTAAGCTCTGTTACTGATGTAGGTGAAACAATTCAAAATACCACTTGTAACATGACTGTAAATAGGCATTTAAAGACAATTTTGATTATGAAGTTTGTGAAGTTTCAGGAGAATTTTAATGTTGCCGGCTGCAATTAATGTTATGGTGATATGTAAGTTATGTATGTTTTATGTGGGTTATGTGCTCGATTACTGTAGGGAATATGAATCGTTAATAAGTGTTAATATAGGATTACAATCGCCATATTTTCAGTAATAATGTAATTCAGAATTATTTATTAATTACCGTATTGACTAATACACATTCGAAAACAATCAGAGAAGTGTATACACCAAAAATCAATAACGATTAATTTATGAGAATTATAATTGAACAGAACATCAATCCGACAAGCACCGTAAGAAAGTACCCATCAAACTGAGTCCAATCACCTAAGTAAATATACTCCAAAGAAAAGTAAAACGTTATATAAGGAGCTATCATCGACTGCTACGGAATCAACTTAAAGTCGATATTCGCACTAATTAGCTTATAGTATGCATAATCAACGCTTTCTCTCTCCCCTGTAATCCAAGAAACTTATTTCGTATGCATGTTACTAAGAATAGTAGTTCACCATCCATTTAGATGATTCAGATAAGTCTGATTTATTTAAAAGTGGTTTTCATCAGGAATTGAAATAAGAATGACAAATTACAAAATCTAAGAAATGTTAAACAATTCGTTTGTTCTAGTTTCCATTTTAGTTACACATGAAATGAATTTCGGATATATGTATAATTTTTTCAGTGATTAGAACGATAAATCTATCAGTATACAAATTGTGTAATGTTGATTATTTGTTTTACTGTCGACACCAAGTAGTTTATTGGTTCAAGTACACTACTCTCAACCTTTTGATTATAGGTTCATCAATTTTGATCTAAACATATACGTCTTGTTATTTAATATTGTATTCAACATATTTCTGACTTGAAATTTGATAAACAAACAGAAATTTTTATCGGATCCTAGAACATTTATTAATATGATCAATGTAATACTTATTTTCCAGCTTATTTTGCAGCTGAAAAAGATTCACAATGTTAGCTAAGTACATAAATAAAGAATTTTAGGTATTCTAAGAGTTATATATGACAACTGCTCAAAAATCAATTATTTACATTGGTTATGTTTTTGTCTGTAGACTTAAAATTGTTGTTTCAACTGATCCAGATGTCTTTTTAATAATTGGCAAATGAAATATACCCGTATAACCCTTCGGCCACCGATTTGGTACTTAACTATGTTCTAAGCGTAATACAAAGATAGATTAGTTGATACGAGGCATTTTATAAATAAAACCAAGCAAGCAAAATCCGAAAGCGCGAGTATATGAAGTTCCGCAGTTCAATTACGCTGTTTCATGTATACCAAGATACGAATACATAATAAGTAAAATATTATAACAACGGTTGTCACTGGCTGCTACATTTTAACTCATGGCAGCTAAAAAATCAAGTTGCCTCTGGATTTTATCAAAATACAGCTAAAATGCGAATGAATGTCTTTCACTATGTGTTGCATGTGTATTTAAATACTCAGTTACAGCAACTACGATATCCCACATTCATAATAATGATTATTCAGAAATTAACTTTTAAAATATTTATCCTAAGTTTCTGTTTATTCAGCAGAATATGTTACATTGCAATTATATTTTGTCGTTGGCTATCATTTTTTTGTAATACAGGCTACTTATTCTCATTTTCAGTAGTACAAAACAACAAATTAAAAAATTACTAAACCTCTTAGATATCACAATATTAATGATACATGAGTATGTAAATGTGTACAAATTAACGAAATAAGTCTAATATTGACTAAACCATGTAATAAGTAAAGTGTTTTCACAAGAAAAAAAACTGTATGAATAAAGTTATGTTCTTAGAATAAAAAAATAATAAAAATTGTCTCAACAGAATTCGAAAACAAGCACAATCCAGCAATTAATCAAGTTCCATCAATACCACTCAATAAACTAAATAAACGGATGAATGTACGTATCATAAAGTTATTGTTTATTCACATTTGACTGTTGTTTTTAACACAACTTCGATGTAACTAGTTGGTTATAAAAGTCAGAAAAATGCTAACTGACATTGCACGTCTAAGTGGACTGAAGGCATTAAGTTGTTAAGTACACATGCAAATACATTGGGATATTTTATTGACTGGTGAGTTCAAGAGTGTTTAGCAGTGTTACTGTCATGAATCTGCTCTATGATTCAAATACTGTGTTCCAGTAACTATACGTCTCGTTATTCTACAGACTAACATTGACTAAGTACGAACAATCGATGTGTTATTAAAAGTTAAAACGACGAATATATGGAATATTTATTAATTTGACCACTAACAAATATGAGTTCGAAAGTTAGATCGTTACAAATATAGTATTAAAGTGTTCAATATATATATATATATATATATATACAATAAACTAAAAACAATGTCTAATATTTTAAAAACAATCTAATTTAATAATTGTTACTCCTTCCTGAAAATAAAACATGCAAATGTTATTGCTACATTATGTAACTCTGTAAACTTAGTCTAGGAGCATTTTAGCTCATACGTTAGGATAATAGAGTAAATAAAAAAGACTTTATGTTCATCACCTCGGAAAAATACAAATACAATGTCGAAGTAAGTAGAATACTATATTGCGACAAGTTATGTTTTCAATGTTTAACCTATTTTCAGTGTAACATGATCATCATCTAGTGTCTCTGAAGGCATCTGTTTATTGTCAACTTCGTTGATTAGAGATGATACAGACTATCAAGTAAAGTTCTGAAAATATATATGGAAAGAGTTTGAGACGTAGCATGAGAGTTATTACTGAGTCAGAAGTTTGTGGAGTAAATTGAGAATACATTACTTTACTTTCAAAGAACTATTATTTAATCTTAATCTAAGCGAATTTCATTATTTTAATTCACAAAAACATACGAAATGAATGCGTGAATATGTATTACTACTAAATGCAGCTGTACACATTCATGGGATTCAGTTATTTTACTTATTCTACCTTATTATTGATTATTAACTGTAAATAGTAGTCAGTCAGTCATAAATATAATATTATGTTGGAACACATGTACATAAATCTAAATTCCCAGACCACAAAAACGTATCGAGACAGAAGTATGATTAGGAGTACTAGATTATTGGTAACAGAATAACCTGTAGTGAAAAAATATATGAGGTACATTAAAGAATGGATTTTTAGCATATGTTCAAAGTAGTGTTAAAACTCAGGACCCAATAAAAGGTATGTAATGGATTTATTTGCTCTATCAAGTATAATTTTAAGTCATACCACCTAACGTCTCCAAACATTGGTGAAGACATCACCCAGATAATCTGTACTAGGTAACTTGGCACATACTAATAATCTATGACTTCATGGACTGATGCCATGTTTTAGATTATAAACAAAGCTTCACAGAAATAAGAATAAGATATGCATTTAGTTCATCCAGTTGTTTACTGCTGGTTAAATTTTAACTCAGGAAACATGGATACACTGTCATCTTTCTGCTGCATATTACACCCAGAAAGTTTTTTATCTCAGCATAACTAGTATGACAGATTATATTATCATTCATACTAGTTATGCTTCCTTGTATTATTTAATGGCACTACATGGCGGTCATAGACTAGTGAGTTCTATTATTTCCAGCACACAACAATCTAATTGACAAATCAAAACTTATTTTTAGTCTCTTTGCAGATATGTGCGTACTCTTTTATTGACTAAGTAAAATATTGAAAGAAATTATTAAATACCTTAAAACATATTTGTTTCCAAACTTTTATTTAACTTCAAAACAATATCTGTTTTTAAGAACATATAATATGATTAGTTTTTTCAAGTAAAACAATTTTTACTTGGTGACAAAAAATTATCTCAGTGAAACTTGAAAAATATTCCTGAAATAATAAGTAGTACAAAGTTTAAGCGTGATTATTACAATTTATTAAAAATAATTTTTAATTAATTTGCATATAACTACACCAATATTTTAGAGTTGTATTATTTACGCTAAACTTTTAGTATTGCAAACATGGTAAATCATGATTCCTAAACTACTGATAATAGAAAAACACAAAAAAACTGTGAAATGGAATTCTACTACTTGTAAGTAGTTAAAGTACAAGTCTGGTTAGATTGATCTATTGCTGAACAAATATGTATGATGTCTTCATAAATTTTTACATTTTTTACATTATTCAACTAACCTTGGGTTTGCTTATTACTTCCTCCTCAGTAACATTTACTTTATACTATTTGTAACATATTAACGAATAGTTAACTAGCTAATAACAAAAGTAATCATACCGTTATCTTAGTCATAAATATACCACTTTGAAATTTTATGGTGCTATAACATAATGAATGAGTAAAGTTTCGATTGTTCAAATGGATAGTACGATTCTGTAAAAAATTCCAGTCTGCAGCAGCCTTATCCAAAGTACTGTTGAAAATGTGATTAAACTCTTGATTATTTTGTGTTTTGTTTATCAGTGTCTTGATTGTCTGTTAGTGTCCTCAATACTCGTTACATTTTCTCGACTCCACACGGTTTCCTCTATTCGAATTTGGTACTAAAGTGTGCTTAAAACGGAGTACTACATGAATCTCTATATCTGAACTTTTGATCTTAGAATTTTAAGAAACAGATAGATTAAAAACATTTGTGGTATGATGAGAAATACAAACGAATTCACAAAAATGTAAATTTGTAGTTAGACTATGAGACATCTCCAAATAAACTGCCATCTAAAGTATACTGCAAATGAAAGGTATAGTGTGACACATATATGTTATACCCTCTATATAAAATGGAATTAGCAATATTTAATACTGAGTTGACTTGGTTTGTAAAAATCTCTTGGGTTCTTAATGTTTATCCGACAATTACTGTGAAAAACTACGCCTCTGTAATCTAAGAATGAATTCAGAACACTGGTTTTAGGTATAGATATAAACAGAACTATTTACATGTATGCACCATGTTGTTATCACATTCTTGGAAATACATTGATTAAGTGGTGATTTGTTTTGCACTGAAAAAAAGTAATCGAATAACTTCATTAGTAAATGCAGGGATGGGATAAAACTGAAAGAATAGTAATGTGCTGTCAAAATATATTTCTAATTCTCCTCAATAAACTGTTGAATTTTGTCTAACTGTATGTTGTGAATACACGTAGAAAAAATGTTCTGCAAAATTGCTGAGAGAACAAAGTCCTTTATGTCTGCAGACCACAATTCCCTATAATTCACCACCCTAACAAATGATTTTCATTATAAATTAGTTTTGTAGAAAAAAAATATCAGTGAGACGACAGATTCTAATCAACTTTATTAATCATTTTAATGTTAATTTCTTCGTGAGGTCTAAGGCACCTTAGACCTAAAACAAAAGTCTGTATACAAGAAGCGACTCATACTTAAGAAAATCTCACTGTCTTGAAAACGCTAAAATCGAACATGTTATTCAGATACATCTGAAATTTTACTTTAAAACGATATCCATTTCGATAGTCCTGTGTAATCTTATTAGAATTTAAAGAATTTAGGGTTGAAGTTTTTATACCTGAACGTGTTAGAAATATCAAAAATTCCAACAGAAAGTTAATCAGGAAGAATTAGTCTCAGATGATACCAAATATAAAATAGGTTAATGCTACGCAAAGTGACGTTTGCCCAAGCAATGGGCACGTCTAGTGCACACTAAATTTAGAAAAAAAACAAGCGTACAAAACGACCCCTCCAACAAGCTCAATAGACTTAGTGACAGACGTGAAGATACGTACGCACGACACACATACATACGCACACGCACGTGCATTCGCGCAGCTCTCATACAGACGCGGATTAGGGATCTACTGTTCGTTCACGCACTGGATTATCAATTTCCGATTCTGGAAATCCTCAGAATTCCAGGGTTTTATCGAGTCCTTCGTGGAGTACATGTAAATAGCTAACAGTTGCTCAACTAACGGAATCCCAATGGCATCCAATAATATGTACAGAGTCGGGGGTAAGTACATTAGATATTATGATACTTATTCAAGATGGCCGACTACAATGAAGATTTTACTAGTTTAGTTAACATGCCAACTAAGTTTACAGTTCTTGAGTAACGACTTAGAACGCACATGGTTGTGTCATTGTACACGAATCCATATATTTCAACCAACGAATCAGGTTGTATGGCTTCTTGCCTTCACTACGGATAGCTGGCTCTATATGAGCCTCCGTTAATATTTGTTTACTAAACGCATATAACAAGACAATTTCTCTTCTGGATATATTTTTAAGCTTTTCCTCACTCGTTCTAAGCAGATTATATTTATTATTCAAGGTATTAGGACTGCTACGACCATGTTGACTGTTGTATATTCTAAAGGCTCACATAGCAAACCCGTAAAGCTTACAGCATTGACTGCACATAATGCTCCAATGAGGCTATGTATCTAGTGTATCTCAAAAACATAAATAAACGATTTTAATGTATTTGCTACATTAAATATTTTCAAAACCATGAATTAAAGGTTCTGGTTACAGTGAAGCAGTATATATGTTGCTTCAGAATTGTTATATATCTTTGTCTTCGTGAAGTAGCTCATTCTTCCTAAGTTGTGTTTTCTATGCCCAGTTTCTTTTCACTGCCACTTCTATTATGATATTTATCTTGGTGTGGTAATATGAACTGATGCACAAGTGAAATGTGTCTGTCTGTTAAAGAGAGCAAACTACGAAGTGATCCCCACCTTCTACTGCTGTGCAACATATCTGGTTTTCAAAAGTAAGATGAATGCATACTCTACAAGCTTTTAATCACATATATCGTTTAAGAATTACTTGCATATTGTGGCGTCAAATGTAGGTTGAGGATTTTAACTCATTGAAACAGCTTCGACTTAATGCTTCGGTTTATGGAACTTCTAAATGAATGTTACAAGCTGATCATAATAGTGCTAGTAGTTATTAATTTAAAAAAATAATCGGCTTAACGTAATTTCTGGGATTTCAGTAACATGGTCTGGAAACCAGAATTCAGCTGTCAGGATGCTTACAAAGACCAATTCCTTACAAGTCAACTATATTTTTATTATTCATAATATTTAGTTGTAGCTTGCTTTCAGCCATTGACTACGACTACTGAGTGAGCCCTAAAAAGGGAACCATACCTCCGAAAGTGTCATATACCATGTCTTGATTCGCTCACCGCTAGCTTTTTCTCAAACCTACTGTCAACCAACAGTACTTGTATGTTTTATCCATGGACAACCAACTTGGCCGACGGAAGTTTATGGCCTTATCAATAGCCTTGTCGTTTTTACCCTGTGTCTAACTGTAATGCTGCTACTCTGTGGCTCCACTATGTGCTAGGTATGCTTCGAAAGTACCCACCTACAAATACTGGGTGATAACACATATATATCTGCTTTCATATTTAATATTTCGTAGCTGGATAGTAATATGGTGGACTGCAGCTACTCATTGTTTCAGCCACTCATTGCAATTACTGTGTTGACCTTAACCAAAAGGTCTACACTTACACCAACACTGCTAAGACAAACAGTCAATAACTTTATGGACTGATGCGACATTTTGGTTTGGCTCGCTCTGATTTTCTTCCGTTCTACTCCTACGCTAGTCAGAACGGCACATCAAAGTAGGTGGCAATTTGGCACATGTCCCAATAACTTTAATCGACAAAGATTTACAACCTGACCAACTGGTTTATCATCTTTTCCTAGTACTTTGCACTCCCTCTTACTTGATGGTTTTAGCAAACGCGAGCTGCGTCCCTGACATCTGTAACCAAACACATGCTACCTACAAATGTCATTTACTCTTAAAGATTACATTTTATGTCCGCACAGTAAAACAGAATGAAATCCTACTCAGTTTACTTGCCTTTTGATTTGGGGATAGATATCTTGCCTACATCACAAGTGACACAGGTTTACTTAAGCCAATCGAACTTTCTGAACTTTTGCCGAGACTTCGCCAAACATCAATCAACCAGGGCTGGTGTAACTTCCAAGATAAGTGAAATAGTCAGCTCACTCAGCTACTTTACTCCATACCCCTTAGTTCAGGCGTTGATAGAGATTAGTCCTGAAGCAGTATATTGCGTTTAGACGAGGGAAAACTCATCTCTAATCTGTTTGGATTATTGTTCAAGGTAATCAAAAGACTGAATCCTTTTACCAATTTGGGTTATACCATCAAGTATCTTGGTGGATTCTAATAGACCAGTCCATTATTATTCAGATGACAATGTAATTTCTATTAGTTGGGGGGGGGGGCTTGTTATCATCTTTAAGCGCACCACTTGAGGTTGTAATCCAGATGACTGTTAACTATAAGCATTGACTCAACCATTTGTTTCCGAGTAAAGTCGTCACAATGTTTGTGTACTTTTGAGGTGCACTGTTCATTTACTGACATTTCATCAGATCCTCTGTCTATACAGTTGTATGCTACTTTCAGACGAAGAAATGCTACTATCATTGGAAGTTCATGTTCTAGAATTTTACGAACCGTGAATATTTAGTCAATGCCTTCGCGACCACATCTGTAACTAGCTAGATTTCCCTGAATGTTCAGTTCACGAGTTTCAGTTATATGCCCGATAATCATTGCGGCATATACAATAAACCAATCCAGGTTTCCATATCTCTTGTGAGCTTTTATCAACTACTAACCCACTAGGGCTTTATGATACAACGAAGATATTTGAAGTTACCACAAATGCTTCACTTTTTGTAGTTAGTCTAGAACCTATCTCACTGGTTCAAACGGGGCGTTTCACTATAAATTCTTAATCCAATTGTGTTTATGTATAAATTCTCCAATTTACTTATAGGTTTGGTTAAAACTTACAGTCGCGAACATTACGACCAAACCCTTTAGCCGCAAGTCTCACACGCCATTAGATCATTTATGTATGTGCTTTTTACATGTAGAGCATAAAGTGATCATGTAGTTCTGCAATCGAGGGAGTGCTGTTTCAAAGCAACAGGTTCATGTAAGCTTCCGGATTTCTTGGACTTATCAAGATAAAGTTATTAATGTCACTGTATTTGTGAATTAGTTGTCGCCATGACATGTTTTTCACCTCAGTAGTCGCTGCATTTATAGATGCCTTAAGTATATGAGTCACTAGATCCAAATGGTAATTTTCTAAAAAGTTCTTAGTAGTTTTAGTCCATGCTGTCACGTGGTGGGCAGTAGATAGATGTGCATAGAATATGTTCCATATACCTAAGTAAACATCAACTGATCTTCCTTATCTGGTATGTTGCATGCAACAGCAACATAACATACCCAGTCTCCTCACGATACACGGAGGGTACTTTAGAAACATTCACGTTCAAGTACTTGCAATCTGCACATTTTCTCGCATGAGAATACCGTGTCTTCATTATCTTATTTTAGCCACGATAGCACATCAATTATGGCGGTTTAGAAAGCGTAATATTTGCTTTATTGCTGTATGTGCTGTTGGTTGATGTAGGGATATATATATATTGATTAAAGTATTGCAAGCGCCATATACTTTTCTCATGCTTTCTAGACATAAGACTATATGTACTTTCAATTTATACCATTGTTCCTATTATTTGTTTACTTTCTTTGGTTGTCCTACTCCTTTTCACTCTTGTTAATGTGTTTATGGCAGCTTGGGCTGTTATATATTTGTACCAAGTTAAAGTATGCTTCGTTTGCTAATAATTTTCACTCATCTCATAAAACACAGGTTCACAACTTTATTGACTGATTTACCTCTCCTAATCTATATTGCTAACCTAATGTTTCAGCGTATATATATTTTGATGATATTTGTCTTCATATATCTGTAATCTTATTATATTCCTTTGCCTTTGGTTATATAACAACACAAGGCGAATTACTGTGTATTATAATCGATACTTGGTAATCATCTGAGTACTTCGTTATCCCTAGACATATACTGTCTTTCGTACTCATACCAAACTTCCATTTCATCGGTACTCAACTCACTGGTTAGTTGATGTAACAATCCTATTATTCACTTTTGAACTGAATTTCATGAAATCAGTTCTTGTATGTCATCTCATAATCAGATGGTTGAGTGTGAGTTGTAAAGATTCCCTGATATACAAATTAAGCTACTCATAATACCCTGTCATTTTTCCTTTACATAGTTGAATACACGCAACTGTAGCTAGCGTAAGAGTAGTTTGAAAGAAATCGGAGGCAACCATAATAGCAATCCATGAAGTCCTTAACTGTCGGTCTGAGCCTTGTCAGTAGGTAGTCTCAGTCAGTTAGTTAGTTACAACGTCGAACTTGGTACATGTGTACATCAGTTCAAGTTGCCATACCCAAATTAGCAGATAGAGATCACATTGCTGAATAAAATCCCAGAGTAGGAGAGGTAGTGACAGAGTTAGTATTAATCGAAAGGAATAGAGATCGGAGATAAAATTTAAGAAAATATGATTTGGTAAAGAGAAAATTATTATAAATTCAGAGACTTAGAATTTGGAGGAAGATAAGGAGTGAATGCACCTGCGCCATTACGAACGATTTTGAGCCATATCACCCACAGTCCCTAACCGTTTGTGACGATCATCATGCGGACCCTAACCAGGTAGTCTGCACCTATTAGCATGGCTCAACCCAGCTATCAATGACTTCATGAACTGGTGCCATGTCTTGGTTTGGCCGCCCTTAGCTTTCTTCCAGCCTGCTCCCACACCAGATAGCATTGCTCGTCGAGGTAGGCGGTGGTCAGGCATGCGTAACATGTCCTAGCCACCTCAGCTGATGAAGATTTCCTACTTCATCAATAGACTTACCATATTTATCTAGTACTCTATTCCTAACCCACGTATTGCTTACTCGGTGGTCCCAGTGAACACGAGCAATGCTTCGAAGACATCTATGATCGAATACTAGAAGCCTACGAATATCCTCTATCCTTAATGGCTATGTTTCACATCCATGAAGTAAAACAGATCGAACTAATGCTCAGTAAACGCATCCTTTGGTCAGTAGTTGGATGTCTCGCCTACGCCACAAGTGACGTAAATTCCCAAATGCTAGTCGGGCCTTACGTATACGAGCCTAAATTTAGGGTAGTCAAGAGATTCTGAATTTTACTAGCGTCTTCAAGCAGCAGAACTATATCATCTGCATACTCTAACTCAGAAAGTTTATGTCCCGGTAGGAGATCAACTCCGGAGAAGTCAGACGATGACAGTGTTAACTCTAAAAGTATGTCAATGATAAAATTAAATATAAATGGGGAAAGCGGACAACCTTGACGAACACCACTTGAGGTAATCAGTCCCGACGACAATCCACCATAAGCTCTGGCTCGACATGTGGTGTTCGAGTAAAGAGTTTGTATAAGGTTAATGTACTTCTGTGGTACGCCTTTCTATGACAGACATTTCCACATAACCTTACGATCGGTAGAGTCAAACGTCGCCTTAAGGTTGAGGAATACAACTATTGTTGGGCCTCTAAAAGTGTGCCTATGTTCCAGAACCTGCCGAAGTGTAAATATTTGGTCTATACAACCACGTCCAGGTCTGAAACCACCTTGGTTTTCTCAAGTTTGCTCTTCATGAGCTTTAGTTAGGCGCCGAAGTAATATTTAAGCTAATATTTTAGATACTATTTTCGTTAAGCTGATTCCTCGGTAATTGTCACCAGAGGACTTCTGTCCTTTCTTATAGATTGGGACGATTAGTGTTCGAGACCAGTCAGATGGAATTGCATCCAGTTCCCAGATTCTAGCCAAGATACCAGTTAGTCTCGTTGCTAAAACTGAACCACCATCCTTAAATATCTCAGGGGTTAAGCCATCGGGTCCTGCTGCTCTCCCTCGCTTTAGATTCCCTATAGCCTTCTCAACCTCGCTAAAACTTGAGGGATCAATATTAATTCGCCATTCAGATTGCTCGGGAACGGTAAGCAACTGGGATGAGGCCGAGGACCAGTTGAACTGTTACCTAAAGTGTTCTGCCCATCGATCCAACCTTCTGGATTGACAGTGAATAATGCTCCCATCTTTATCTGAGATAATTTTACTTACAGTCGGATATCTGATACCCGTTTACCTGATAAATCTGAACAGTTGCCTACTGTTACCTAATGCCGCTGCCTTTTCTATCACTTTAGCTTTCGCCGCCCACCACTGCTCACGATCATTGCGTTAGCTCTTAACCAGCTTGTGTTTAGGTTGCCTTCGCTCCTCATCGTGTTCAGAACCAGATGGAATGTGTTGCTGAGCATCTATCAGTTCAGTAGATACAGCTGAAATCCACTGAGTTTTCTTAACTTTTTGGCTTAGTTTACTAGTAAATATTGCTGCTGTTTCAACAGCTTTATGGATATCATTCCAACCTGACTCGGGATGGTTATCGCTTACACAGCTGACTAATTGGTTTTCTAGTTGTTCCTGAAATGTATTTTTGACTTTTTCGTCATTAAGTTGAACTCTGAGAGGGATCCTTGTTGTGGGTCTTTTACGTCCAGTGAGATGCAGACTAATACGCGCTCTTACTAAAGCATGGTCTGAGTTGAAACATGTACTCCAAAATGAGTGGCAGTCTTCTGTCGAATCTATTGAGTCTATTTGAGTCCAGCGTTGAGTTGATTGTGGGGGTCGCCATGTCAACTGATGTCTTTCTTTATGTTTAAAGTTGGTGCTTGTGAGAAATAAACGGTTATCTGAACATAATTGTAACAGACAGTCGCCATTATCTGTTCGTTGAGCCTCGACACCGCCTAGGTCCCTTTCGGTTTCGCCTAATCTACCTGCTTGGGCATTAAAATCACCAGCCACTATCACTACGTCAGTGCGCTTTGCTTTTCAAAGGTCGGAAAGCTTTCTGTAAAATTCATCTTTAACATCATCTGAGTTGCAATCAGTGGGAGCGTAGGCAGAGACAACAAAGAGGCAGCGGCGTGTGTCCCTGTCTTTCCGAGTTCTTACCGTCCCATTTAGACTGGCAGCACATAAGCGACTGTCTATGGGAATCCAGTCATGGAGAGCATGTTCAGCTTTTGAACTTAGTGCTATACCTACACCAGCAAAACTTCGAGTGGTAGCGGTGGGGTCTCCGGAAACACGAAGGGTGAACTGGACCGGTTCTTTATTTTGACAAGATGAGGTCAAGCGAATAATTGTACTTGAATCATGTATACACGTTTCAGAGACTCAGCAGACATCGATGGAGCAAGAATCTAGGGTCATAGCTAAGGAGGCTTGTTGTCCTATTTAGCCTAAGGTTTGAACGTTAAAAGCTCCGATTATGTATCGAAGCGAGGTTTCAGGAGACCAGGAATAACGCTTTATGAACCCAAACCATTAGCAATAGAGGCGTGAAGTGATAAAGTTTGGCTAGATAGGTTAATTGAGGGGATAAGAGAGTTATTAAGAGTTGATGGTGGGATCTGACCTCTTACAAGATGATCTCCTGTGCTATTAGAGGTATGACGGCGGTGGTCACTTCCTGGCTGCCCATACCGTCGAAGGATATTACTTCTTGAGGTACCTGAAAAGGAAATTAGATTAGTATTGGTCATAGTGACCCGGGAGCACGATCGCAGAGCCCAATGGGGAACTGCTTGAGGCCAATCACGCACGATCTTTTTATGGGGTGTTTTTGAAGTGTTGGCTCCATTCTTTAGAAGGCCTTACTGCCGAAGACGGAAATCCGTGGAGTAAGGTGAGGTGTAACATTTTTAAGGTTGACCTTTTCTAACTCCTTCCTTCCTTTGTGAGAAGGCAGCATCGCTGCAGATGCTGGTTATCCGAGGAAAATACCTTACTGACGTCACACCCCGTTACAGTTAGCAGTACGACTTCGCCCTCAGATCTTAGGTTGCTGCCTTTAGTCTTATCGCTTTCCAACAGATCTGTTTGGCATGGTAGGACCTAGGGGGCATGCGTTTCAGCCAATATAGCTCGGTTGGGTCATCACGATAGGCAAGCCTGAGCACCACGTCAAGGTATCAGCTACGGTCGGGAGGTACTGTCAAATCGGAGTTTGCATTCTTATCGTAACCAATCGTTGGAGTTTTCAGGTGACACGATAATGAATTGTATGTATGATCAACATAGAACCTGGCAAGTGTGTGCATCGGTCCAAGTTGCCTTACCTCTAAAGCACACCAAGACTAACACTACATAGTAGAAGTAGAAGTTACTTCACTGATGATCATAATAATAAAAACAATGAAGGATGAACGTAAAGAATGTGGTTTGGGGAGAAAGAGAGTGTGGGAAGGAAGTTATAAAATAACTTTAAGCTCGTGATTTACGGAAGGACGATGAATGGACACATCTGCTCCATCAAAACCGATTTCGAGCCATGTCACCCAACCATTCCAGCAACTGGTTACGGTATTCGCGAGGACCCCAACCAGGTAGTTTGCAGCTACCGACACGACTCAAACCAGCAGTCACTGACTTCATGGACTGATGCCATGTTTTCGTTCGGCCGCCCCTAACTCACATTCTGTTCCTGTACCAGCCGACATCGCATGTCGAGGCAGATGGTATTTGGGCATACGTAACACATGTCCCACCTCAGTCGATGGAGATCCACAACCTCATCAACTAATTTACCACCTTTGCCTAATACCCGTTGTCTAACCTCGCTATTACTTACTCGATGATCCCTGCTAACGGGAGCAATGTTTTAAAGACATCGATTGTCAAAAACTAATAATCTTTGGGTATATTTTACCCTTGATGCTACATCTCACGTCCATACAGTAAGACAGCGAACTGTTGCGCAGTACACTTCCCTTCGCTGTGAGACGAATATCTCACCTACATCATAGGTGATGCAAGTTGGCAAAAGCCAAGCGAGCTTTTTGAATTTGTACTGAGATTTCTTCAGAGACTAACCCATTAGGGCTAATCAGACTTCCAAGATAAGTGTGGTGGTCGATGTGCTCAACCGCTTCATTCCCTATCTTTACTTCAGGTGTTGAAGACCAGTCCTGGAGCAATAGTTTACATTAAGTGGGGGGGGGGGAGAAACGCATTACGAACATGGTTGTATCGGTGCTTCTTGCTGTCAGAAGATTCTGCATCTTATCAGCGTCTTCGCCAAACATGACTGTGTCATCAGCATATTTTAAGTCAATAAGTGGATCTGGTAGGGGATCAATTCGTGCAGACGGTAAGAGTGTAATTTCTAACATCGAATCGACTATGAAATTAAACAAAAGTGGAGATGGTGGGCAGCCTTGACGGACACCATTTGAGGTTACAAGTTCAGATGACAGTTCGCTATAAGCTCTGACACAACTAATAGTGTTTGAGTAAGGAGTCCTCACAAGATTTACGCACTTCTGGGGTACGCCTTTCAATGAAAGACACTGCCATAGAGCTTTTCGGTCTACGGGGTCCAATGCCACTTTCAAGTCAAGAAAAACCAGCATTGTTGGGCGCCGAAAAGTATGCCTATGCTCTAAAACCTGACTAATAGTAAATATCTGGTTTATGCAACCGCGACCAGGTCTGAAACCGGCCTGATTCCTTCGTATGTGCTGTTGTTCACAAGTTGTAGTTAAGCGTCTGAGAATTATAAAGGCGAGTATTTTAGTCACTATATTAGTCAAATTAATTCCTCTATGGTTATCGCAGGACAACTTTGACCCTTCCTTATATACTGGGACGATTAACAATCGACACCAGTCAAGCGGAATTATGTCAAGTTCCCAAACTTTAGTCAAAATATCAGTCAGCTTAGTCTTCAGAGCGGGACCACCATCCTTAAAGACCTCTGGGGATAATCCATCTGGATCTGTTGCTTTGCTTCGCCTTAGATCGGCTATAGTTTTTTAGACTTCGACAAGAGTCGGTGGTCCTAAGTCGACTTTCTATTCAGGTTGCCTTAAATTAGCGGGTAGTTCTAGAGCAGCTGAAGACCAACTGAATTGCTTCTAGAAGTGTTCAATCCATCGTTCTAAACATCTAGACTGAGAGTGGATAGGCATTCCCGATTTCTTTTATTAACTCAAAAAGTTGTCTAGTGTTACCAAACGCCGCTGCCTTTTCCATCTCATTCGCTTTCGTCACCCATCACTACTCACGATGGTTTCGCAGACTTTTTGCCAGTTTATATTTGATTACTCTTCGCCCCTCATCATGTTCGGAGCCTAACGGGATAAGTTTTCGAGAGTCCATCAACTCAACAGAAGCCATCGAGATCCACTGATTTTTCTTTACTTGTTGATAAAAGTACTTGATGGATGTCACCGTAGATGTCACAGCTTCTTGGACATTTTGCCAAGCAGCATCTAGTTGGATCGCATCTCTATAGTCGCCTAAGTGATTCTTCAGTCGTTCCTGGAATTTAGTCATGACTTTCTTGTTGCTGAACTGAATTCTAGTAGTTTTCCTTCGCCCAGTAAGATGCAAGCAAATGCATGCTCGTAGTAGAGCGTGATCAGAATCCAAACATGTACTCCAGAAAGATCGGCAATCTTCTATCGAGCTTCTCCAGCGGTGACTAATGACTATATGGTCCATTTGAGTCCGCTGTTGGGTAGGACCAGGAGGTCGCCATGTTAAACGATGTCACTCCTTATGCCTAAAGTTCATGTTGGCTAGAAATAAACGATTGTCTGAGCAAAGTTGCAGCAGACGGTCGCTGTTGTCCGTTTTCTGAGCTGGAACACTGAAGCCTCCGCCTAAATGTCTTCCAGACTGGTTCAAGATACCTGTTTGGGCGTTAAAATCATCAGCCAAGATTACCAAATCTGAGTGTTCGGCCCTATGAAGAAGTTCAGAAAGTTTTCTGTAAAATTCATCTTTCACGTCATCCGGGCTACAGACAGTGGAAGCGTAGGCAGAAACTACGAAAATACAACGTTCTGTGTCCCTATCCTTCCGAGTTCTTACCGAGTCATTTAATCGGATGGTACATAGGTGGCTGTCAACAGTAATTCATTCGGGAAGTGCCTGTTCTGCTTTCATACTTAACGCGATTCCTACAACGGCTAGCCCACAAGAAGTTGCTGTTGAGTTGCCAGATATACGAAGAGTGCATCGCATAGGTGTTTCATACTGACTAGGTGAAGTCAAGTATATGACCACACTAAGATCCTTTATGCATGTTTCGGAGAAACAACATACATCAATGATGTGGGATTCTAATGTCTTAGCTAGGGAGGCTTGCTGCCCAATTTGACACAGGGTTTGTACATTGAATGTGCCAATGCGAAGTTTAGAGCGTGGTCTCATTAGACTCGGGACATTATTTCGTGGGCTAGAATTGTTAGCACTGATGGCACAGGAGCACGTCAAAGATATGGATCTAGGCTTGAAGGTAAAGGTAGGATAAATATTAGGAACAGACGAATGAGATTGATTAAAATAAGTGTGATCTTGTGTTGTTAGAGGTATTAGGGCGACTATCACTTCCCACTTGCCCACATCGTATGGGAGTTCTTTTTATTGATGTACCTGAAAAACAAAATGGGTTAAGGTTGGTCTTAAGGATCTGGGAGCATGATCGCAGTGCCCAGGAAACAACTATTTGAGGCCGGTCACATATGGCCTTTTTGAGAGAGGTTTTTGTCGTTGTAACTCCGTACTTGTTAAGGCCTTATTGTCGGAGACGGGAAACAGTGGATTAAGGTGCGGTGTGCATTTTTACAGTCGACCCTTTCTTACTCCACCCTTCCTTTGTGGGAAGGCAGAATCACCGCTATGCTGGTTGTTTAGGGGAAACGTCTTAGTGCCGTCACACCTCTGTACAGTTGGCAGTATGACTTCGTCCTCGGACACTGAAATGGCTTCAATGGCGTAGATCTAGTCTCCCTTTACCTTCCCACGGATCCTGAGCTTCAAAATTACTCGATACCTTTTCATGAATTTCTCTTTGTGTCATATTCTGCATATCCAATCATTTTTTTACTACCGCTGATGTTACTGTGATATCTACTCCTTTGGTTTTCATCTTGGTGTGCTAATAGGATGTGACAACTTGAATCAATCCACATATTTACTAGATCTTACGTTGCTCATGACTGACTGACATAACTAGATTGCATTCTGTATGCTGTAAACCAGCTGTTACGCCTACGAATAGGATTTCAGTTATATAAGAAGTTTGGCGTAAACGTAGTTACATGTCACCGAATAAATGGAAAACATGGATTTATATTCTGACACTTATTTTGATTTGGTATTGTCACACAAGTTTGTATATATGATTTCTGAAGACGAGTTGTTTCTTAGTTCTTTCTGTCATATAGAGCCTTCAGTCCCCCCGCTCTATTGTAACTTTGACAAGTTAGCCGTTAATCTAGATGCTTATAGTTTGTTCTGCTGGTATCCTATTACAGTTGATTTAGTTTATCTCTATGATGTCTGTATCGTAGATTCTAACGCTGGGATACTATTTTGCATCTGTGTTCGTCTAACTCGAACAGGAGTGATCATTCAAAATATGTACACCTATGTATTGACATATTTGAATGATCAACTAAATAACGTTGGTTTAATTTTTAGGATTTCAAATTGCCGCGGAGTTGCGAACACTTACTGATACTGAGGTCGATTAGCAAAATATTATGCTTTACTACTTTTTCACTGTTACATTATATCATCTCACATTAAAAGGTATTTACTAATTTAAAACTATGAGAAAAGTCATAATTAACATTTAAAGCATGGAACTAAACTTGTTAGCCTAAGTTACTATATGACGTCAGTACAAAGATATGAAATTAACAGGAGAGATAACAAAAGGCTCTATGTTGTAATAACAGTAGTATGAATGAAAAGTGTAAAGCCAATTAAAGTGAACTACTTAACAAATTTTAATAAGGGCTTGTTGATTATTATCCAACAAACATCTTTATTAAGCATGTATGTATCACTTACGAGGTTATCGCCGTGTGAAAGTTAAACCTTAACATAAAGTAAGAAAGTATAGAATTTCAAGAGGCACTGTTCAATTCTACACGCACATTTTTCAACATAGGAATATTTCTGAATCATACCTTGGCCTTATATTTTTATTCAACCACCGGTGAAATTACAGCTGGCATTCTATTTATACCATCAAACATCTTCATACATTGTCTTATCAAACTACTTTTATTCCATCACGAAAATAAACTAATGACTAATCGATTAACTTTGACATTTCACCTTGTAAGTAAATTTTTCCGCCTCTTTTGTTCTAAAATTAATAATCTATTCATAGAACTTGCACATATGTATTGATTCTGTTACATACTTATTGATAATTGCTAGTATGGTCATGCACGTAGACCAACGTACAACCTAAAATTAGCGAAGTCACTGGTAACTTATATTAAGTAGCCCATTAATATTTTGTCATAAGATTTCTATCCAAATTTCCAAATGCTTGTATTCAGCGATGTGCTACGTACGTTTAGCCACCGTCTACATCGACGCACAGTGTTGGCTCATTAGAGTAGGATGGAAGAAAGGGGCGACCAAACCAAAACATGAGATCAGTTCATGAAGTCCTTGACTGTTGGTCTAAGCTGTGTTTCTGATGCAGACTACTTAGTTGGAGTCCGCACGAATGTCATAATCAATTGTTGGAGACTCTGGATCACATAGCTCAGAATCAGTCACAGTGGCGCAAGTGTATTCATTCCTAGTCATCCTTTAAATCGTTAGTTGAAAACTTTATTATACCTTTCCTTCCACAAACTCATTCTCTCTGGACCATAGTCTTTGTGCACACTTCTTCTTTGTTTCTATTATTATTATTATTATTATTATTATTATTATTATTATTATTATTATTATTATTATTATTATTATTATTTATTACTATTATTATTATGATTGAAGTAACTACTACTTCTACTAATTTGGTGTTAATCTTACTTTGCTGCTGAGGTGTAACAATATGGACCGATGCACACGTGCCAGGTTCTATGTTGTTCATACATGCATTCGGAGATGTGAAGTTTTCTGTACAATAGCTAAATGATGTAGCTGGATATGCTATAAAAAGTTGTACATTTATGTACCTAAAAGGATGTTTATTTCTACATTTTCTCACAGAATAGCTAGTCTATGCAGGTCATACATTGTTCTTACGTCTTAGTTTTGATTATTTCGTTGTTCGATTAAGGTAGGTAACAAATTACCCAGTACGGTTAGTTGTTCATATTTGATCTGTATGTTTTCATTGTTACTCACTTATTTAATTTATTGAGACCATACTTTAAGTGTAGCTTTTGCCTCATTGTACGCTTTTCATGATTTCTAGGCCATTTGACAGAGGCTGTGTTAAGAAATCATGTAATATATTATTTTGTCTTGTTTAAGCACTTACACATTAATATACCGTACTGTTCCTCTAGAGAATAGTTTGAATACCTGGCTTGGGACTTACAGTTGGTTCTCATAAGTTGAATCATGCTTCTGATATATTTCGGCTTGGGCAGCCGAACGGCATCACCTGCTTCACCCATTAAGTGTAGTCCATTGCACCAAATATACGTAGAAATTTAGATATACCTGTCCAAAAGATTGAACAAAGCTTCACAATTCAGTTAGGTTGTATGCGAGATGCCACCTAATATCAAGTTATTAAAGTAAATTCAAAATTATTATCGCAGCTTATTAAATTATTTTTGTAAAACTCATGAAACTGTTTGAAGTAAATTCTCGTGGAAAATTCAGAACATCTAACACCATAGTGTTAAGCAGTTGTTTTGTATAGTTGCGTTGCAGATTCTAACTGATCACTGCCTAATTTTGTCTAAATGTTCAGTATTACCTATACAATGGCTATTACACCAGCTTGTATTGAATTTCACTAACATGTTGATTGTTTACAGTATCAGATTACTCGAAAGGGCTAGAATGGAAAATGAAGTTTACTATGCAACGTCTCTCTTCCGTTTTATTTGTCTATTCATCTGTAATGAGTGTCTATGTTTTATTTGTAGATTTCGTTTATTTCGAATCATCAGCCACTGCTCCATATCAAATCCGTCGAATAGATGAACTTAATAAAGTAAGCTTTTTGCTTTTGATAAACCTTTATACAATAGTTGAGAGTGAGTTACTTTGGATTATTCTTTATGTTGTTCATTTCCCGAATAGTTGTAGAGTTTTTGAAATCAGAATTTAATGAAATTATGAGTTTACAGTGTAACAATAATTCGTTTTTTGGTGGTTTATTAGATCTAATGGTTACTTCACCCTGAGATTATATTTAGAGCTTAACTTGGACTATGGGCTTATAAAAAGTTTCACTCTGACCCAACAATATTTTTCGGAATTAATCTTTTATTACTCGACTGTCATGCAAACCTTTTGTTAACCTGTAAAATATATGACCACATCTCAAAGTTATGTTTTTCCTACTTTACTGTAAAACCTCATCACAGTAAGAGGCAATTAACAAGACGATTGTCATAGGTGTCAGAATAATATGGTGGTAATCATAGTGATAGTGACTTAATATTACGATTTTAGTTCAAGTAGAAGTAATGAAGTAATACTGGAATACAGAACCTGATGAAAGATGTGAAATGAGTACGTCCGCACTACTGTGATTGGTCCTGAGCCATATCACCAAATGTTTCCAACCACAGATTGGCTTTTATAACGTATATTCTAACCAAATAATCTCAATTTATTAACATCGGCATAAGTTATTTGATGAAATTGTTGGTACGATTAATTAGTATCTCAGAATATATTTCGGTATTTTATCTCTGAAAAAACATTTAGGACTGACTTCAAAATATTTCCCTACTTTCATGGCATGTTGGCGTCCAATTGTATCAACTGACCTGACCTCTGACGATTTTGAATTTCTTCTAATATCTTTATAGAACTTTAATCACGAACATTTATGTTACATGTTATTTTGTCAATTCTATCAGTTATTCACATTAGCGGCCATAAACTTTCAGATACCTATGGTACATGCACAATGGATTTCATCTTACGTATCACTAGACAAACACTACATTAGTTTTTTTTCTTTCCCCTTTTATTAATATACACATTTTCGATTAGCTAACTAGTTGTTTTTTTTTCATCTTGTCCTTTTTCTTAAAATTATTAGCGTCCCACCTCTTACATGCGCAGCCTACTTATTGATCGATTTTTTCTTATAACTCTAGATGGTCAGGTTACTCGTTATTTTTAAGGTCTATTGATTTTCATTTATTGATCGTAAATTTCTTATTATGCCTAGTTAGTTGTCTCCAGTACTAAGGAGATGTATCTTTTATCATAAGATTTTTTCTTTATATGCTTAAAGTAGTACACTTTTTAAAGTTACTATGTGAGTTCATATTACTGTAGAGTCAAATAACGGAAATTTACAAAACAATAATGTAATTACTTTAGACTTTAAATGAACTAAAGACAATACGTCATTTTTCATTTACAGACTCCTACTGGTGCCGTTGAAGCTAAAGTCGCCTGCTACTATCGTAGACGTGATGTATCCAGTGCTTTAATTAATCAGGCTGAGAAATACTGTAAGTTACTGTTTATGTTTTGTGTAGTTAAATGATTATTTATGGAGCACGATTTTCGTAATACTCTAAATTCTGGTTTATATTAAAAACTAGTGACAAAAGTCGTATACTATTAACGACTTCTTAGGTAATATTCTAGTGTAGAATAGAGTATCTAAAATCTTTCTGATTGTAATTTTACGTTCAATACGACAAAACTTTGTATGAAAGTTTGTTCTACTATACAGTTATATCCTGCTCTAAAGCATGTTCAAATTAACATTTTAAAATCTTTCACATTCATATTCAAGTGTAGTATAACGCTTAAGCGGTAGCCAAAGGAAGTAACTGTATTAGTGTTTGATTCTACAGTTTTACTTAAGCTTACCTTCTGTATTATTTTAGAATACCACCATACAGTCCGCAAGTACTAAAACCTTTTGATACTATGATTATGCATGTCAGTGGCTATTGACGAAAACTGCTTCTATTATTCCCAATGACTCTCGAGTATATACAGCCAAGTGGAAATAAGCATAAAATGGGTTTTTATCGTTCTTTTGCGTGTATGACTGCCGAATTCGGTCCTAGTGATCGATTTTCGTTCGTTCAACAATGAAAGTTAGCTCAAGTATCAAACCAAACAGTAAACCTATACCGCCTGGTAGACAGTCGTCTTAATGTGCTGAAAAACCCTAGGTCTTAATTAAACTGAAATTAAGGTACCATCTTGATGTACACATAGTGGACCTGTATTTCATACTGACTAATTAAGTGTCTTGTGTTTTACAATTTTAAATTACCCTTTGCTTGGTTTTAGGATAAACTTGTATATTCCCATTGATTTGTTATAGACTGAAGCTGGTCAGTCATTGTTGCTATATGTGCATCCTGAGCGGATTGCCTCGATATAGCGAATTTTCACAAGTATTATATAAGTTGCTTGGTTAGATGTTTTTGTTATAAGTGGAAACGCTCTTTAGATATTTTAAGCAGCTAATGGTTATCCACAGTTGTATTTTGATTTCATGTATTGTAAGTCTTTGATCCGTGTTTGCCTAACTTGGTTACTGTTACGTCACACGATGCTATTCCCTTTTCATTTCAACCTACTAGATTTTTTAGCTTCATTATACCAGAAGTAATGAATCATAGTGGCTGCGCGTATGTGCTAAATACAGGGCGACGCCAGTCAACCATCTTGTGTTTTAGTCTTAAGGTCATGTTTGTATATTTGTTTTCCACTGGTCCGTCCGTCTTGTTATTTGTCTGTTCGATTTTACTGCCTGTACGTATGTGAATATATATATATACATACATATGTATATATGTGTGTGTTTATGTTACAATTGTATATCTGTTGATGTCTCGTTTGCTGCTTCATTTCTTGCTCTCATTCCTTTGGGCGCATATCTAACAAAAAATAATACGCAGGTAATCCATGATTAACATAATTCATTATTTTGTTCAATATCAGTGCACATCATTTGTATTCAACTGTACATACAGTGTGTTTAGAATTTATGAGTAACTGATTCATTGTTACCGCAGAAAATAATGAGAAAATCTTAGTTGTAGTGTAGATTTAAGCTAAACATATTTCATTTACGATGCGGTTATAAAATGATAAAACCAGTATCACAACTGGGACCTATGCGCATCCATTTCTGGTTCAACGTTTTACATGACAGACTTGACTAGCAACAAAACTCAATACTAAATGAATGAAACATATCTGCATCAATAAAGTTACTGAAGCATAATATCTTTTTGAAAAATTCACATAAATTTTAAGACGTTATTTTTGCTGAATACAAATGCTTCAAATTTACTTCTGCGAGACATCTAGTGTAAGTTGAATAGCGTCCTAAAATAATCTCTTTTAATTCTAGGGAGGTCATTTTAAGATACTCTTTTTATAATGTTTACGTTAACTTAATCTTATCATTTCACTGCGTATTTTCTGATTTAGATGGTAGTGATGATGATTATGATGAAGAATGTACAAATGAAATAGTCAGTTCAAATAACAACTCAAAAGAAAGCTTAAAACGCTCTAGTACTGTAATCACTGAACAACAAAGGCATCAGTTAAAACATCGAGAATTATTTCTTTCACGACAAGTTGAGTGCCTACCAGCTACACATATCAGGGGTAAGTATTATGGGACACGTGTTTTAACTTCAATATGTTTTTTGTTTTAGCTTATTATTAAGTTGAAATCGTTACTGTAATTCATATAAGTAATAATCTTCCATTCGTACTTAGCATATTAGTTATCTGTTAGACTTGTTTGATTCTATTGATCAGGTCACTTGCTTGTGGTCCATTCTGTTGCGTGTTGCCTATTTGTATTCAGGTTTCGTGCTTATTTGAACGTGTGACATTTGAGAAAATCCATTTTTCTTCGAAAATTTCTAATTTGCAGAGGTAATGCCCTTGGAATGTTACTTTCAACTAATATAGTCGTCAGTTGGCACCATGTAGGAATGTAGTACGTAGGCAGTATTTTAACATGGTGATATTCAATTTTTTCTGGTTTGTCTACTATCGGAATATGCTACCTAATTACATTGTCTTTTTACCTTCTTATGGGTTAATTGAACCAGTCATCACTAAAATTCGTTTTTCCAAAGTCTTTATATCTTATGAACAGTATTATAGGTTGTATGAAGTATTGATATAGTTACAACGTTTACTGGTAGTATCATCGGGCGTAGTGAAGACTTTAAAATAAGTAATCACTGAATTACAATAGATCTAGTATTTTTGACCCATGGTTGTTCATATTTTGTGACTGATTCTTGATTGAAATGACAACTGAATAGTCATTTACTAGTTGGCTATATTTTAAATGTCCTTTATCAACGACATAGTGATAAAGCGTATAATCCGATTATTTATAACTAAACTAAACAATTCGTGTTGCACTTGAAGCAGTCACCAATATATATTTTTCAGGAAATTTCAGGTAATCAAGCCATTCTTCAGCTTCGTTGGTGTATAGTCCAACTTTGTATAAGCACATTCGTGTTCTGTATAAATTCATTGTTTCCTATTTTATTTAGGCAAATGCTCTGTTACACTACACAATGATGCAGAACCATTGACAAATTACTTAGTTAGAGATGAGGCATTTTACTACAAACTTATATACGATCCTAATTTGAAAACTCTTCAAGAAGATAGAGGTTCAATGCGAATTGGATCAGATCATCAATCTGAGATACAATGCTTACTAAAATCAAGTATGTTTCTTTCCAACTATGTCATCCTGTTTTTTGAATTGAGGTGGTTTACGGAGATTGGTACTAAGTTTAGTTGACTAAATTCGTCACAGATTGATGTTGGTAGGGTACCATTGAAAACTAGGGAGCAATGGACGGCTTTCTCGTCCAAGTGTGGAACTCCTCAGCAGTGAGCACCCCCGATTTAACTAGAGGAATTGAACCCAAAACCTGTAGGTTGGAGAACGCCTAACACTGCACCACTGGGCTGGCATCCAATCGTAGAATTCCCACTTCCATCAATTTGTGAGACAGTTATCACCGATAACAATGCATGATCGTCGTGCTATATCACAAACTGATGGATATGGAAATTCTACTATTGGATGCCGGCCCAATGGTGCAGTGTTAGGCGTTCGCTAACCGAAGGGTCTTGGGTTCGGTTCCTTTGACGGAATCCAGGGTTCGTACTTCTGAAGAGTCCTGCACTTGGACGAAACAACTGTCCAGTGCTTCATGGTTTTTAGTAGTACCCTACCAACATCAATCTGTGACGAAAGCAATGTCATCTATTTATTTATTTAATTCTTGTTTCTTTCCAAACCACTGTACTGATAATTCGTACATTATTTCTGCTTCACCTCCTACAAAATTAGCAATCATTTATCCACACTCGCTTTTTACCACTCGGATATGCAAAGTAGGAAGATAATGACTGTGTAAGGAACTTTTTAACAAGAAGCCGCATATTAATACTTACTGCTCGTGCATGATGTATAATCCGCTTATTCGCAATCACTTACCCACCCTATTCTTTCACATTGTGTAGCCTTTAGACTGCATGTGTTCTATCCCACATTGCTTGACATTTCAACAAAGCGGTGTTTGGCAGGTTATCTGAGTTGGTAACTGAATCACTATCAGTTCCCTTTCTTCAGTATGTCTGTCTCAGTCCAGTAAAAACATATTATTTTGTACTGAACATCCAAAAAAGAATGCCTAATTTACGTTAATGCTTACTTCCTATGAACTGTTATTTACTCTTTACTTTAAGTACCATATATTATGGCTACTTAGTTCGTTAATTTACTTTGAATAACTGATTAACTAACTCATAAGGAACATACTTTTTATTGGTAAATTCAAATCACCACTGTTATAAGGTGAGAAAAAGTTTTGTCGGTTGTACGCGGACGCCTATTGAAGTGTGCCTAGTTGATAATTCGCGACTGCCCTATGCCCACTAGGTCCCAAGCCGGAGATAGAAGAATAAGACAATAGACCAACCAGACAGATCGGAATCACATTCGGAGTCGGATTATATTTCACACGTTCCCTCATATATACAAAATAATCATGGTGATTATTCATCAAATAAAATTATCAACATTTTTAATAATACAATTAAATGTTGTCAAATGTGTTCACATACAAGTGATGAAAGTTTACAAATCATGTTAACAAAAAATCAATACAACTTGATAAAATGATCAATTGTATTTCTAGGGATTTCGAATCCCTAACAACCACCCTCAGAGTACTTTGTTGTATGGTATATTAGCTGATCTTTCAAACCTATTTAGTAACAACTACCAGTTTTGTTACACTAACTGTTGGGCTGTTTCTTCTGACACCAGTCTAAGTGGTAGAAATGTCAAATTGTGAAATAAGCTTGGCAAATAATCTTCTTACCATTTATCTGCTCTCTTTTAGGCTCATCTAATCTGTTGGAATGTGAACCCTGCTTAAAATCCTATAGATATTCAGTCAAGTTTAGTTCTTCAATTTTAGTAATTCTAGTTACTGTCACCCATACAACTCTTCACTGTATGAAACCATGTAAAATATCTAATTATATAAACCTTTCTCACATTATCTTAAAATAAAAATTTAGTTGTTTAGTTAACAGACGAATGCGATATTACTAATCTGAGTAGTTGTATCAACAAAGTTCATTGGGAATGAGAAATTTCATAGTTCTTAATACAACTCTCTATATGAATAATTCAAAAGTTCTGTCGTAAAAGTCATAAGTCGTTAATAGAAATTCAAATGTCACCTTGGTTGTATTTAGTTCGGTAATCCATTTTATTATCTAAGAAGGTAGATACTATGAACAAGAAAGTTTTTGACATCTCCCTTTAATTAATAGATTTGTTTCCTTTATGCTAACTATTATTCAATCATTATATAATTATATAATAAAACCACTTGAAATTTGATTCATTACCTAAAATTTGTTTGCAGAATCTGAAGATATCCGACTGACTGAAGTACACGAAGAGTTAGTTTGGTCTCCTTCTAATTCATTAACAGACCAAGAAATCAATATGTTTTGCTTATTGGCTAAAGCTGTTGGTACATATGGTCGTGCACACGATACTTCATCATCCACCAGACAACCTCTTTTATTAAGTGCAGCAGCTGCAGCTGGACGAGACATCACTCGACAGCATGCTCATGATATACTTCATGAAGCAAATTATGATTTAAATAAGGCTATAAATCTCCTACTTCCTGGTTAGTCTCTTTTTCATTATTTCTTAGTGGCCGTTGATAAGTTCATCGTTTGCAAGTGACATCATATTTTGTTGCCTTCTATTTGGAGCTTTTAAAGCTACCTTACAAAGTCTTTTGTTCTCTTCACTTTTCTTCCTAATCTGGCTTGTTTTCGTGACCCGATACAAAGTTCATCAATACTTCTCTGTATTTACCACACATGTTTGTATGTCGATATACATGAATGTACAAACACGGATGTTTCCGTATATGTTTGTATGCGTGTGTGTTGTTGGTTTTTACAATGACAAAGAAAAATCGATCAAACTAAGGTGTCTAGTATCCTATGGAGAATATTGCTATATATATATATATATATATATATATATATATATATATATATATATATATTGTTGGAGAAAAATACTTGAAATCTTATGAGCAAAGTATCACTGATATCTAGTCATTTCACAAGAAGTGTTATAATGTACGTCCTAGAAATGTGCCCTTTTTACTTTTAGGAGTCTCTCATAATGACATTTATAAATGTCATGTATATATTTTGCTGTTTTTCATCAGAAGTTTCATAAGGACAGTTTCAGTAAATATTGGAACTGACGCCAAGTACTTACTGAATTATCGACTCAGCTAGTCGAGGAGGGTATTTATTAGATGCTACCAATTAGAAGGGTTACAAACATATTGGCAGAAGTAATAGTGAAGTACACAATTACTTCAGGTATAGTGGGGCCTATACACTCACATCTTCAGCAGTAGGGTTAACCGTTCCTCTTCGATTTGACCATCAATTACAGTTTGCAAACAAGTCTGAAAGAAGTACATGGTGATACTGTTAATCTGTTACTTAAAGAAAGATTTCTCCGCTTTGAATAAACAGATGATATTGTCTTACTGTACGATGTTACACAAATCATTCATACAGCACTTAATCAACTTTTAATTAGTGACCTGTACTTTCCACAGAAATGTATCTCTTATGTGGCATTTTTATTCTCTTTAAATCTTATCTTCTTTGTTATAGTCACCTTCTCTTTTTAATTTCTTCATAATGTTATCTTTCGAACTGTGTGGTGTTCATTTTTATTGAAATTATATGTTTAAAACAAACAAAAAAGTAAAGTACATAAAACTGTATTCAGGATATTAAAGTTTCACTATAAGAAGATTGTTGTGAGACAACTAGGTTAATATATAACGACTTGCATTTTTCAGTTGCTATACTTTACTTTATAATTGCTGTTTAGTGTATTTTATGTATTTCTGCAAGTAGGTCGTTCGGATATGTCATTAGTAGAATGTTGAGTCGGGTGTAAAATAACAGGTCGAATATCAGGTTCATTGAACTCGCACGCCACATAACTCTAGCTAGGCAGTATTAACACTGAACTTTCTTCAGTTGAGCTATAGTTTTAGTCAGTTTACCTACGTCTGTATGAAATGTAGTCTAGTACTTTTGACTTTTGACACGCAAATGTAACTCAAATAAAACGTAGTACAATGAATCTGTTGTTTTCACATCTCCATTAGTGTTGCTATCATGGACTGGATTATTTGCTTACTACCGCACGGCAGTGAATATAGTTTATTGTGATTCCAAATCATATAACTTCATAATTGTATAATTAGTGTGATAAAATTTAGCAAGTAAACAATGACTGGTTATACTACTATTTTCAACTTTCTGGTATCCGATTAATTTAAATGATTTTGTTAGAATCTCTGTAATGTTATTGGATCTATGGTTTATTTCTGCCGGTTTTAGATCATTGCGAAAAGCTGACAATGAATTATAGAGTGATATTCCTGGAGTTTTGTCGTTTCATGAGTAAGCATGTCTCAATAGCTCGTAAACAAGAAGTTTAGTAAATAAAATTTTTTTCTGTAAACAGTCAGTAACAGTTGACGAAAGTACTGAATTGAATGTATGTCGGCCCAAAATTAGCAAGATGCGAAACAGAAGTAGAAATACCAGCAACCAACTCCAGTCGACAATTAAGCATAGGAAACATAACCCCCAACACAAAAAAGATATCAAAGAATTAAGTATCATAAATTATACAACGATGAATATCATATTCAGCATTGTGTATTTTTAGTTTAGCAGATCTGAACTATGTCCTATAGTACATTGTTGTGTTGAATGCTTTTGTATGATTTCTCTACATATTATTAAACATGATCTGTATATTTTTCCTAAGAAATTTCATTCAACGATTTACTTATTAACAAAAAGTTTGAAAAGAAGTTAATCTTATCTTACAGGTGGTCAACCTATCATTTACCGGGATCAGTTGGAAGATTGGTCTGCAAATGAAGCACACTTATTTGAAGACGCACTCGATAAATATTCCAAAGTGTTCACAGATATACTTTCTAATTGTTTACCATGGAAAACGCATAAATCAATAGTCGAACTTTACTACTTTTGGAAAACTACGGATCGTTATGTTAGACGACGTCGAACCAAACTCGCTGCTCAGGAACATAAATTAAAACAGGTTTACATTCCAAATTACAGTAAGCCTAATCCAGCTGTATTATATCATGGTACGGACAAAGTTAGTCGACCCTGTGAGGGATGTGGAAGTAAGTGTATTCTTTGTAATTTAATAAATTACTGCTCTCTAGATAAATCTAATGTAGAATTAACTTTTTTGGATGGAATTTTCACCTCTCTACACAACTACATTAATCAATCAGTCTATCATTATGTTGTAATCCTGCTTTAAATAATTATGGTTTTAATATGATTCATTTTGTGAATGCAAATGCATCAAACAGGAAACTTTTTGATGATAGGGTGATTTAATTAAATCTATCTCTATCCAGTTGTCATAACCTAAATTAAATCACATGAGACTTACTTTTGAAGGATTATATATAGTGCCGTTATTAGTAGTGCTGGTCATTCTTGACATCATGTCGTCACTAGTCAAAACAACCGACATTTATAACGGATAACAATTCATCTCTTTTTGTCTCTCACTGCATTTGATCAGCTGTTGTTATGATCTTCACGTCTTACTACGTATCTGCTTGTATATACAGTATATATATAGTTGGTGTAAGTTAATACACTTATCCCGCTATTGTGTTGTATCATAGTTTGGCATAAACCCAATCATTAATTAAAATCAACGGTTCTCATCAGGACTGTTGTAACTAATTAATGTACAAAAATATATCCTGGTTAGTTCTTACCCCAATAAACTTAGAATCATCTAACATATAAATCATCCGTTCGGTCTTCCTTGAAGATTTTTGTATATTCACGTTTTACTGGTACGATGAAAATCTTTAAGTGATATTCATTAGAGGAGTGTAAGTCTGAGGATTTTAGCTTTTACTTATTCTATATGCTTACGGAATTAATGTACAGTGAACTGAAAACATTAGAAAGTTTTAACTTTGTCAATCAAATATCAATTTATTCATTAATGCCTTCTTATTACAATTCCGAAATTCTAGCATATAAATTACAATTTCAAATTTCTCCATATTTCGTATCCACAAGTAGTTCTGCTCTCAGTTTGCCAAAAGTCATCACGATCCTGTTTTACAAATAGTTACAGAAAGTATATTTAATAATAATAATAATAATAATAATAATAATAATAATAATAATAATAATAATAATGCTTCTTTGAAACAGCTTATACAGTCATTTAAGCGCCTTTAGCTATTTGATAACCTCATTCCAGGCATAGAACATAACCTGCTGTTTGTTTGTGAACCACTCCGTTTTGTCTTAACCCATTCAAAGGGTTAGAAAATGTGGTTGTCTAAAAATGAATTATGTTTTCGTGGTATAGATGAGCTCCCTTTTTCTCATCCTGCAAAATCTTTCTTGTCTAATATTTATTTGATACGTATTCACTTTCCTAATTTTTTCTCATTCCTTTATTCTGTTTGTTGTTACTCTCCGGGCCGACATCCTTATCTCTAACCAACTTCTATCTATTGGATTTTGCTTTTTGGCTTATATGAAATCCACATGTTCATTAATTTTTTCTTTGATTAGTCCACTAGATTGTGAATTGATTGACTTGCCTATATATGTTTAGATACAGCTAGATAGATTAATGGCCAAGTATTAATATAATTCCCGTTTCCTAGATTTGATTAAACAGTTGTCCACGGAGATATTTTTATTGGGATTGGTATCTATTTTCAAATCGTTTCATGCAAACCTAACTAGTAAATATATTCTTCATTTTATGAAAATTGCTATTTTTAGCTTAGTGAATACTGTAACTTTCTATTGTGACTTTTGACCTTGAGTATACAGATGTGTCGTACTGTACGATCATAAATAGGCTATCCAGATCGCACTTAATTATTTGGAAATTAGTTTCTGTTAGTATAGTATATACTTTACACCTAATAAGTTCTAAACACTTCTGCAAAACTGTCAGGAGCCTGTACGTTCACTCACCCTGATGACCCGTTAGTTGTCTAAAAGTTAGTGTTTCTGTGTAGTCATGTAAGTCATTGCGGTACCTTAGTAGATGAAATTAATCTGCACATAGTAAAAGCTAAATCGGCTTACATCAATCTGAACCATCATGGTATTTGTCTGGCTGTAAAAGGTTGCATTTTCAATGTATCGTTAAGGTCATTTCTGCTCTCTGTTTAAGAAACTTGACCTCCAGTTTTAGGATGTTCGATCGACATTATCTCCAAAGGATATTGCTCGGATTCAGTAACATCACCATTTTAGTAATACAGTGGTTCGACAACGTCTTTCCGAGTGCGTGACGATATTTTGGCTAGTGTCATCATCTTTGACCACCACTTTTAGTGACTTGAGCTCGTTTTACGAATGTCACCATTACAGCTTTCATCTTGTTCATCATTTGCCGATTCTGGGATCACTTAGAAAATGGAAAGGTGGTCATTTATAGCATGAAGCTGTGATATGAAATATGGCTGTACAGGGCTTGCATCACAACTTCCTTGTTTTGGTTATGGGAATAATACAACTCAGTGTCCTGAGTCGTTGTCAGATATGTCTCAGAATAAAAGATAGTGATAATCTTGTCATGGTTTTCTGATAAACTCTTCATAAAAGTGATACGAGTCTCCTTAACAGAAAGAAGAAGAAATATTTCTATATTTCTTGGATGTATTTTTAACTGATCTGCATCTCCAACCATAAACTGTTCTCAGTTACCTACATATTGTTTCACCTCATTCGCTTTTTCGATTATATTTACGTTCATTTATTTACTTTTCATAATGTTATGTCCTTATTTGTGTGGGTTATATATCTTTTTGCTCCTAGTTGTACTAAAATTTATGAGTGTTAGATAAAGTAGACTAAATGATACGCATATCCTATACACGATTAATTACTGTCTTGCTAAAACATTTTGTTTTTGTCTGTTAAAGCACTAAATTCGCCTCAGTGGTATACATGGGGTCCATCAAATGGCAATTCTCGTCTATGTACTGGTTGTTGGTCATATTGGAAACATTACGGTGGTTTGAAAAACACCGAATCAAAAGGTAATTCATCTACTCGATATATTCCGAATACGTTATATAATCATCACGCTGCAAATTACCATTAATGCTTTCATTGATTTATTTGTTTATTACTTTTTAAATCATATTATAAATGCGAATTATTATTGTCAATATTATCACACTATGTGATATTGGCCTTATCTAGCTATTTGACGACATATGTATTGTCTTGTTTGAAGATATTTTTATAGCTTAGTGAATATAATTTCTTTTCGAGATTCAATAAGTAGTTGTACATGATTCATTAAAATGAATTACTGTCGGTATCCTAGCAACTAGAAACGAAGAAACACCGGAAAACTGTAAATCACTAAGCTGAAATAGAGTTATGTTTAAGTAATGGACTCATCTGGTGAGCACTTAACCTTCAGTCCATTGAACCAGATATCTAACGGTATGCACTTCTAACTCTAGTTAGTGTACGGTAGGATGAAATAGCTGTCCGGTTCTTCCTGATTTTCAGTGATTGCCTCATTATATTCAGTCCATGATATAAATTATAAAATCCAACAATTTCCACAAAGCCCCTGTTTTTGTTGTGATGTGTGGTATAATAATGACGAAAAGTTAGTGCTCGGAATATTCTTGCTCATATTCATGGAACACTTGTCAACTGTAGCTCATCGTACGCTTACTTATTATATTTACTCTGGATCGTATATTATTATTATCCTTCAGCTAACTAATATTACGTCGAGAATTGCAGTTTAAATCTTCGCTATCTTGGTCTTTTGTTTACATACTTGTCTCATTCGAATTGAATGTCAACTATATATTTAGTTATCTATGTTTTAAGAAGGACTTTATTCTTGTAATATTTATTATTATTATTATTATTATTATTATTATTATTATTGTTATTATTATTATTATTGTATGTATAGACAATTAATCAATAAAATGATAGCAAAATTCATTTGACATTTGTGGCCAGATTTATGTCAGACTCTCATAATCAATAATTTTGTATGCGTATATGTATATACATATCGATTTTTGTGGTAAACTGTATATATGTACGCCGTAGTTTTTCAGATATTTCTTCGCACTTTTTGCGGATGGACTTTCATTAATAATAATTCTAGTAATAATAATGGTATTATTATTATTATTAATCTGTATTCATTTTTGGCTGTAATAATCACTAGTCATTACAAATTAAATTTTGCTTGTTTTATTCCTCTTTCTTTATGAAGCACCTGTTTTTAACGTTCTACTTACGTAGATGTCATTAAATCCTGAAGTCCTAAATGTAAAATGTGGTATATATTTCATTTTGTTTAATCATGGAACTGAATGGATAATGCTTTTATCGGATATTCTCTTATGCATATATTGGAATGTTTATTTACGCGGCTTGTTTAGGTCTGTGAGATACAAGTATGATTTATGTTAAGCGAAATTTCGCTCTTATTATTACAAATTTGAGACATGATTAGTAAGGGCAAAACATCCTGATTATGCGTATATTCGACCATTGAGGCTTTTAAATCCCATCTGCCTTATACTCGTTCTACTATCAAGACATTTAGTGTCGGACCTGAAGTGACGCTGGATAAATGAAGTAAATTGAATGACTGAACTATGAATCTTTTTTCCCGTATGTTGATAAATCTAGCTAGCATATCATAAGTAGACCGAAACGTCTATACTGTATTTCTCCTCTAGCTGTTACCCATAAATGTGTTAAATAGAGAAAATGTTCTCCATTTGAGTCATAGATACCAACCGACTAATATCACTGCAATGATAAACACCTGTGATTCTTTTTGATCTATATTCTGGTTGATGGTTAGGAACATCTGTGATGTATCGAATTCATTAGGATTTACTAAAACAATTTAATTTTTAGTCGTAGATACCTAGAAATACAAGCATTCTTTTAATAGGCATTGCTATTGAGTGATAATGTTTATCATCCAATTTCTCCCTTTGCTCAAACGAGTTAAGTCAGTATAAAACATTGAAAGTATTTGTTAGTAGTCGAGTGTCAGTTGAATATTAATAGAATTTTGTTCCATTACCAAGGACTACACAAACATGAGATTGGTCATTAATTAGTCAATACGAGTATATTGTTTCTACATAACGTTACTCATCGTCCAATTAGTTCAGTGGCAACTTCTTTTTGGACTCTGACATTGAGTGACGTGCATTCAGATTTCACAAACAGCATCAGTTTCCTCAAGACCTCAGGCATGCCTTACTAGCGAGTAGTAACTTTCATGTAATTTAAGCTCAAGGTTTCTTATCGATCACCTACAATAAGCATAGTGTTCATGATGTCAAGTTATTAGTGATTATATTACGTGTTGATCAGTGGAACTTGATCTAGAAACCTAATTTTGTACAGTGACTAGTGTATATGCCACACCAAACAAAGACAGCTTAAATGGTAATTAATCACTAATTATATCGTAGTTGCTCATATATAGTGGTTAGTTTGTTTATAAAAACAAGTAAAAGTAGGTAAGGATGATTTCTTAAAGCTTTCGGTGAAATTTCTAAAATGGTACTTTTAAAAGTGTTTATACATAAGCGCTTCAATGTAAGTGACAAAAAACATCAGTTAATTGTGATACCAATATCCGGCTCTACCACTCTTTATCGTCAATATGCCGAAATAAACAGACCATACATTCAACGAACGAGGATACTTGGCTATTTTGATTAGATTAAATAGTTTGCTTTCATTATTCACTCTGTCAATCATTTCTTACTTATTTGATCATGCGACGGAAAGTCGCATGCTGTGAAAATCTTGCGTTTCTGTTTTTATTGTATGCCATTCATACTTTTTACCTTGCATTACTATTGTGATTGTAATACAGAACAAAAAGAGAATTGTCAATATATATTCACTAGTACTCAGATATAATTGTCTTGGTGTCACATTTATTGCATATCTGTTATAAAATTTGATGCTCTTAAAATGACTCTTACATTGCAATACTATGGTATCACTATGTGCACTCAGCCCACCGCCTTTCTTGATGTTCAACACTAATCAGAGTAGGAGTAGGTTTGAAGAATTGTTTTGAGCCGTGCTAACGAAGATAGACAATATGCACTCAGTTTTTATTTTCAGCCCCAGTATACAATCGTGTATACCGTATCACTATGTCTTCTTGTACCATGTTCTCAACATCTAGTGTTTCCCACTATTAATGATACCTCTATTGTTTCGACTGTTTTGCTGCTGGTTCTTTTAAGTGCATCTCGTGCTGATGTAGTGCGGCAACTCGGGCTGACGCACATTAATGCACGACTGCATTTAAATTCTGTATGTTATTGAGACGATTGTAACCTTAACTAACTTTGGCTTTCCTTTCCAATAAATGCTATTTTATCCAATATAGAGTAATTTACTGGATTATGTATACTGTAAGAAATTGCCTAACAGTCAATCTTAATTGATTATTTTAACTCTCTCTAGAATTACTTTCGTTTGTAGAACGTCCTACTACAAATCAACGCACTCAGCAAATAAACAATTCTTCAGTTGAAGCCAATTCAAAATCTGGTGGTCCAATTAACATTACTGGTTCAGTGAATCATCAGTTCAAATCCCATTCTATTGGTTTATCAAGTGGAGGGAATACTGTAAGTTATATATATATATATATATATATATATATATATATATAATTTTTATAAGGTGATATAGGCATGCTCTTTTAATCGATTACGCTTATTCAGCATTTGTTTATAGTTGTAACGGAATAACTGTAATAAGCATTCTTACTAGCTTTTGAATAAGTGACTTCGTAAGTAACAGCTGCGTTTGCTGATGAGTATACTTTGTGTGTTTTGTTAGGTATGCAAAGAATTACCTAATTCAGCGGTTGGGATACAGGCTTATAATCCTTTGAATAGCACCTTTGGTTATAGCCATTACTATCAAAATGTAGTTTCCTCATCCTGTAACTCGGAGAATTATGTCTGTATTCACATGCCACATAGTGTTGTGTTTGGATGAATATATTTTTAATCATAGCAATCCACGTTTTCATTAATGATTAACGTACATCCCCTTACGTTTGAGCGTAAATGTTCAAAGTAAAGACCATTTTAAAAAAATCATATATTATTTTACAAATCTGCAGATACTGATCACAACAGACTACTTCTTTTCTTCGAAATTCTTGGTCGTACGATTCCTACTAATTACATTTGTTACTGATCAAGTATTGTTGTAATACTATAAGGATATCGTTTAGTGGGTCTAGGCTCTTCGTCTATTACCCATGCTTTTACGTCATTAAAAGTTTTATTTATGCAGGAATCTCATATTTTTTGAATTCATAATAAAAACCATCTGTGCTTACCTCACTGGAGAAAAGAGTTTGTCGAATCTCGGAGATAATGAATTGTATTATTTCACTATTACGATGTCTGACTCATGTTAACTACTTTTACTAACTGTATTTAAACCTTTCTCTTATTTCGATTCAAATATGGTAAAGAAAGTAGAAACTACAATCCACCTACTGAACTCAACTACTTAAATAATGTGATACCCTTTAAATCCTTTAACTCATCAACTTGTTTCTTTGTATCCTATCGCGATTAGCAGTTTGCAATACATTCATTATCATATGAACGATTAATGTGAATCCCCCTCTCTCTTTAACACACATACACAGATATTGGTGCACATTAAATTCTAAATGTGGCCAGTAGTGTTATCATATCTGTCAGTCGCACTCAATAATCGTATGTGGATTTATGCGTATGGCCGTGCTTGTATGTTTGTCTGTCTATCTTTTTATCCATACACCTCTTGACAACTTTTCTCTAATGTTGTCAGCAAAATGAATAACTGGTTTGGAATCTCAGATTTTTGATATCTCATACTATTAAAGTACTTCTGTATGATATCTAACAGAACTCAAACAGCTTTTTATGCGTTTTCTTTATTTAACTGCCATCATTTCAAATGGTCACTTTTCCTTTGTTTGATAAATGGATTATTTATTTATTTCCTTCATCTCTAGATTCTAGATGATGACATCCATGATGCATATTCAAATGACCACAATAATACTTCTACAAACATGGTGAATAATACTAATAATGCCACTGCTAATAGTAGATCTCTAGATGTATCTGGTTTCTTCAGTGCTTTGATTGGTACTCCAAGGGGAACTCAATGTTTCAGAACTCCTTCGATTATACGTCTAGCACGCATACTTTGTCCGAATCTTGTCCAGCCTCTGCGTTTAGCTCGACACCCTGGTGGAGTGCCCGAGATATTCTCGTCAAAGCGACAGTTAGACCAGCAAGAAAGTGAATGCAATGAATCAAATTTAACAGGAATAGATAATCTATTGGAAAGAAATATGATGTTGATGTTTACAACTCTGAAGGCTGCTGGTCAGTAATATCAGTAATAAAATAATAGTGTTTTCAGTTTATGCTGTGTTGTTGCTTGTGCCAAATATGAATTAATAACAACATAATGTAACAAAACGACTTGAGCACTTGGCTACATTTAGCTATTGTCATATGAAATTGAGACGTACGTTTCAATTCTTATTGAAAAGCATTCTGTTAGCAACTAAAATATCGCTGAAATTTACTTCCGATTAGCTACTTTGTATTACCAACATAGTATTTATGAATCGATCGGTAACATAATATGGGTTATTTTTTGGTGTAGTTTATTATTTGAATTTCCTTTGATGATAGTTTATCCTAAATTAGTCCCTACTGGTACGTTGTGTTCATTTTAATTACATATTCACTTTCTACACACTTAATTTTCAAAAGTAGTAAGTAAAGTGTTTCACCTATGATTATCCACAAAGTTTCTGTTGTCTACTAAATATGTTGTGTCCTGCATTTTCAATCATTTTACTGTTCATTTTGTGAACAGCTACGGGATATTAAAATGTAACCTATTTTAAAGATTTCTTTCTAATCGTTTGAATCTATCTGCAATTGACTTCTTTGACTGTGTATTTGTGGCACAACTAACATTTTGAATGAGAAACAGAAAATATTGTGATATAGAGCTTAAAGCGAGATCTATAATGAAAATTACACTTGTTTACTCAGCATACCTACTAAGCGAATAGAAAAACGACCGAATACCCTGAGTATAAGATATTGTGGATATTGAAAACATCTCAGATAATCTTAGTTTCCATTTAACTATTTTGACTATTTTATCTGCAGGAATGATAATCATAGAACATCTACAAAATAAATTGCTTAATTCAGTTGCTGCTCTAAACATCGTTCTTATTTTTTATTTATCACGTTTACTTACTTATTAGTAGTTAGATAGTGTGTCTCAATATTTTAGTTATTTTTGTTGGTGATCCCGAAGATGTATTTAGTTCATGTGTTACAATTCAGCCCCATCTCATTGGTCTTTGCCAAATTGGTTAAAATTTTGATGGTACCCCCACTTATCGCGTATATTAGATATTATGTAACGAAGTTCCTGCGTAACTATTATTTCATGTTCATCATCGGTACCAACGTTCACATTACGTCCTGTAAATAACTACTGTCTCATATTGGCAACAATTTTCTCCATATAACAATACAAAAGGTAGTAGTTACCTTTATTAAATGGTAGTTGTTACCAAGCTTCACTTTTTATCCAATTATCTAATTTTAGCTCAGCCTATAATAGCGCGTCTACATGATCCATCATCTTTATTAACTCGATCACGAACAACATCACGTCTAAATGATGTTATTGACTCAATGGCTTCACGTAAAGGTATTATATTCCAACCATTGGACCTATCATCAACTTTGAATTCACCACTCTTAAATGGTCCTATCCACGATCGAAAACGTCCTCATTCTCCTGTCTCCCTTAATGCACCGTCGTCAAAAAAACTGGATCAAACAGAAGATAAAGGTGTTAAAAACAAGAATGTATCACTGTCACCAGAAAGTATGACAAGTGGGAAGTGTTTAACTAATGGGAGTAGTTCATCTGTTCTTGCCACTTGTCCATTTATTGCTAAGTCCGATTGTTCCCCTTCATCCACCTCCGCTGTTGTTACATCCAGATCAAAAAAACCAACATCTGATCCTTGTACGATTGATCAGAACTTGATTTTGACTAGCAATGGGATCTCTAGCGATGACAGAACACCAATTATACCTAAATTTGAATCAGAACTCATTCAGGTATTCCACTTTCTGATGATTTATTTTGATACTTATATGTTTCGCTTACCATTTCAAAATATAGTTTCTAAATTTACCTGCTTTACGACACTGCAAAGTGACATTTTAGAGTAAACCTCTAGCTAACCAAACTCTGCTTTGACTTAAAGTTATTATTCTATTGTCAATAATGGAATGTTAGAATCCTTGCTAGTTACTTGAATGAATGATCACCAGCCAAAATCATGCGAATAATCCAATGCTTATTTCCTACAGTTAATCAGCTTTAATCCTTGTTAGGTTGTATTGTGCTCATTACGATTGACTACCTATGCTTTTATATCATGTTTGTCTGGTAATTATGACTAAGATTGTTGAATCTTTTCGTCAAGTTTTCTCAATCTACTGCTGAATTTAGCTTAATACACAAAATTTCAGTGACATAAACACAACTTTATGGTTCTAGCGCCGATTAAAGTTTGTATATTGACATTTCCCAATTTAGAAGTCAGTGTAAACTGTGTCTATTTTGTTGTTTTGTTGATTGTTTATGAACCCACTTTTACTTCAGCGAGTATCATCACTTAGCATTGATATTTCTTCTTAAAACTATTCAACACTACCACTGATATGATCTCTTAGCGTTGTGTTGATTTTCCTCTCATAAATAGACAGACATAAATTCATTCTCAATTAGTTCGAAGTATGCAATATTAGCGGTAGACTCTCAGTCCTGATGGTGTGTAGTCAACCGAATGAACTTACCTAACCTTTTGGCTCACCACTTCTAGGCAAGATTTCCACAGATATCTGTCATGTAGCAATTTACTTGTTACAAATAGAAATAATTAGACTTACGATATAATCACTAAATTTCCACTTAGTCACCTAGTCACTCATTTTCAACTTAGAACTTGACAAACATGTGCATATCAATGCATGCTGGTACACAACATCAGCTGGATTTTTTCTGATCCATTCCAACTAACACTTCCATTCAGTGGTCGCAGTAATTCAGTGGATTCTTATCATGTAATTCATACCTACCACTATGTTTCAGACCAACAGCCCAGTGACTTCTTAGATTGGGACCACATTTCCTTGTCATTCTGTGACGGCAACTGGTCTCAGTCAGATCGGCATAGTTTGATAAAAGGCAATAAAAAACTAACGTCTTTGAGTAGTTCAGCCTACCTAGATAAGTAAACTGAACGAAATTGATCTCGTTATCCATGTAGCAGATACAATTCAAATCTTAATGATCCCTAAAATATGCTAAATCGTTTCTGTCCGTTCTCATAGTATTTAGGTTTTGGCTGAGCTTTTTACAAAGTAAACTATTTAGTTAGTTGTTCCGTCCTAAAATGGGACTCTTTAACAGTTTCTATCCACAACCCTTTTGCAGATCGAATTCAGGATGTTCAGGCTTCCTAGCCGGTAATTGACACATTTGATCAATTAAGTCACTAGTTGTTTAACTTAAGCCCGTCCCTGAAATGTAGCTTTAAATTCGAAACATTTTTATTTATCAAATATAAATCCAACCGATGAGAATATTTAACATTATTTTCTCTTTTTTTGATAGTAAATTCAAATAGGGTCAATGAATTTATTTGGACCACATTTTCTGGTAATCAACAATTATTCTATCAAGCTGATGTAAACTTGATGCTCTTCCCCCTCCTCCACCTCTTTACCATCGCCACTTCTCATTTGAGTTGTTTGGCGTAATCGATACTCTATATATGCCCTTTTGTTTTTTTGTTATCAGTGTTACTAATTAATAAGTTCAAAGTAAGTAGTAAAATAAAAAACTAAAAATCTCTATTTTTTCCTATACCTTTTGTCTTCTCATTTGTATCTGTGGATCTTGATAGTCTTAATTTTTGTGGACTAAGGTTCCGTATTTTTGTGTTATATTATTGTTATATATTACTATTATATATTTTCTGTTTCGTAATTTCTCTCCCATGAATCAACATGCCTTTTGTATTGATACGAAGTTATTCATGCAGTTTGTTGTACCCATGACTTTATTCCAAATGCTTTATGTGCACAAATGAATAACTTACCGCTACTACTACTAGTAGAATTACTTCAATGCTTGTCTTGGTTTGCTTTTCTACACCGATTATGATGTTTAAAAGAGTTGTAATTGTGGTCACTTTCTTCGACACTTTAATTATCTACTATGTGTTAATATTTTTTCAATAGCATGAAGATTTTACCAGACGAAGAAAGTAAACAAAAAATTCCTTCTTCTTCACTCCTCCCTCGAGTTTTTGATGCTTAATGTTGATAATACACTGAATTTTGTAAACAGACGTATTATGAACTCAGTTGTTTAGTGATTTTAACTGTTTGTCTCAATTTGAGAATGATTATCTTTATTTGTCCATTGTATCTAAGCATTTCACTTACGCACATACCTTCATTGCACTGTATTCTTTTTTTTCAAATACAGGCTTATTCTACAGATACTTCTTCTGTGAGAATAAGTATTTAAAGTTAGTATTATGAGATTATGATATGTTTCATCGAGTACAGACTTGTATACTCAGCTTGAAATATTATCTCGATGACCAAAGAGAATTAAAAAGAGAGGAACTGCGACCTTGTGATTGAAGTCCAAGGGCCATCAAGTCACTAATCCACTTAGCATAAAAGAAAATAACTTCAACATGATAAAGATATGCGAGAAATTTTAGTTTACAAGATTTAATCCTTATTTCACTTCCAATTTCATTTGAGGTATGCTGTTTAGAAACTAATGTTTATTAAAATTTTTATACAGAATTAAAAATCTGGTTTATTATTAGTACAATGCACCAATATTATTTAGTCTGAAGATTGTGTATAGGTAATATGAAGCATTCCATATATGCACCTATTGTGTTTCAGTAGATATTTACACTAGAGTCTATCATTTTATCTCTTGTACTTGTTCGTGATATTGTTAACTTTTCCGTTAGGTTTCATCACTATAGCTGATAAGTTAAAAAATACTTAGTGTTTGACATTTATGACTCTTAAAAGTAATAGGTGATATATATTTATAATATTCCAACGAGTAGAAATTAAAATTTCTGATATTTCGCGACATTCAAGATACTAAATGTTTTGATTTTAATTATTTCCTTTGTATTATTTAAACTTGCGTTAATTCAATTCGTTTATATATTTATTCTCTGAAGAAGACTTACATAAAGTCACGAAATGTCAAACATTTTAATTTCTATCCATTAGTATATTACAAATATATATCACGTATTATTTTTATAAGCAACCTATCCAAACACTCAATTTATTTGAAATTATCAAATCTAACCTTGGTAATGATACATACAAATTGGTGATTCATGTTTGTTGGTTAACAGTTGACCCATGATTTTTCCATTTGACCTTCTTTTGCTTCATTTATTCCTATTCCAATATGAAGCCATTATCGACAGTAATCTACTGAAAGTAAAAGACTAATCAGTTACTTAGGCTTTTACGTTTCTATAGGTAGCCATTGGAATTTAATGATTTCGGTTCAGAAAATTTTCGTTTATAAATGAACTCGTTATTTCCTTGGTAGTGCGCAGCAAATATGTGGTTCGCTTAATGTTAGACGATTTAAGTTATTTCGTATGCTTTTTAGATATATAAAATTTACCTCTGATTTGGTTTTACATAGATAATTGCGATACTAAACTTTTATATATGAATGTCATCGGCATACTTTGGGGATTATTGCTAAGTGGCTATGTTAAAGTGACTATAAGCATATTATAAAGCTATCATGCTATGTGTTTATATAATGCTATGTTTACACACTGAGCCGCTGCTTTCAATATAGGCTTAAATTTTAAGTCCAAACTTTTTTGCCCTATATATGTGTTGTCCTTTGAAGACGACTTGATAGAGATAGTAGTTACAACCCTATGTAAATAACTCCGTCTAGATCAGATAGTTGCAATCGGGGAAGCTACACACGATTCAAATATTCTAAAGGTTACAGCCTTTGTTCTACACTAGACAAATAGTTCATCGATTCACTTTCAAACCGAGAGTTAAACATTAAATATGATATATTGTAGAGCCTGTGTATATCAAGTCTTCATATTTTCATTTCAATATAAGTAAATAAGGAATTAACACAATGAAAGCAAATAAACAAGAATTATTATCCCAAAAAAACTTGATAGAAAATATAGTCTAGAAGAAACAAACAAATCCAGAAAGTCAAACTTACACAATAATATTGAGCTTAAAATCTATGAATAGACAACATGCTCAAACCAATCATTTGAGTATTAAGGGAATGATATCACAAAGATTAGTGATCATGTGGTGCACAGTTTGATTAATCTTACAGTGATATAGAACACAAGGTGTATGAATATACCTTAGTTGATGCATATACATATTTGAAAATTACAATTCCCACTCTTTGGTGTAACTGGAATAATGAGGTATTTCTGACTGATTCTTGTGTCCTACATCCCTGAATCTTTGAGCATACAGATAACCGGAGTCATATTTCCGTTTTGCTTCAAATTAAGTGTAACACAAAATGCATAGAGGTTTTCTGTGAAAATGTAAGAATCTGTAAATAATATTTTATGTTGAAGTAAGATATGGGGTACTATAATATTTAATTACCTGATAATCAATGTTTGAATAAATTACTAAATTTTCGGAGGTTATTTATATTTAGGTTTATTATTCCATTTAGAGAAAGCGCGTTATCTATTGCAATCATGTGAAAACTAAGACTAGAACTGAAAGACAGGTTACTTTGACTGAAGTGCGTTTGAAAGTTAGTTGTATGCGATACACATGATCAACTAAAACAAATTATGTGAATACATCAAGTGCTCAAAATAATCTATGCGATGTTTTGTAATTCTTGACACTCGTTTATTCTTAGTTCTTTTCTAGTAGGCGGTTTCACACCACTCATCTGTTTGTTATCATCAATTTAACTGTTTCTTATTACACCCTAATTATTATGTAACTTATTTTCTACACTTCAGTTTTGTTATTAGTTCCGTTCAAAATAATTATCACTAAAAAGTCAATACAATCTCTGATCGTTGTATCATTTTCAGGTCAACAACATAAGTTGGTTGAAATTTGGATCAACCTTTTAGTAAACTATCAGTTCCAGTTGTATTGCATACTATCATGTATAATAGCAAATCATTCTCCATAAATATAGTTAGTGTTATAAATTGAAAGAGTAGGCTTCATGTATTGATAATATATTGAAAACGTATATAATGTGGCTAGAGTTTATAAAACACTTTTAGCCATACAGTTACTACGTGAAATAATACTGCCTCAGAAATTAGAGTTATGAAGCTATACTGGCGAAAGTACCATTCTAACCATTTGCTAACACTTTATAGTAATCTGCTTGATGATCAATCCATTTAAAAACATTACATTTATTTTTCAATTTAAATTTGACCTATTTCAAAATTTAAACTTGGTTACCATATCTCATGTTAAAAACACAAATAATAGACTCCCTAATAGGATAAAATAGTACGAGGTTACAACGAGTAGCACGAATAATCAACTAACACATTCGTTCCACCCACATCCCTTCGTGACGTAGCAATACCAGGAGATAACACTTGGTCTGTGACTGGATAATTATAAAAAAAATTATTTTAAACTTTTCCAACATAAGTCTAAATAATAAAAGAGTAGAATTGCTTGTTAATAGTCTCTGGTTTGTTTCAACAGTACGATGGATTATTCACTAACATAATTGATCAAAATCCTAAGTGTATGCATCGTCCAAGAACCCCAAATACTAACTTAGGCTCTTGAATGAAACCAAAATTAGTGATAGAGAGTGAAGTAGTTGAATGTGTTGATCGCTTCACTTATCTTGGGTATCTCATCCACCCTGATGGTCTCGTGTCTGATGGAATCTTGGCTCGCATGCAGAAGGCTTGACTGGCTTTTGCGAATTTGCGTCACTTGTAGCGTAGACAAGACATCCGTCTACCAACCAAGGGACGCGTTTACTGCGCAACAGTTCGATCCATTTTACTTTGTGGATGTGAAACGTGGCTATTAAGGATAGAGAATATCCGTAGGCTTCTTGTATCCGATCATAGATGTCTTCGAAGTATTACTCGTGTTTTCTGGGACTACCAATTAAGCAATAGTAGGTAAGTATGATAAATCTATTGATAAAGTAATAAATCATTAGCTGAGGCGATTAGGACATGTGTTACGTATGTCCAACCACCGCCTACCTCGACGTGTTATACTATCTGGTGTAGGTGTAGGCTGGAAGATAGGGGCGGCCAAACCAAACATGGCACCAGTCCATGAAGTTATTGACAATTGGTCTGAGCCACGTTAATAGGTACAGACTACCTGGTTGGGGTCCGCGTGATGACCGTAACCAGTGGTTAGAGACTTCGGGTGACATAGCTCAAAATCGTTCGCAATGGCGCAAGTCTATCCATTCCTTGCCTTCCTCCAAATCCTAAGCTTCTAAATTCATCAGATTTTCTTTTCACAGAATTATGTTTTCTTAAATTTCATCTTCGATCTCTAATACTCCCAATTTATACTAACTTTGGTTCTACCTCTACCATTCTTCAATTCGATTCTACAGTTTAGTCTCTATTTGCTAATTGGGGCGTGGCAAATTGAAATGATGTACTGACGTACCAAGTTCTACGTTTTTATTGACTGAGTGACTTGAATAAAACCCTGTCACTGTCTAGGTTAATTATGAAGTATTAGAGTAAATAACTATAAGGCAAGTCATAAGTAATATCATTCAAAGGACATTTTCTCACCAGTAATTGACTTCCACAAATAATTACTTCAGTCCCAGTGAGCAGTCACGACTTGTGGATTTTAATTATGCCAGACGGTAGATACTACTGCTACTACTGCTAAATACTACCGACTACAACAGTGCTGAGATTTCTGTTTACTCAGTTTGTTTATAACTTATAGGAGATCAATCAAAGGAAATGAATTCACCCTTGCGATTTCCAGTCAAATACGAATTTCAATTCACCCTACTACCGAGTAGTATATTTTTTACATAAAATTTATTGTTTAATTGAAGAGGTATTGTAAAGATTTGTTTCAATATATAGACTGTATTTGTCACAGGCCAACTAAAGGTGAAATAGTTATCACTTATGTGATTAGATTGTTATCGTGTCCTATCCCAAGTCGATCGACGTTAGGAATGTTCCACTGAAGGCCACTCCAGTGGTTCCATCGTCTCGGCGTACTGCGAGATGTAAAGTCTTGGGTTAATACTACTGAGGAATCCCTTATCAAAGCGAAACAGCTATATTATACTCCCTGATTTTCATTGGCACCGTAACTAAGACCACTCTTTGGCGGATATAACTATTTTGTGAAATTTATAACTTACACTGATCATGCAAATGATTATTTTCGGACACACTAGTATGATTTCACTTTCTCTTAACTGGTTTAACAGAGAAGCTTTTGTTGTTGCATTAAAACAACAGTGTTTATCCTATGTAGAAGTGGACGTTCTAATTAATGCACAAGTATAAAAGTCATCTACCCTGATGGCTTTGTTTCTAACTGATTATCTTAATTTATCTTTTTATTCACGTCGGCCTTATTCGGTTGATCTCTTGCCATTTGACTGAATGACTTCTACTATATATATTGGATGACTGAATCTATTTTGATATGTCTATAAATTGCAAATCATTTAAATATCGTGCACCTAGCAACTATTTAACTTACTTTGGATTTCTTCAATCTAGGATTATGACATTAAAATTCACTGTCCTTTTTCATTGAAATAAGTGATAGTGTATTATGCCTTTTTACTATCAGCCTATTTACATATATTTGTAAGTAATTTTTTTCTTGGAAATTTTAACGTATCAAAATGTGAATGTAGAAAACAATTGGAGATGATTTTTCTCATTTCTAAACTTTCTAGTATATTCTAACAACACAAAGCCTATATCTATATTAAAGTTTCAAAAGATTATTTTGTTTTTCTGTAATATGAAAAATGTTTAGTAATGTCGAATGATAGAACTAGTAACTCCCGCAGAATAATGCTTAGGAGTGGTAGTCTCTACTGAGCAGTTTAGGTTGTTACTTGTACTTATATTCAACGCTGATCATTTAATACAGTTAGTCACTAAGTCGAGTAATTCTTTAATATATTTTCTAAACAATTGATCTATCCTTTAGATCTATTATTTATTGGATTTCAAAGTTACATTTTCGATTTATAACTAGCTGTAACTGTAATTTTAGGTGTAAAAATATAGAAAGCGGAATTTTTACTATATACTCAAAAGCTTTTATCTTGTATAAGTTCTTCTAACGTCTGAAAATTATTTAAAGAGCTCAGGGCCATTAAACTGATTAAAGTAGATACTCACTCAGATGTTTGCTCTCTAAACAAGTCTTCTGTACGTCAAGGATATGAATTAGTACTCTCTAGTTTCCCAGGTTCAAAGGAAAATTTTATTCCGTATTCACCGAAACGGATGATTTAGAAAATCTGAAGGCGCTTAAGCCAACACGATGTGCAGGACCTGATGATATTCCAAACATTTTTAAGAAATGTGCTAATGTTCTATATCAATCTTTAACTGGTATCTTTACCGAATCTTTTACTATGAATATACCAAAAGCAAGGACGAAAATAAAAATAACGCCTCTACCAAAAGACGTATCTACTGTTGGTAAATTTAAATTTAAACCCATAGATATAACTTCTGTTTTCAAGACTATTACTACATAAACTGCATCCTTGACTGAAGGGCCATATCAACCCAAACCACTTTGCATACAAATGTAATAGAAGCATATAAGATACAACAGTTGTTTTACACTATAAGATATTGCTTACTTTTGAAAGGGGAGAGAGGCATGTACGAAGTACGTTTCTCAATTACACTTCTGCCTTTGATTCTGTTTCTTAACTCATATTGCTCAGGAAATTTGTTAGTAGTAACAAGGTTAGCTAGACAGTCAGCTAGCTGCATTCTTATTTCCCTGAAAGGAAACAATACTTTGCATAAAAAACATAGTGTTTTACTCATGTTAACATAAGTTGGTGTGCTTCAAGATCCACTTTCTTTTCCCTCTTCTCATTTTTCTTGCACGACTTGCCACCATATACGAAAAATACCTTTGTTTTGTATGAAGATGATCGTACTATTTGTATACATGTTTCTTCATCTCTAAATTATTCTGAACTGAAAGGTTTTTTTTACAGAATATTGAAAGATGCTCTATTTTGAATGGTCTTACACTTAATACTTTTAAATGTCAAACTGTTAATTTTAGTCAAAGACATGAAAAGACCTGAACATCTTTGTGAATTTGCATAAGGTCTGCATCAATGGAAATTCTGTAATAAAAAATGCATCAAATATCACTTATCTTCTTGTAACTTTTACCTCTGATCTATCTTTTTCTCGTCAATGTTAAAAATAGATTTTTCATTTAATTCATTATATTATGCGATTACTTAGTTTTATCATTGCCAAACACTATTACAGTTTCTAGTTCCTGTATATTACCTATTATTTTATACTGTTCCGCATTATTTTTTCCCTGACTGTGTGGTTTACGTAGAGTTTTGTGGGCTGTCAGTACAGTGGAACATCCGATGTTATAATGAGCATGGTCGTGGATAAGCATTTAAAATCCTGCAATCAACTAACAAGTATGATTCTACCAGATACAAACCACCCACTTTATTCACATCTTTCTCCGTTCATATCTTCTGGCAAGACGAAGTGCAACCACATTTAAGTTCATGAATGCAAAGTACAGAACGCATACTTTTCGTATCTAGCACATATACTATGCTGTGAGGAGATTGTAAGGGATGATCGTATTAGAAATCTGTGCTCTTGAAAAGACAGGTTATTACATAATGTAGAGATTCCTACTTTTATCAAACCTTCATCTACATTCTGCACATAAATCTTATATTTTACTTTTTTTTGTTTGTATATATATATATATAACTCCTCCTGGGGCCCCCACATGGTTTCTGCCGGTCCCAAGCCCGGATAAAGGAGGAGGGCTGATCGTTCCAGTCTACAAAAAAGGGACAGAAATCCTCTTGTGATAACCAAAGAGGAATCAGTTTGACTAATATAGTATCTAAAATATTAACCACTATAATCATTCGACGTTTAACCAACACTAGAGAACAACAGACTCGAGAAAACCAGGCTGGTTTCAGACCTGGCCGAGGTTGCATTGATCACATATTCACCCTGCGCCAGATCCTCGAACACAGACATATGTACCAACGCCCAACTATAGTTGTATTTCTTGACTTGAAAGCAGCTTTCGACTCTGTTGACCGTGAAGTCTTGTGGCAATGTTTGTCATTAAAAGGCGTACCTCAAAAGTACATTAACCTTATAAAAGCTCTCTACTCGGTCACCACTGGTCGAGTCAGAGCATATGGCAAATCGCCACGAGAAACTTCATCCACAAGTGGAGCCCGTCAGGGTTGCCCCTTATCCCCTTTTTTATTTAATTTCATCATAGATGTACTGTTAGAAATCTCTCTCACTTCTTTTAAGTCCTCAGGAATTAATCTCCTTCCAGGAGGCTCTCTTGTCGACTTAGAATATGCAGATGATATAGTCGTATTTGGTGAAGACGCACACAGCATTCAAGGTCTCTTGAACACCTTGAGTATCAATGCAGGCATATTTGGGATGCGCTTCTACCCTCCTAAATGCAAAATGTTACTTCAGGACTGGCCTGCTTCTCCTAAATTAGTTATAGGGAGTGAAGTAATTGGATGCATTGATCGCTTCACTTATCTCGGAAGTCTCATCACCCCTGGTGGGTCGGTGTCTGACGAAATCTCAGCGCGGATTCAGAAAGCTCGATTGGCATTTGCCAATCTACGGCACTTGTGGCGCAGACGAGATACCCGTGTCTCAACGAAAGGCCGGGTGTACTGCGCAGCAGTCCGCGCCATTTTAACATATGGCTGCGAAACGTGGGCCATGAGAACTCAAGATATGCGTCGTCTCCAGATATTTGACCATAGGAATCTTCGTAACGTCGCTCGTATACCATGGAATAACCGGATTAGTAATAATGAGGTTAGACTAAAGGTTCTTGGGAAACACGGTAAATCAGTCGAAGAGGTCATTAACCTTCATCGACTGAGATGGCTGGGGCATGTATTGCGCATGCCCGACCACCGTCTACTCCGTCGCGCGATGTTGGCTAGGGCTGAAGTAGGATGGAAGAAGGTTAGGGGCGGCCAAACCAAAACATGGCATCAGTCCATGAAGACCTTGACTACTGGTCTAAGCCATGTAGGTAGATGTAGACTACCTGGCTGGGGTCCGCGTGATGATCGCAACAAATGGCTGGAGACACTAGGCGATATGGCTCAAAATCGGTCACAGTGGCGCAAGTGTGTTCACTCTCTAACCTCATCTAAATCTTGAATTCTATTGTTATTTTCTGCACATCTTTACTATTCCCTCTTGTATTCTATCTATACGTTACCTCAATATCCTCGTAGTGCTAGTGTGGTATGGCAACTTGAACCTATAGGCGTTTGTGCCCGGTTCTACGTTGCTGCTGCTGCTGCTGCTGATGATATATATATATATCCTGAGACGTGTGCATGGAAATAAAGCCACTTCAATAATTACTGTATGCTGAAAATTAATATTATGCTAAACAAGACATTGAGTAAAACACATTAGTAATATCATTAAAGAGTGCAACCACAATTCCGAGGGAACTGATGCTTCTCTGATTCCTAGTTTGAAACGTTATCACGGAGTTGTTTCAGATAATCGTTACGAATTGGCATCATGTAAGGTTAAGATATTTGTGTTGATTAATCACTGAATAATAACCAACATCATATTTGTTTAGTTTTTAATGGCGACCAAATACTGTCGAACATCCTGGAGTGTACTTACTAGTCTTCATGCATTAACAATGCGTATTGTTTGGCTTGATATTAGTTAGTTCGAGGCAGTCGTCAGGAGACAATGGACTATGATGTGAAGTTAAGAAAACATAACATCGGTACTTACTTTGTGATCGATCAGTGCACATTTAGTCATGCCTGTGAAAACTAATGAAGAAGATAAATTATGTATTAGTTTTAGGGAATGTAACCCATAGTGATCTAATTGGCTATGTGTATAAGTTAGTCATATACAACAGTACCCTTCAAACCTACCAAGACAGTGTTCCTGATCATCAACATACCCAAACCATCCCGCACGGTATGCTAGAATATTGTCATAATTTTATTTCACTGTAATAATGTAAGTATTCGTTCATCTCACAGGAATGGAAAATTCTGGTGATTCGTACTTTCTTGTTCCGGTAATTATTCACTAAGATAAAACTAGATTTATATCATCTTTTTATTCAGATTTATAATAGTTGTCAATTCTTCATTGTGTAATTCATCTAGAATAACCATGTCACAAAGCAGAAACTTCAACGGTTATCTGATAAAAGTATCATTAGCCTCAAAAAATCATTCGAATTCGATAACGAATAGTTGATATGAGTTTTACACTTGTTTAACGATAAGCGGATGTTGCCAGATTTTCTTTCAAGCAAAACATATTGATGACAATAGGATCTAATTGTCAAGTAGATAAGCTATCAACGTTTCGTTATTTGGTAGTTGACCATTCTCTAGTGAAAAAATCGTCAAGTTCGAATGAATGTATAAGTCAATATTCTATCAATACATCATCATAACAAATCGCAAGCCTCATAACAGACAAACAAGATTCGTTTTTAAACTACATTTTTGAATTGATTATGTCGGAATTCGAAATTGTGTACCAGTTTTTATACAGCATGCAAATGAAAAAATAATTAGCGAAATACATGAAACACGTTTTTTAATTAACCAACTCCGTTGGAACTTACGATACTTGTGTGGTATCTTAATCAAAATTATGTAATTATCCACCACATATTATGTACACTAGAATTAGTAACATCAAGAATATTTCAAAAAGAGAAATTTATTGAACATGATCCGCAAGATTTAAGAAACGACCTCCAGTAGTTTACAATTGTGCAAATGAATGCCAATTACCTGACGTAAGGCATACGAATGATATTTTAATTGTTTAATATAACTATTGAAATTAGAAAGTGTTATTTCATTCCTAAACTGCAAGTTCATTCTTAAAATATTCAGATAAGCTTAGTATTCTCCTGCGTATTTCATCCTTAGCTGAACATTGTGATCTATGTATTTTTGCTAATTGGTTAGTGATAGATCAAATTTCCAGTTTAAGAATCAGTTGCAATTAAAAAGCATTAATTTTGTCCAAGTTGATTTGGAATAAACATTGAAAAATAAAATGGACAGTTCACATGATATGAGAAATAACGGTAATCTTGAAGTAATAAAATTTATGTCTACAGTATCCACTTTATTTGTTGTGTTTTTGTACTCAAACACTTTTAATTTAACTAATACTATATCCATCCTAGTATTTTAACCGAAGACTTCAGTGCAGTAAAGTCAAAACAAAATCTCATCACTTAAGAGAATGATTTAGCAAGGTGTTGCAACATGCACTACTATCATGATGCCTGAATAATTCAGTGGAAGCATATGACAATGAAACTGTGTTGTGCGAATTGAAATCCCATAGATAGGATCAGTCCTCTAAATATTATGGGACAGAATCATCCTTTCAATCACAGTGTCAAAAACACTAACCTTATCCTATTTTATTCAGTGTGGGTGACCGGGTAGTATCATAATCCACTAATGTGTTGCTTTATGAAAAGCACATTAATGAGTACCTAATAAATTATCTGAGCAGTAGTTACTAAAAATAAAATCCATCCGTATTTTGAAGTATAATTATGGGTCAAGGACTGCAGAGTTCCAAAGAGTAGCATGTGACACTAAACTAAATAAGATAATGAACCATCATTTTGTTTAAAAATAACCAGACAGAAATATCTTCATTATATATTGACATATATAATGAAGAACTTTTAGACAATCCGACTTCACTCATTACAACATAAAAGTCCTAACAAATCAATGAAATATGAGTTATGCTGCTTAACAACAGCAAATATTAGTATTGTATTAAACATAATATGACATAAAGACTAAATAAAGTTTAGTCAATTCAAATTAGAAGACGTCAACCTAAGAATCTTTTCAAGTTTAGATTGTGTCAGTTCCTTATATTCCTTTTGATTAAATGACAACTTATTTTAAACCTTTCTATTTTTAAATGTGTACCAGTTGATGCATTATTTTTATTTGGAAAAACTCATGTTCGATACATTCATCATTGAAGTTAGTGCATAACTTTAACAAACGTAACCACCATATAATGACACGTTCAAACACGTTGAAATGTATACATGTTTGATGCAATTGCAGGATTTCAACATTGATAACAGCAATATGTCTGCATCTTCTTTGGTGGATATTGCGAAGATAAGTAGAGATTTTCAATATTTGCTTCCATCAGTCTTAATTAATATGTATATCAAATATGCATATACATCCACAGATTTTTACATAAATATCACTAAAATAAATTGATTCAGCTAAAAGTGTAAACCAAGGCTATGGACAAGATGATATAGTCTGTCGATTTACTGTGAATGGGTCTTCTAAAAGAGCAGAAATTATGTAATGGATTACTTTAAGAAATATAATAATTTATTAAGATTCATAGTAGCCATGAAAACAGTAGATGCAGGTCTATAACTAAATAGCTAGAATAATTATAGTAGGTCAGAAAAGAAGGTATAAAAGTTATGAAATAGTAACAATGATCAACTAAGTGTCATAATTTGTTTCCTGATAATCCGATTACTGTAATGATCAGTTATTGTAGTTGCATCATTTCTCATGTAAATTATGTGCGCATTTGACACACTCCCCCCCATTTTCCAGTATCAGCCACTTCATTCGTATGTGATGTTTGTTGGTGTTGTTTTATTTAACAAGTTGGTAACTATCTCTGTGTAATAGTTTTTTGTAATAGCATTTGATGTTGCACTAAAAGGAATATATTTTCATAGTAAGTTTATTCGTAAAATATCTTCAAAAAGCTTCTTATCAAGATTATAATCCTAAACTCTGTAATAACTAAGTTTCAGATAGATTTATCGAAGCTTCAGTAGAAAATTGTATTCTCCAGAATTGACTATATCAGCAGTAAAGTAATAACTCATTAATGATACGAGATGAAGATCATACTAATTCATAAACCGAAAGAATAAAAATGTATAAAGTACGGCTTCTAAATCAGTTGATTAAAACTATATTTTTAAAAATTTTAGGTAAGACTTTGTATGAAATTGATAGGATGTACTTATGATTAGAAAAAAAAATCTCTCAACTCCCTTCTGAGTTTCCATAGTCTCTTAAATAATTTCAGTTTATGATGAGAGTTAACGTCAAGCTGTACACAATGTACGCAAAACTCCACATTTAATTTATTGAAATAAATTTTCTATCCTTTTAATTTCAGTCATTATCAGTTTAAACAAACGTATATCATTCGATAGACTGTTAACTTATTCGAATTTCTTTGATATCGTCAAGAGGAGGGGGGTATAACAACGGTCGCACTGTATTTCCGCTTTATGTTTTTCTATTCAATAATCCTATTAAATCGTTATGAACACAAATAGAGTGAGGAAATTTTTCTCATAAAGCTCATCGTCATGGATCAACACCAATATGTGTTGTTTATCATTTGGATACGGAATCATTACCCACTAATTGGCATTGAATAAATTATCATAATAATAATAAAACACAAAGCAAGAAAAGGTCAAATTACCTGAAGACAGTATAAAATAAAAAGGACTAGACAATTGTCCCTAAAGACTATGAAATAATACGATGAAGGATGTAAGATTGAATTTATAAATCAGTTACCTACTCGATTTAATTAGTTTGGAGCAAAAACGAAGAATAAGTTTGGAAAAACACAATGAATTGAAATAAAAACAGGAATACAATAAAGGTCAATAACAGAGTTGAGTGAAACATATTGAAATCAGTTTGATGTCCACGGAGTGAAAGGTTGTAGAATTTGAAGACAAAGTATGCATACGATAAATATTATTTTTTCATGTTAAAATTTATTATTGTAATGAAATGTCAATTAAATTCACTTATGGATTTAACTATTGGTTAATTGAACATTTAATAAACATATAATAATTTAGAAATTATACGATACCTAATGAATGTCATGTGATCGGAGCAATCAGTCATTTGATTAATCAGGCCACTAATTAATGTATAATCATGAGATTTAATTCAGAACTACAGGATGATGTATTTCTGAATAAGTATACCATAACATATGTGGAATACAGTATGGTTTTACAAAAACTGTCTTAACTTGTACACATAACAGTAATATATTTATTTCTTGACTGAAAGCGTTCGTGTATTCAAAAGACTGATAGTTCAATGAAGAAGTTTCCCATTATTACCGATATCATTTACTAGTTATACAATTTTATTTATGGCAACAAATAATAACCTATTTCGGAGGCATCATTGTCAAGGTCAGATTTTGTAATCTCAAATAGATTGAGGATTAAATGAGTAGTTTGTAAAATTGAGTAATATATTTTCAATATTCTAATGAAGAGAAGTTGAAATTGTTAGTACATCACAACTAATGCAAACCGTTTGTTTAGCGAATAAATATACTCCTTAATTCTACAAATAGTAACTCGTAATAAAATAAACAGATGTATCAGAATTTCATCAAAAATCCTAATTGTCAAACGTAAGTTATTTAAAATAGACTACTTTGGGCAGAATTATTGTTTATTACACAACTTCAGTAAATAGAATCATCGTCTTCAGTAGACCGATATCAAAAATGGAAACAGTTGGGCTGTAATTTAATAGTCTGAAGGTACCAGCTAAGTGACTTGAAGTTCCTTGAGTCTATCCTTGATTGAGTCACTGATTCACAGTGCTTAGTAGCCCGGTACTCGTGCATAACAGTCGTTCAATATTTCGTAGTTTTTAATACTTTTCTATTTCTATTCAAGATGTACAATTCAAAATCTTCCTCACTAAACTACTTACACTCATTTGTCTTTGAGTATCATCATAAATTTGTCAGTTTTGACTAACATAATAAATCTTCATTTTAGTTTTATAAAACATCTACTTCGTTTTTTTCTAAAAAAAAAAAAAGATAGAAATATTTCTGATTTGTCCCTTCAACTTTAGACTCTTTTCGTAGGTAATTATTCTTTAGTTTCTTAAAATTGTAAACATGTAAACACTAGAGATTGTATTCTCTAACCAATACTTCTGTACAAATAAATCATGTGTTAAATCCATAAATAAAATGTAAAGTGTATTACTTACTATTATTCTTACTCTGTTTACTTTTATTGTTTTGTACTTTAAAAAAAAAACGATAACAATAGAAAGAAAAAAAAATACTCTTCTGTATTTATTCTGTTACATGTGAATAATTATACAATCAGATATACTGAAATTCCAATGAATTAACATTTCAATCATAAGATATGCTAAATGAACACTTTAAAAATGAGAAAAAAATGACCTGATGGTATTTTATTTTTTTTTTTTGTAAGTTTAAATAAAAAAAATGCTAGTTAATATTAAGAAAAAAACTATTTCTTGTAAAAAATTTTATCTTAGAAAAAAAATACTGGAATATTCTATACATGTTAAAGCAAAGATCAACGAGATGCTCATAGTTTCACATTCTGTTTATAAATCCATATAAATGTAAATTGAAAAGTTTAATCATAGTTTACATCATAACAGAATAAAATATGATTTATTAATAGTGATAAGAAGAATGTAGACATGTTATTCAACAGGATACACTTATACCTTAAGTATATGCATGGATATCGTATAATAGTACTTATTAAATAGAATTAGTTTGTTTTAAAATTTCGACTATTTAAAATGCAACAATTTCGTTTACTGGCTCTAAATGAATAAATTGCATTTTAAAGTGATTGAATGAATTTATTATCTGAATGACTTGAATGTTTCATGTCTCAATGTGCTCTAATAACAAAAACAATATTAAACCTGTAATTAGAAATATAAGAATGGAGTTCAAAATCAATATAAACTGTTGACTGGGATTATTTAGATGTGTTTATCCTAATTTGAATTAGAAGCATTGATGTTTATAGTGTAATGTATGTATTAAATGAATCTATGAGAGTTTATACAATTCGACAATAATCATTCAACAGTCAAGTTAAGTAATTTAGCTTATAATGTACGATAATGTTAGAATGACAGCTTACTTCATTCTAAATGTATAAAATCTGTCACTTAGTTATTCATAAGGTATTGACGTAATCGATCACGAATACATTGAAATCGGCGTAGAGTAATTATAATATTAATAATTTCTATAGTACAATATAAATTAAGCATCAAGAAAAATGAAAACATAACAATTTTGTTTTGAATATACGGAATGTTGCTACATCAATAGAATATTGTGAAATATTAATGACTATGGATACTCGTTGCAATACGTATAACGTATAAAGACTGTAAAAATTGTAATGTACATTACAAATTAAGTTTAGTTGAACAGACATTGATAACCAGGACATAACAGTATGGGACTCCCCAAAAATATATATCTACTACCACATCAAAGATTGAATCAAGACCTTCAGGTTGTTCAGCGAACACTTAACAACTAAGCCACATTTTGTGTTTAGTTAACCAGTTGCTAGTTACATAATGTTGTAGATGGATCCGACTTTTGATGCTGTCCTCGATGCTAAGGGTCTCATACTAGTAGAATACTATTATTTCAGTGGTTGTCTAAAATCATTTCATGGTGAGTAACTTCAAACAGAACTTTTTTAAAATCATTTATAACATCAACATTCAGTAAGTGGTGCATATCCTTTAAAAAAGAGATCACTTGTCACCGAAATTGGAAAAATTACAGGATTGCTTTTCATGATACTATGATAAAGGTAAGCGATTAGCATTGATTTCACTATCCTGAATTCTGAACTCCTGTTTGTTTTGGTCAATAAATCGAATGTGGATTTTTTTCTTATTTTTATTTTGCAGGTTGTTTTAACCTTTTTTCCCACAGGTCCATCTCATTTGGATAAGTTTTGCAATAATCGTTATAGGACGTTAGGCTAAGCATGATCGTTGGATATTCACTTGGCAGTTGAAGTGAACAGTCTTCAGGCATGAGATAAATAGTCGACAAGATAGAAAGTAGAACAAAACCACAATGAGCCTCAACTTTATAAGATTGTTTAGAACCATATTTGTGCAAAACCCAAATCGGCTCTTTAGGCCTATATCCTAATGAATCAACTAACCTACTTAGATCTAAGAATATATTCTAAGTGTAGATCAACTCAATGTTTCAACATTATGAAAGTCATACAATGAATTTTAATGAAGAACCAAAACAATTAAACGTAGTAACAAAAAATTCTGATAGATACAATAATAAAAATTGATATGGCGTGAGCTAAGGCCAGTCACGAGGTACGGAAAACAGTAACATTGCTAGTTTATACAGTAGACTAAACACAAAAATTACTTGTTCAGTTCCCGTGCATTTGCCCCTTGGCTTCTATTCCCCAAGCTGGATTAAAGAACAAAAAATAATTTAGCCAGGGACAAATGTGGCAGCGATATATTTTGCCTCATGGATTCACTTATATGCATTCAAAACCCTACCATGCAACGGATCAATAAGGCAAATAAAATTTATGCAGAACAGGGACAATAATTACTGGAAACTCGAGGAAGGGGAACAGGTACATAGTTAATTAGTTATAGTTACTGAATGGAAAGTGATATAATAACAGCTCATTGGTCTAATGGGAGGTTAGGAAGAGAGAAACATACTAGTAATATAAATAAAATGATTGATTTATATGCACTTAAAGTAAATGAAATAGTCTTACAAAAAACATTTCTTTAGCCTCCCGATATCATAATAACAGTATAATTTGAATGTTCTCGACGCTTCCAGTTAGCTTTTTAATGACTGAAGATGATCTGTCTCTGTTGCTACATGTGCATCATGAGCGGATTACTTCGATAGAGCTGGAGTTGTGTTTGACGAATAGACTTTAAGACTCGTGTTTCGTCTTAATCGAGACTCATCGGTTGGATTTACCTGCACCTCGGTTTTGTTGTTTGCACCCGAACTCGAATTCAGTTAGTCTCGTGTCAAACACCATCACATTTACTACTAAGTTAATGAATCCAGACAGCTGTCTGTGTAATATTTTCTATTAAGAACGTTAGTTACTTATTAATAGTAATAATACCGAAAAAATACTTAAAACGAGGGAGAAATCAAACTGGAATTTTTATTAAACGAAGTTTAAAAACAGATCAATATAACACTGATGTAACGACAGTACATAATGGGTCCATATTCTCTCATGTTATTGCGCTGAAATAACTACTATTGCAACAAGAAACATTTAATCAGCAAACTCGACTTTATCGGTATACCGTTTAGTCACTGAACTAATATCACATTTATCTAGTCTTAATTTCTGGTCGGATCCTATTGATCAAATTACAGTGTTAAAACTAATCGAAGTAACTTGACTTCATATGCATTATGTGATTACAGGTAGTCGACGACCATATACTTGTGTTTCATGATTGTTGGTATGCGTCAGCAAGACATGGCTGCCATCTTGAGAAAGATGATGCCCCTTGTAGAATCTGAATCCACGTTAATAAGTGACAAAGTCTGTGATGCTGAAATAGATCTATTTGGATATTTATAGTTAACAATCACTGATTAGTGACCAAAGTAATACCTATCTAATTCTTCATACTGATTAAGTGTTACCAGTTAAAGCTCGTTTATTGCAAACTAGTTTATAATTTATAAGGAAAATTATTTAAGATTAGATTACTTTAGTTACTGTTAAGTATATTTAGCATTGACCACCACTGAAATCATTGACATATATTGCCTTACATTTAAATTCGTGAGGAAGGTGTATGCGAAACTAGGTGAAGCTTCAAGTTCTTGTTTTCGTATAATAATTATTCAGTGCTATAAACTACGTTAAAATGAGTGATTCCCAACGTCATTAGTACAACAAATATCCATTTAATATACACTTAAATTTTAATTATTTAAGAACCTATTTTATAAATAATTTCGGCATTTACTATTGGTTACCCAACTTGATTACAGAGGTTGTCTACCAGTTCGGATGTTGCAATCACTTACTAATCCGGTATATATATGATACATGCACTGACTTCTCAAATTTTTGAAAGATATATAAATAAAACAATATATCATCATATATTGTGTTTCATTTTTTTTCATTTTCTAGTATAGCCAGAGTTGCTAAATCCAAACAAATCCAAAACAGGTTAGTTAATTGTCATATTCACATAGAATACAGGTGGTCTAAAACTTTGAACAGGCCTCTGGTACGAATCTTAACTATCAATTTTCTTTTAGCTAAAAGACGAATTACACACTAAATTAACTACACAAATCAATGATTTCATCGATTATTACAATATGAAAAACTATTTAAACAATTGATCCTGTATTACACTATTTGTTTTCATAAGTCAATATAGTGGAAATTTCTCTTCATTATTGTTAACGACTCACTATATAAAGTGATTTCTAATTTTAAAGTCTGTAAAAGTCAATAAATAATCATTTTGCACTTTAGAAAACATTACATCACTATAAATTGCGTTAATGTACTGATTTCTGTATTGTATTCATTCATTCATTCATTCATTCATTCATTCATTCATTCATTCATTCATTCATTCATTCATTCATTCATTCATTCATTCATTCATTCATTCATTCATTCATTCATTCATTCATTCATTCATTCATTCATTCATTCATTCATTCATTCATTCATTCATTCATTCATTCATTCATTCATTCATTCATTCATTCATTCATTCATTCATTCATTCATTCATTCATTCATTCATTCATTCATTCATTCATTCATTCATTCATTCATTCATTCATTCATTCATTCATTCATTCATTCATTCATTCATTCATTCATTCATTCATTCATTCATTCATTCATTCATTCATTCATTCATTCATTCATTCATTCATTCATTCATTCATTCATTCATTCATTCATTCATTCATTCATTCATTCATTCATTCATTCATTCATTCATTCATTCATTCATTCATTCATTCATTCATTCATTCATTCATTCATTCATTCATTCATTCATTCATTCATTCATTCATTCATTCATTCATTCATTCATTCATTCATTCATTCATTCATTCATTCATTCATTCATTCATTCATTCATTCATTCATTCATTCATTCATTCATTCATTCATTCATTCATTCATTCATTCATTCATTCATTCATTCATTCATTCATTCATTCATTCATTCATTCATTCATTCATTCATTCATTCATTCATTCATTCATTCATTCATTCATTCATTCATTCATTCATTCATTCATTCATTCATTCATTCATTCATTCATTCATTCATTCATTCATTCATTCATTCATTCATTCATTCATTCATTCATTCATTCATTCATTCATTCATTCATTCATTCATTCATTCATTCATTCATTCATTCATTCATTCATTCATTCATTCATTCATTCATTCATTCATTCATTCATTCATTCATTCATTCACCCTTGTAGAATCTGAATCCACGTTAATAAGTGACAAAGTCTGTGATGCTGAAATAGATCTATTTGGATATTTATAGTTAACAATCACTGATTAGTGACCAAAGTAATACCTATCTAATTCTTCATACTGATTAAGTGTTACCAGTTAAAGCTCGTTTATTGCAAACTAGTTTATAATTTATAAGGAAAATTATTTAAGATTAGATTACTTTAGTTACTGTTAAGTATATTTAGCATTGACCACCACTGAAATCATTGACATATATTGCCTTACATTTTAAATTCGTGAGGAAGGTGTATGCGAAACTAGGTGAAGCTTCAAGTTCTTGTTTTCGTATAATAATTATTCAGTGCTATAAACTACGTTAAAATGAGTGATTCCCAACGTCATTAGTACAACAAATATCCATTTAATATACACTTAAATTTTAATTATTTAAGAACCTATTTTATAAATAATTTCGGCATTTACTATTGGTTACCCAACTTGATTACAGAGGTTGTCTACCAGTTCGGATGTTGCAATCACTTACTAATCCGGTATATATATGATACATGCACTGACTTCTCAAATTTTTGAAAGATATATAAATAAAACAATATATCATCATATATTGTGTTTCATTTTTTTTCATTTTCTAGTATAGCCAGAGTTGCTAAATCCAAACAATCCAAAACAGGTTAGTTAATTGTCATATTCACATAGAATACAGGTGGTCTAAAACTTTGAACAGGCCTCTGGTACGAATCTTAACTATCAATTTTCTTTTAGCTAAAAGACGAATTACACACTAAATTAACTACACAAATCAATGATTTCATCGATATTACAATATGAAAAACTATTTAAACAATTGATCCTGTATTACACTATTTGTTTCATAAGTCAATATAGTGGAAATTTCTCTTCATTATTGTTAACGACTCCTATATAAAGTGATTTCTAATTTTAAAGTCTGTAAAGTCAATAAATAATCATTTTGCACTTAGAAACATTACATCACTATAAATTGCGTTAATGTACTGATTTCTGTATTGTATTCATTCATTCATTCATTCATTCATTCATTCACTCATTCATTAATTACGTAACCGAAATATACTTATTTCGAACTTCTTATTTATATAATAAAGTAATAAAACGAATTGTGAACAGAAAAACAAAAATGAAGAATGGTATTACAACAATTGGTACAATCATATAGAGAACTATATTAACAAAATAACATTGATAATTTTCTTAACATAGGAAGGAAGTAGGGTTTTCATTTGAATGAAACTGATGTTATTTTGAGATGTGGAGTTGATTGACTTAAAATTTCCCATAGTGTGTTAAACTTGACTAGAAAACAATGTAAAGCTAGAAAGAACTGGATAGCTGTTTTCCTGTAATATCAGCCTCTTCAACAGTACTCGTCTGTGATTCCATCATTTGTCAAAATTAGGAGCTTCAGCACCTTACGGTGATCACCTAATTAATAAACAACTGAGTTGGTTTATTTATAGCTGCAGTTAGTGCGTAATCAAATGTTAATGGGGAGTAACTGACTAACCCTAAATGACAATACACCTGACATGTATGTACTTCGAAATCAACATTCACCACGAAATTCTATCGTAGCAGTCATAATGTTTTGTTAGTAATTAATTTTGTGAGATGATTTCCGAAGTGACAAACTGTAACCGGCGGAATACATTTAGTTCGCGTGTAAACCAATTACTCAACAAAGGCATTGATTGATGGTCCCACAGTATTATAAATCGACTGAAGCTAAAAATATAACAACAATAAGAACATCATTTAGTTGTTCAATCGCTGGGTGCGCATTGATGGGCCTGAAAGTCTCGGGTTAGATGAGTTGTATGGTCGTGACTGCATACTGTTGAGAAGCCTTATACGAGGGCAAAATATCTTTCAGGTGTTTCTTTGCGTTTGATACTTGTCTAAGGTCAGTTTATTAGGTGAAGCATCAAACTTCAAAAATGCGAACACTACGAAGCCTGAAATTCTGGGAATAGATGGTATTAATTACTTAGAAGTTTCAAGCTAAGATTAAACAAATAATTACTTAGTGCAAACAAGATTTCGATATTATAGAAGTTTGATATTAGTATGTATAGAAATGGTCCCAGCCTGCTACAATTCAATAATATTTTTGAATATTTGTATTTTCTAGTTGCTGAAGTTATGGAGCACAATAAGTTAGTTTCTGTTGCAGTATGTACATTCTAACCGTTATATCACAAATTTAAATTGTATCAAGTACAAGGATGAAAGATGAGAGATTCATCCTATTTGGATTTCGTCAGCTGAAAGTACATGCATTTCGTACCTGTAATTTTTAACCAGATATCAATGTAGAACTAGTTAGTTTTATCTAGTAAGCAAGAAAATCGTTCAAAATCATTCAGTGTAACAGTACACACATCTACTACAAAATGAAAATGTTACTAAGTGAACAAAAATGCTACGGCTATTTTATATTCAAAAATGTTGCATAATGTAAATGCTTGTCCTAGGTACTTAGATTGAAATGTTACTTAAATCCTGCAATAACATTTAAAAACATAATATAAAGTAATCTAAAGGTTGAATATATCCCAGATTGATGTTGGCAGGGTACCATTAAAAACCAGGGAGCACTGGACAGCTGTTTCGTTCTACTGTGGAAATCCTCAGCAATGCGCACCCCAGATTCCGCTCCAGGGGATTCAGCTGACGGCGAACGCCCAGCCATCTGCACCACTGGGTCGGCATCCGATGGTAGAATTCCCACTTCCATCAATTTGTGATATATATAGCGCGACGATAATCTAACGGTATTTACATCTATCTACTGGTTTGTTACGGATTGAAAATTATCAGTTACTGTTGCCATATGTATATCCTGAACGAATTTTCTCGATACTGCTGAAATTCATAAGTAAAATTAATTAAATTGTGTCTGGCAAATTGAATCCAGAACGCGTGTTTCGTCATAACTAAGACTCGTCAGCTGAAGATGCCTGCACCCCAGTGTTAATGTTCACATTGCCACGTATGACAACAGAGACTGATCAGTTTCAGCCCGTACCAAATTTACGTGAAGATTCAAATACCTTCAAATTATAGTGTAATGAGGTTATCGTGAATTCTAAAATATATACTGTCAAGCTAAAAGAGAATTTAAGCTGAAAACTGCTTTAACAATAGATCAGTCAACAACAGCATGTTGTCTCATTGTAGTATAATGTTTCATTGTCTATTTTGTTTACATGGTAAGTCTGTTATGCTTAAAACTCAAGTTACAATTCAGGTTATGATTGAACAAAACCAAAATAAAAATGAGACCTAACTTATAAATATTATGGTAGTAAATTAAGTAAATAAGTAACACAATATATATAATTAAGATAAGCTTGTATTTTCCCGTTGATTTGTAGTGCCCGTTGCACAAGTGTGACTGTCTGGACACAGTAGCCTAGTGGTGAACGCGGTGGCGTTTGACACTAAGTGGACTGAGTTCGAATCCCAGTGTGCACATCAACATTAGGGTGCAGGTACATCCACCCGATGAGTCCCAAATAGGACGAAACGAGCTTCCTGGATTCCGATTGCCAGTCACAATCCAACTTCAATAAGTAACACAATGTTAAAACTCGTACTATTGTAACACTGAATGGTTTGTTGGGAATTTTTATTAATATTAATCCAATATGCATACATTTAGGTGTCACATTTGCGAATATGTGCTTAGATATGAAACATTTTTCTTACTCAGTTGACAAGGAAACAGTATAAATCTACTTATTCATTCAAATTAGAATTGCATAGAACTTAAATGATGTTCTTTTTAGTTGAGGTAATTTAGTAAAGAATGTTATTTAATTTTGTTGATTATATTCATCATAGATTGATCACCTTTGCGAAATAATCAAAACCAGTGAGGACAGGACAGCTTATGCGTCGTAGTATTAAGCTTCTCATTTGTGCTCATTCTCGATTCTGTTTTTGTACTTAAAGTAGGTATGAAGTGTTTGTTTCCAGTTTTACCCAAACGTATATATGCCAGAGTAAAACTAGATATAAAAGCTATTTTCCAGTAAAAGGAGACCAATTGTTTTAGATTAAATACATTCTATGGTCAAATTACTAATCCATCACTCTTCCTTGAGGATGGGTAAGATGAAACAAGTAGTGTAGAAACAATTCAACATTTTTGTTAAAGTGTAACAGTGACAACAAGTAAACAACTGGTTGGTTTGATGCTATGCTGACCACTAAAATCATGTATGATGTTCACTACTAACTTACTTTAGAGTACATAACATTTTCTCAAAAGAAAATACTATATAATTTTCTATCTAATCGAGCTCACAAGTTCAAAATAACAATCCACCAGTTTCATAGTTTTATGAGATTCAGTTGTGATCGATTTAAAATGACCTAGCTCTTCTATCTCACACACAGGAACAAATGAAGATAAAAACAGACGGTGTTGCAGCAGCCTCGGAAGCAGTAGGCATCAAAGGGGAAAGCAAGACCCTCCAACACAAAACAACGAACACTAACCCGATTACACTTGACGGAGAAATTCTAGAGATTTGTAGAAACCTTTACATACTTGGGCACTATCATCGGTAAACTAGGAGGGTTTGATGTAGATGCGAAGGCATGGATGGGAAAGGCAAGAGCAGCTTTTCTGTAACTGAAAAACATTTGGGACTCAAACCAACTGTCAGCCAACATTAAAGTCAAAATTTTCAAAACAAGTGTGAAGAGTTCTCTTGTTTGGAGCTGAAACTATGAGAACTACCAACAACATCCTTCAAAAGATACAAGTATTCACAAACAGCTGTCTGCGTAAGATACTTCGGATCCGTTGGTCAGATACCATCAACAGCAACCTGTTGTGGTTGAGAATAAATCAACTGCCATACGAGGAAGAAATTAGAAAAAGACGCTAAAGGTGGGTAGGACACACATTGACGTGATCATCAAATTGGATCTCAAGACAATCACTAACTTGGAATCCTGAAGGCCAAATGAAAAGAGAAAGATCCAAGTACACATTGCTTCGGGAATAGGAGACAGACCTGAAGAGAATGAAGAGTACTTGGGAAAAGCTGGAAAGGTAAACCCAGGACAGAGTTGGTTGAAGAATGCTGGTCGGCAGCCTATGCTCCATATGGGGTAACAGGCATTGATTGATTGATTGACTGATTGATGATTGATTTAAGATTACATCCTGTTTCAAGTCTACATCTGATCACCACAGATTTACATTAACTAAACAGTTTTGAGCAAATATAAATCACTAATTCACGAAATACAGGGTAACATTCTCGGGAAATAGTTTACTTTAAAATGTCTGAACGAAATCAATTCATTTATGTAACAACATATTTCCGACAAATAAAATGATAAACTTATAGTCAATAGGATAAAACACCTGTTCAGCGCTGCCTGGTTCACCGTGGTTGATATCAGTTTGCAATGAACTGTACACATCATTTTTACAAGTTAATTGTGATCGATAATCATAGTGAAATTGACTGAAAGATATATATACTTTTAAGCGACCTATCCTACATTTTACTGTGATTGGTTTAATCCTGGTTTAATGAAGGCCATTTATTATTATACTAGACTACTATTTTCTAGTCTGACTACAATTGCACAAATTTCAATCAATGTACTATATCACTATGCCCGTCTGGCCTCATATGTTGTTGTTGTCGCTGACTGTTTATTATCGACTATTCTTTACAATTCTACATTTATTTACATATGAAAAAGATAATAATAGGGGATTTTTTAGCAGGTGATTCAACAAGAGTTTAGTCTAAAAGTTGATTATTAATATGAATTTCTTTAACTGCTACTTCCATCTAATCGAAATATAGATTCATACACCTAATTACTGGAAACTCTTAAAAATGTATTATATGGAATAATTCTGTTATAGGTTGACATCGTCTGGAGAACGATTGAAAACAAAAGAAAATTTAACAGTTATGTTGTACAAATCATTCTACTATTAAATCTTAACCTCACCAGAGATCGAATTCAAGATCTTTTGATTACACTAGAAGTTAGCCTGGAAATTTGAAATTCAGTCACTTCTCCATATTACTCGAAAGTTATTTAGTTTTATTAATAGAAAACTACTTTACTGCATTAGCTGCAAATTCTGACCACAGCTTCGGAAATCCTTCTTGAAATCATTCACTAGGGATTAGAAATGAATTTTTTGTGAAGACAGGCCTTCTGATAAGTCATTTGTCATATTAAAATGAGTATAATCACTACGCCTTAAGAAAATAAGTATTCCACTTATCCTGCTCATGTTATTTACAAACTAGGATAATGAAATCGTCTCTTTCAAACTCTTGACAGAATTTCATATGAATCATCATTAATATCTTTTGGAGTTCTCCCCATAGACCCACTAACTGTTGTCATATCTGTTTTCCTTCCCTAGCTATCGTAACCTTATTATGACCTCATTGTCCATTAGTCCAGTCATTAATATATTATGCATTCTCTGTTACAGTTCTTTCTAGCACAGAATATACAAAAAACTACTGTTTTCACTTAATAAATGGCATGGTCTTAAACCCTCATTTGTCGATGCTTGTTTTTGTTATCCGTACCTCTGGGACGACTTTTGGTAGCTCAGGAATAGTGCCAACCAATCACTATTTTCCATGTCTATCAAATCATAATTGTAGTGAAAGTCCAATTGGCTCATTTTATACTCAGGCGATTATGAAGGTCATCTCCAAATGTTGAAAATGAGTGATCAAACGCTTAGATGATTATTAAAACTATATTATAGAACAGGAAACAGTGGTGGGACGTCTATGTAACAAAGATGAGATTGCTGCAGGGGTTTCTAGTGGTTGCTAATGTCGTTCCTGTTTCCTTACATTGCAGGCAAGTCTCATGCAAACGGCCTGGAAGAATGTCGCGAGAAGCCTGAAGGGTTCAGATAACAGGAAGAAAGTTAATTCCTCATATTTGGAACTCGCGCCAAAATACCTTATGCATGTATGTGCTTTTTTGTTTAATATAATATATCACTACTTCCAGTCCGCCTCGGCTTCTTCCTATACCTGTGTTTCCAACGTGACAGCTGTGTGGTTAAATATCTTGTTCCTGTAGGTACATCTATATATATTCTTAGTTCGGATATCTATGTTTAACTTTATTAGTTAATCTAAACTGAAATATTCATGATCATCATCACGTTTTATAATCTTTTATACATAATAGTGTACAAATCATTCTACTATTAAATCTTAACCTCACCAGAGATCGAATTCAAGATCTTTTGATTACACTAGAAGTTAGCCTGGAAATTTGAAATTCAGTCACTTCTCCATATTACTCGAAAGTTATTTAGTTTTATTAATAGAAAACTACTTTACTGCATTAGCTGCAAATTCTGACCACAGCTTCGGAAATCCTTCTTGAAATCATTCACTAGGGATTAGAAATGAATTTTTTGTGAAGACAGGCCTTCTGATAAGTCATTTGTCATATTAAAATGAGTATAATCACTACGCCTTAAGAAAATAAGTATTCCACTTATCCTGCTCATGTTATTTACAAACTAGGATAATGAAATCGTCTCTTTCAAACTCTTGACAGAATTTCATATGAATCATCATTAATATCTTTTGGAGTTCTCCCCATAGACCCACTAACTGTTGTCATATCTGTTTTCCTTCCCTAGCTATCGTAACCTTATTATGACCTCATTGTCCATTAGTCCAGTCATTAATATATTATGCATTCTCTGTTACAGTTCTTTCTAGCACAGAATATACAAAAAACTACTGTTTTCACTTAATAAATGGCATGGTCTTAAACCCTCATTTGTCGATGCTTGTTTTTGTTATCCGTACCTCTGGGACGACTTTTGGTAGCTCAGGAATAGTGCCAACCAATCACTATTTTCCATGTCTATCAAATCATAATTGTAGTGAAAGTCCAATTGGCTCATTTTATACTCAGGCGATTATGAAGGTCATCTCCAAATGTTGAAAATGAGTGATCAAACGCTTAGATGATTATTAAAACTATATTATAGAACAGGAAACAGTGGTGGGACGTCTATGTAACAAAGATGAGATTGCTGCAGGGGTTTCTAGTGGTTGCTAATGTCGTTCCTGTTTCCTTACATTGCAGGCAAGTCTCATGCAAACGGCCTGGAAGAATGTCGCGAGAAGCCTGAAGGGTTCAGATAACAGGAAGAAAGTTAATTCCTCATATTTGGAACTCGCGCCAAAATACCTTATGCATGTATGTGCTTTTTTGTTTAATATAATATAATATATCACTACTTCCAGTCCGCCTCGGCTTCTTCCTATACCTGTGTTTCCAACGTGACAGCTGTGTGGTTAAATATCTTGTTCCTGTAGGTACATCTATATATATTCTTAGTTCGGATATCTATGTTTAACTTTATTAGTTAATCTAAACTGAAATATTCATGATCATCATCACGTTTTATAATCTTTTATACATAATAGTGTACAAAATCACATGACCAAGTCGAAGATTCAGGTGATTGATTCATCAAAATTAAGCATCCTCATTTGTTTATGTTCACATGCAAACCTATGAAAAGGTCAAATTCAAATGTTTTAGTAACTACTACTTTGTGGATAGGGGTGATTGTGAAAATTACTGGATTTTATATTTGTAACTGTAATATACTATTTATCTATCTTACCTCCTAACTCCAGAGTCCTAATAATTGGCTTTGAATTCTATTCGGCTAATACTAATCTAACATATCATACCCCTACCTCTCGACTGATGTTATTCCACCTCTTCTTCTATTTTGAGTGATATTTACACATTGAAAGCTGGAACTTAGTGTCACAAAGTTAGCTTTCTAAAGTCTTGAATACATTGGGTCACAGAATGCTTGTCATTTTACTCATTTTTAATGGAGTAAACCTGACAATTTATTGGCAATGTCTCATAGTTTTGGAACTAATGCTATGAATTAGACTTATATATTGACTAACCATATCGATTAATCCGCATGTACATCAGATGTGCAGGAAAACTACCATTCATAATAATGCAAGAACGTTGTGGAAATGACATTAGCGAAAAATTAGTAGTTCTATGCAATAGGCAGAAATCAATGTAAGTTTGAGTCCTAAAGGAAGTATTGCTTACATCGTGAATTCATGGACGCATTACTGGAAAATACCACTTATTACATAAGCTACATTTAGTGTTTTCAACGTATAACTCCTGCTAACTAATACTTACTAAAAATAAGCATAGAAAAATCACTATTGTACACTAGTGAGAATCTTTTGGATACTAAAATTAGAAGACCCCACCTCAAGGGCTTCAGGTTGGTGAACGCCTAACCCACTGCACTACTGAGCCAGTATCCAATGGTAGTATTCCCACTTTCAGCAATTTGTGAGACAGCTACCACCGATAACAATGAATGATTGTCTAGCAGTATCACAAATTGGTGGATGTGGGGTTCAGCCTCTGCAGCTAAGTGTAGGGAGGAGTTCCATACTAAAACACAACAGCTGTCCAGTGCTCACTGGTTTTCAATGGTACTCTATTAATACCAATTTGTGACGAATTCAATCAACTAAACAAAAAACCGATCCCCGCAAACCACCTCAATTCAGATTCATATATACTTTTACTTCGTAACTGCCTATTTTGCATGTAAGAAAATAGATTTACTTTCATTATATGTGAACTAGGGTTTAAAGCATAGATTATTTAAGAATCTTTATAAAATTATAGAACAGCACATCAATATCCGATCTTAAAGTGTAATTATCGGTCAACAAGGTTCTACGCCTTTAAAAGGCGTAGACCAGATGATCGCTACGCTTGAAAATTGGTATAAACAAGTTATATTCAGGTTCAAATAGTTTACTTTTGTAAAGTCATTAGATTATTAAAATATTGTAAGAAAAGACTGGAGAATAGTGAGTTATTTGCTGTTTTTGTTCTTCAATTAGACATTTCAAACGCTTCTAATTTAATTTCATATGGTGATTGTTTTCGCGTACAACTGTTCTTAATTAGTATTAAATGCCTAGTTAAAATGTCCTACATAGTAAATGTTAGGGGATTTTAGTTACTTCACATATTTTCAGATATGGCTTCTATAGAAAGTATATTTATTAGTCGACATTATTACAAATAATCGTAATAATAAAATTATATTTTAATGTTATTGGCACATTTAATTATTGTAATTAATATACAACTGACATAAAAACTTTATAAATGGATTATATAAATGCTATTTCATATAGCGATGTACTTTTCTATTGACTGCATAAACTATTAACATAAAGATTGGTATTTTAAGTCTGTGTCTGTACTTACTTTAGACATGTTTTGTTTTCTGAAGCTACAACTTGATTGTTACTCTAATTAAGCCTACCCGTCACAAATTAAGGTATACACCTTCTATCAGAATAAGGTTACGTATAGATCACCTTTGTTAAACAATAGCAAAGTGATTGTAGTATATATGCTTATCAGGTTAGAAATATAAATCATACTACAACTGAGGACTTTGAACCTCTAACAATTAGCAACTAGATTGCTCATAAATAGTTTTTATATATAATTGTTTTAAATTTGACTGTTAACCACAATCCAAATATATTTAAGCGTTTTTTGATAGCCGGCAGATTATTAAGTGATGTAAATATAATATGAATTTCTTCGAAGTATAATTGACTCAATACACCCGAAAAGCCCAACATCAAGCATAATATCCAAACCTGACTACAACTTGCAACTAATAAGCGCCAAAGACACATCCACTCAAGATGCACGTATTCCAACGGAGACTGAATATCGACAATCAGAAAACGCAAAGCCACAGTTCACGTCATTTTATCAATCAACTGTGAAACATCTCTATCACATTAACATATTAACGTCCTTCAGTAATAAATTAAAAAAAATAACAAGTATAATTTCAATCAATTTATATTTGTGTATATAACATAAAAATTATCACTGATAAATGATTTGCATGTTATGCATTTAGATTTACATGTTAGTTGTTTATTTACAATGAAAATAAGTAATATAAAGGATCAAATGATACCAATCTGAAAAAAAATGTTTACTTCATATCTATATAGGCTTACATTTAAATAGTATTAAAAAGGGTAAATAAGAACTATACAGTTTCAGTTGTTCTTATTCATTAGTGAACTAAGATGTATAAAGATGAAAGTTTTAATAATAATGTACAAAATAAACTTGATAGACTAAATGAAACTGTCATATTTTGTAATAAAGTTATATTATTAAGGTTTTAGTATTGAGTAGTAGATCAGTAGATAATAACAAATGACAAATAAAGAATAAATGTTCACTTTAGTCAGAAAACTAATCAAATAATTCAATAAATTACCTCTAGGTAATATAGTTTAGGTAATCTAATGAGAAATACAAAATACACACCAACTGATAATATAGATTATTAAGTCTAAAAAAGATTGGCTCCAAAAATTCACCTGGAATGACAGGTGAAAAACAACTTGTCTGGTTTTCACTTATCAATTATAGAAATATAATCAATAAAAACACGTTATTTGAAAGCAATCGATTCTGAAATTTAAAAGATAGAAGAGAGAAATGAAGCGAATTATAATGAATGAAGAAAATATGCAACTTCGTTACTTAACATACAGTTATTCGATATTCATACTTAGCAAACGGGAATAATTGAACTATAAGAAAAAAAACAGTGACAGATGGCTGAATGGTTCGATGAAGAGATTTGTACAGATGACTGTGAGATAATCCCATTCTTTATCTGTTTTAAATTCACAATCACAGTAATGATATTAAAGTAAATAAAAGTTCTTTATGACATTAAGTGTGAGCATATATCACTAATGTTGGCGCATCTACTTCATAAACATTGTAGAAGTTCCTGAATAGTGTCAGTTGGTTCATTAGAGTAACATATATGAGGATTACAACTAACAAAAATTGTATGGTTATTCGTTACACTTCTTCGTTTACCTTGTAAAATCTAGATTGCATCAAAAAGAAAAAGAGAAACTAGTAACTGCTCCAAAATAAAAATACAGAATTTTCTATCTATTTCATTTATGTTCATCACCCTGCTGTAATTTCCTATCAACAGAAATATAATAAAAAGAAGTAACTTACTACAATAATCGATCACAAATAATTCTACAATGACGAATTGGTCTAACTCTCATAAATTATGTAAAACGCTCAATTTTTTATGAAGTAGATGAAAATGATGTTATCTAGAAAGATAATGAAAGCTCGACAAATATACAGTTAAGCACAGCAACATTCATACCAACTATCAAAACTGAAAATCGTTTACATCATTTCAAATAAGGATACACTTTAAGTTACAAATATATTCTTAGTTAATCAAAGCTATATACTATAAGGTGTTTAGTTAAAATTAGAATAACTTTTAGTCTAATGTATGATTCCCTAGAATCTCCACGAGTTTAATTGTCTCTGGTTTAAACTTAGGTAAGTTTTATTATTAAAACTAAAATAATTATAAAGAAGACTGAGGTTTATTAGGGTTAGACGATTTAGAGAAAATTGTTCAATTGAGGTTTGCAAGTGTTTCTTAAATGATTAACGAATACTACATTCAGAATAAAGAGGTAGGTGAATTGATAGTATGAAACTTTCTAAATATTTGCACAAGTTTACTTGTTTGTATTCATCACAGAGTGACGCTGGTTGTGTACCACTAATAACCAGGGAGCACTGAATAGCTATTTCGTCCTGGTATGGAATTCCTTAGCAGTGTGTACCCTCGATTGCTCAAGAATTTCAGGTGTCATAGTGAACACTTAGTAGTTTACATGATTGGGCCGTCGTTTATTCGTATGATTCCTACTCCGATCATACTCATCAGAATGGTTGTATTTGATTGAAACTTGGAGAATTACTGCAAACATCATCAGACTGATACAAGTATTCATAAACAACTGCCTACGAAAGATACTGAATGTCAGTTGGCCGGAAACCATCAGCAACAGCTCACTATGGGAAAGGACGAACCAACTTCCAGCAGAAGAGGAAATTAGGAAAAGACGTTGGAAATGGATAGGACATACATTACGCAAACCATCAGACTGCATCACAAGACAAGCATTAATATGGAATCCTGTTGGGAAACTGAAAAGAGGAAGGCCAAAGAACACGCTGCGTCGAGAATTCGAAGCAGGCATTAAAAGGATGAACAGCAACTGGAAACAATTGGAAAGGATTGCTCAGGACAGAGTTAAATGGAGAATCCTGGTGAGCGGCCTATGCTCCACAGCGAGGAGTAACGGGCATAAGTAAGTAAGTAAGTGATTAAAATCACAATTATGTAAACATGCTAGACATATAAAGATAACTAATATATTAGAGAAAATGTTGTAAATCTGATACGAAAGAAAGCGATTACATAATAAGGAAAATAAGAGACTGTTGGGAACACTTGAGAATGGTGTAAATTAAGCTCAGTTATTAAACTCAAAATATGATATGATGACATAATTAAATAAGTTAGATTTAACAATCTGAAAACGGTGATGTAACGAGAAAGTTAAATTTGACCTTAAAAGAAAAGATATTGACGTAACAAATCAAATTTGAAGAAAGAATAATAACGTTGATGTAATGACATAGAAGTTAAATTACCACGTTAGAGAAAGGCGTATAACTGTTTCTTTTTGGACACACAAGTTTGCTTTCAATCGTTTAATGGTAATTGCTAAAGCATATTTTAGAAGATTTGAAGCCTTCTGTCTGTTGAACACCTTGAAGGACCCGATGATATCAATCTAGTGTCCTGTGTTAATCAGATATTTAGCGATTGTGATGTTAAATGTTTTTAGTCTTTTCAATCGTTGATTTTTGGGAACATGTTCATTAAAACGTAAGTAGACCTTTCTTTCTGTTCTACCAATTTTACTGCGTTTACAGGTACACGTAAATTTACACAAACAGTTAACGGTAACATAAGAAGGACACCTATCAATTTTCGATTGTTACGTACGATATTATTAATTTTGCAGTATAATAAGTTCTCATTAATGCTGAGTTGAGTGTTCTTCTGATCGTTTCTACAAGATCTACAATACCTTTAAAATCGAATTGAATGATAACTGGCTTCTTTTGAACTCGGGTTTCGCTTAACTTATCAGCTTTTTGTTCACTGAATTTGTCAATGAATTTTTCTGGATAGCCATTCCTTTTTTAGCTACTGTTTGATGTTCTGAGTCAAATATTAATTTTGCAAAATATTATTCTAGGTTGTATGTAGCTGATGAGAAACTAACGAACTAAAATGAATTCATCTTATTCTGCGCAAATATTTGTTCTTGCTGTTTTGAATTTGTAAAGTTTTTGTAACTAGGAGAAATATCACTCAAACGGTTAGTAACTTTTTGGTAATTTATTTCGTTTTTTGTTAATTTTGCTGCTATATAACATCTAAAAACATCATGCCAAGATTATATGGCCCTCCCTCTAAAGTGCATAAGAAGGATTTACTTCTACGACTTATATTAGACATGAACAATTCACCTTATCATGATATTGTTAAGTAGTTAGCAAATATCCTGTAGTCAGTCAGAAATATTTCTCAACTGATATTATGCTGTTAATTTTTTTAATTTTGTTGATATTATACATGATATCAGTGTAACATGATAGCCATGGAACCCAGTGGTGTTGAGGATTAGTCATTCACCGGAAAGCCTGAAAGAATTAAGGCTTAATCCTTAGTAAGAGTCATGAATCGGCACAGCTAAGAAGTCCTATACTAGGACGAAACAGAAATTTTCAGTGGTACCCATCAGAAACCAGTCTGTAAAGAATAATGACAGCACATCTATCTAAATGACTATTTCCCTTTTTAGAAAATGTAATTTGAAAGTTTTGTACACTTCTGGCTCAATTATAAAATGGAAAGTAATTAGAAAACTGTATTTGATTCTATCTAATCAGTTAAATTCTATCGTCAACGTGCCTTCAGTTGGTGTACTTTATTTTGTGAGGCATGTATTCAACTGAGTAGTTTCGTTTTTTCTACATTAGCTTAGGTTAGAAATTTAAACTACTGGACGTTGACTCAGTGGCTTGAAAGTCAGGTGCTTATCACATAGCCTTAATGTCTTACGTTTGATCCCTAATTAAGTGTTGATTAAGTACTGTTGATATACTATTTACTAGAATGCAGCAACTTCTCAGTGCACCCTGGTTTATAGTGGTTAATTAGGGTTAGTCTCTAATGTAAATTAAAAAAGAATCGGTTGCAAATTTTTTTATTCATATTGAATATGATGTAGTTTCTTCATTTACTTACTTAATGTGTGTATTTCAGAAAAATACTTACATAGACATTACTCTGAATAAACCATTGAAATAGATCATGCTAATGAAGTTATCATATAGAAATTAATTTGTTTCATTATCATCAACATTAAATGTAGATATTCCTTGAAAATAATTTTAATGATGTCAAAATTTAGATTGTAATATTCTCAATCTTGACAACTAGATAATGCAAGAATAATTGTTCATGCAAATTAATAATAATGTATTATTTACTTATTTGTATTGTTAAACTCAACTAACGAATCAAGAATCAGCTGCGAAGGTAAAAATCGTACTTAAAATATACTGACATTTTAAATGACTGTTTCACTTTTTAGAAAAGTAATCATCATGGTACTATGACTCTTATCCTCATCATTAATATATTCTTTCTATATAGCTAACTCTATATATTGTAATAAATATTTGCAGGAATCGCATATAATGAAACAATTATCTACGTTAGATGGGATTATGGATCTAAACTTGTATATCTGTTCCTCATATTTTAATGTTAGTAAAGAATCCAATCTTCAGCTCATATTTGAATCTCAATTTGGGATAGAAGATTTTGTTCGTATTTATCAAATAACTCTTCTCTTTGCAGGTGTATTCTACTTTTCTTCTCCAAGTAGGAGTGGTGGTTAGCTACTTACTCTCCCGACTAATCATCAGTCTCGTAATTCGGTCACAGTTTAGTGGTGTGAATTGTATTGGCTTTTTCACTACATAAGTTCCCATCAATCAATTATTCCAGTCACCCTCGTTTTTTTTTCACTGACACCCAAGGTTGTGGCAGACTAAGGAGTTGAAGTGTTCTTACCAATATATTCCACAGAAGCATGTTCATGCAGTGCTGTCAACTAAGTAGACTAAAAATGTTACGTATTGTGTAAACTTGGAATAATATATGGCACATAAGGCACTTTATATGGCAACTCAGTCATCACTAAAGAAGTATCCCGCTAGTATTCCATCCCAAATACTGTCATGAAAGTCAACAACCTACTTATCATCAAGGCAATTCCTCAAACGTAAACCTAAAAGCCTTTATTGATACATCCATTGATATTAACTGGTAAGGCGGCTCGTGTTCTTTGTTACACTTGTCGATACAGTCAGTAACTACGACGTCAAAGAAACGAAGGGGTAAACTCTTCTGATCGCGTAATAAGAAGAAATAGAACTGTAGACTGCCGTCACTAATATTCTCTTCCTATGCTTCCTCTCCATGATCTATGTTGTGATTTGCAGATGTTTCCAAACTACGTAAAATGAATAATAAAATTCAAAATATAAGTTTCGACGGCTTCACTATCCGACGAATCATACTTAAAAAATCCTGTGAGGTTACCTTTACGTAAATTGTCTATAGAAGCCAGTTACGACAAATGCTACAACTCTGGTTATCACTATAAAAAACCATTAACTTCACGATGGCTATCGTGGATAACAAAATGACAGCTATAATGCCTATAAACTGTTAGTTGACGAACAGATTCTTGTTCTATTTGGTCCCAACACTCATGAACGTCTTTAAAAATATCACCAGCTACGCTTCTCGAAAAGACATGTAACAATATAACTACGCTAATGAAATTCGTGAATTGCTTATTAGACAGTATAACCACTATTTTTATTGGAACGCAAATAAGTTCACCATTGTTCGTTTGTAACTACCGTTTTTAAATGGTCATAGTAAGGTGGGCCGGAGGATAGAGTGATGTCTTTACATCGGACAAATTTCACACATTTAAAAACTTAATTTCTGTAGATCTCGAAGGTCATTGCACTTTACGATAGTGCTAATATCCAAAGTGAAGGTAGTTTCCACTTTCAATTATCAATATACTGAAATACATCCAATCATAAAGGGTGCTAAAGGTTGCAAGTGTCTTCTTTTCACACCATGATAATTTACTGTTATCATATTTATCCCAATATTATCTAAGAAAGATATGATTAAGACATTTTCTGTATGAAAGGTAATAGATTATTTGAGTAATTTTATTTCGTCATGTGGAAAATTTGTCCAACTCTCTGTTGTACATTTATAGGATTTACATTAAATCAATCTACATTCATTCTTATAAGAAGTTATATCATGCATTTTTCAATTTCAGGAGTTTTATTCAATTAAAATAAATATGACACGTTTGAGATCTTACACTGTCAACTTCGTATCACGATCATAAAGCTGCCTTAATGTTGAGCAGATTCATGTTTTTTTAATGCCTACCTTGACAAACCTGTATTTTATTTACTTATTAAAACGTCGACTTACTTATATTCCCCAGATTTTTCTATGCACTCTGTTATTTACACTCTTCCCTGGGTACAACGTATCTCGAAACAAGACGCAAACCTAGAAATAGCAGAAGTTATAATATTAAATGACCAAGCCTTGTAGTGAACAATCAACGAATTGACTGATTCCTTGGAAGTTATGTAGTAAATGTGGTATATAATTACATGTTAAATTTTTTTAAGGAAGCATTTAATTCTATTTACCCTCCATTATTACCATTATTCCTACATGCAGGTTATGATTTCATATATCTAAGATTTCTTTTATTCAGTGATTATAGTTTATGAATACGTAAAATTAAATAGGTTGGTTCAGTCAAATCTACACTCTTTTTAGCGACTATTCTCGAATATGTAATGTATTTGTAGTTAATTATAATAATGAAATTTGTAATAAAGCTCGTCGATCATTCATTGTTATTGATGATAGCTGTCCCACTATCGACATCTTTGAACTCCAATAGTCATGGGTTCTCACTAGATCTTCAGGAATATCTCGAAGTTAGTCACTAGTGAGGTGATTATTGTAACGGAATTGGGACAGGGACAACTGGGAAGTGGCACTCAACTAACATCGTTTTGTGGCGAACACAAACAACGGAACTTAAAACCTGTCTCCACAAAACAGCCTCACTTTAGTAGTGAAATTTGTTTATAAAATAATAATTTATGAGAGACGAATAAAGATGTGACTGTTATTAAAATGAAGAAAAAAAGTCTGAAATATTGTAGAAGCTAAATAAAGTATAGTGAAAATGGGTTGGACAACATAATGTCGAAAAATGAAACATGGTCCAAAATGTCACTGAAACATAAATGAATAGGTTCGAAGTAAAAGGCTAACAAAATAATAGTTAATGATTTCTGAGACTAAAAATGTGAGCCATAGTAAAAGTTATCCGATTTACCTTTTCAAACATAGTTTAGCATTCGCTTAATGTCTGGTAATAGCTTTAGAATTGCAAAGTTTAAGAAAATGCGTTACAATTGGCAAATTTTCTGTCACTTTATATATGACAAGATAATCTATAATTGTATTTCCTACCTGTCCACTGATACCTCGTCGTAACAGTATGGGATAACTTTCCAGATTCCTCTTAAGCAAGCATACAATGATAAACGTATGCGCCTCCATATAAACAAGCAAGCTGATAAGCACTAGCTGAATGCATCAATCGGAATATCTTTCTGTTCATGATATCAAAAATTATAGGTTAGATGCTGATCTCTAAAATAAATGTTGATACTAAGATAGATTTACTAATAGAGTTTTCTAAATACTACCACATTAAGTAGTCCACTACATTGATCAAATTAATATATAATCATGCTCTTGAAATTCCCGAGAACCACTAGGTGTATATCTTTTAAACGAAGTTATTTCCTATCATACTAACTGACACTAATGATAGCTAGAGCACAAAAAAATTGATAAACCAGGTTAATCACAAAAGCACATTGAAAGTTCACAAGATCAAACATATTTAACTAAAGTCAGAGAATTGCCAGTCTAATAGCTAATTGGGGTATAATTAAGTATGACATAATTAATGGTACCCTGCCAACATCAATCTGTGATATATTCAATCAAATAAAATAACCAATCCCCACAAAAATAACCATCCCAATCGAACATAATTAATAGCTGATAAGTGATTTTAAGTGTTTAATTCTGATATCAGAAAATATTTCAACATGTAACTAGAATTCATTATCAGTAGTCCAAAATTCATAGTCAGTTTTACATTGAATTTCATGCTCAGTTTTATTATGAGATGTTTGTAAGTAAAAATTTCATTTTGGGAACCAACTGGAAATGATTCTTTGATGAGTCAAAAGTTATAATTGAACACAGGTTGTCATCAGTACATTGTTAATTTCCAAAAAAAATAGAATAAGATTTTTGAATTAAGATGATTGTGTGTAGATAAGTACTAAGTTTTGTTATTTGTATTCTTTGGTTGGTTTGTTGTTTTGTCCCAGTATGGAACCTACTAGTGCACACCCTAGATTCCACCAGGAAATACAAACAACTAAATCTAATATCATTTTTCACAAAGCCACCTCAATCACATTACAATAATCACCTCACTAGTGACTAACTTCGGGATATTCCTAAAGATCCAGTGAGAAACTGTGACTATTGGAGTTTAGACACGTTGAAGGTGGGACAGTTATCACTAATGACAATAGACGATCGTAAAACTATATCATAAATTGATAAATGTAGTAGATACCTAAGCTGATCACGATTGATGAGAGTTAATGTTAGGGATTCGTAATCCCTAGAAATATAATTATTCATTTTATCAAGTTGTATTGATTTTCTTGTTAACATCATATGTAAACTTTCATCACTTTCATGTGAGCACATTTGACAACATTTAATTGTATTATTATGAATGTTGGTAATTTTTAATTTGATGAGTAATCACTACGGTTATTTTATATATATAAAGGAATTTGATTCCAATTCTGATTTCGTTTTCTGCTTGGTTGGTCTGTTGTCTTATTCTTCTATCTCCGGCTTGGGACCTAGTGGGCATAGGGCAAACGCACATTATCAACTAGGCACACTTCAATAGGCGTCCGCGCACAACCGATCAACTTTCCACACGTTATAACATTTAATTAATACCTTGACAGTATCCACATCATTGGAATCTTATTTGTAAAATACTACCAGGTGAATAGAAAATATCATATGGAGTTGTCTAACATAACTTAAAAGTATGTGAAAAAGAAAACTATTATGTGTAAGTTACATGATTATTTAGTTCACTTTATAGACTTACAAGTAAAAAGATACCATAAGAGAAGACAATAAAATGTTGGTTAATTGGTTTCTAAGAGTTAATTCAGTTTTAGAAACGTCAGCTATGAGCAAACAAGAAATAAATGAAAAAAGAAATAGGGATGACTTAAACAATTTTAGATCAGGATGCAGTGTATCAACTGAATGTATAGCATAAACACTAGAAAATAAGAACATGTAAAAGGCCAGCTCTTTGTGGTGGACTTAGGTTTCAATAAAGGTAATAATACACCCAGCTAGATTCAACATCCATTAAATACATAAGTCCCATACTGAACGGAATACTTTGAATTAATTACAAGACAAAATATAATATAAGTCATTATAAATATCTGTCAAAGTGGAAGTTACCATCGACTAAAACAGCTTAGTGGTAACGTCTCAAACTGTGACACTAAGCGGACGGGGTGTGAATCCCGAAGGCAGCATTTATCCCTCAATGATATCAGGTGCACCTTGCTGATGAGTGCCAACTAGTGCGAAATCGAAGTCTTTGGTTTCATACCGACTACTATCTCCAACCATCTAACAGATTACGAATATATCTTGTAGTATACAGGAAATCTATTTTATAACCCTAATTGATGGAACAAAAACCATTAAAAATAAAAATACCTATGAGACAATTTTTCTTTAAACTGAATGCTAATGAGTTAAATAATGAAAATCAAAGAATATAAAAATTTTGATAGTTTCCTGCATTTGTTTAATACATACATACCATTTACTTAGTATAGAAATGTGAGATTCAAGATTTATCAATAATGACTTTTACATAGGAGCTTTTAAGTAAATAATCCTCAGCAAATAAGTAACTATAAACTTATAGTTTTGAGATACAACAAGCATGTAGTTTATGTTCCGGCAGACAAAAGTGACTTAACTCACGTTAAGTAACTCATATAAATATTCTAATATAAACATAATATGCGAAGCGTGAACGTTGAAAAACTTCATTTACTTAATAAACTGAATATAGTTTATACAGAAAACGAGAACAAGTTTATGGGTGGTTTATTTGGAAGTAATGATTAATGAAACGTTTCAGAGAAAATAATAGTTAGAAACGCCAGTCGTTGGATGCTGGTTCACTGGTCTGAGAGCCAAACGTTCGTCGAAAAGCCTGAAGGTCTTGGACTCTATCTTCTTCTTTAGGGGCATAGATCCGTAATGTTAAGTCACATACTATGACAAAATGGCTGTTCAGTTTACCTTAATTTTTAATGGTTATCTAACCCAGGTCAACCCAATTTGAAATTCAACAACCCCTAAGGACATATTCATCAAAATGAAGGTAAAAGGTAAGAAACAAACTTCTACTTTGAACTATAGACTCGTGTAATTAGCCTTGAGCTACACTCTAAGTATAACGGCTAGATATATTACCTGTTTTTTCCAAACGAGATCAACTTAAGTGAATTTAAAACCTATGATTTAATGGCTGAAAGTTGAAGGCCTTAATCACTGAGCCACAAACAATTAGAATTCCAACAAAACGCCAATCATTGTTTAAAGAACAAAGTTTTCAACAAATAAACCGGATTATTCTATACTTAGTAATGATAATGCTGTCATTTACACTATAGATATACTATTTTCAACGCTTAGAGATGATGTTGGAATGTACACAACTTGATATTTTCCTTTAAAATTAAGAATAATTAGTAACTAAGTCTTACATTAGCTTCATTTCAACAAAACAAGTAAAATTACAGTTTCAGTACTCCTCCCAGCCTATTATTAATCTGATATCATTTGTAAATAATTATAAATTATTAGAATACTTGATACTAAACTACATTTATTGTTTTTTTCAATTATGGAACATTCCAACTGATGTAATAGAATGTTTCAACATCAGGTGATAACGATTATTTACGATCAGTTGATCAATGAATGATACGATGATAAGCCAAAGTACACAAAGTAAACTGAGTACTTCAGAAGTAAATAGGTGGAGTTTATGTTTTCGAATTTTTGTTTTTTTCTGATTATTTACAATGTCACTACAGTGTAATGTTTATTAATTTATGAAATCATTGTTACTATTAATAATGAATGAAAAAAAGGGGATTTTATCAATTGATTTAAAATCCCTTTACACAAGTTACAAGATGAACGACCATTTGAATGCATGGATGCAATGAATAGATGTCAACTGGGATTCTTAAAAATCACAACTTAAAGATTTTTTTGAGTCTTATGCTTACGAAAATAACTAAAACATCTCAGGATAAGCTTGTATTTTCCCGTTGATTTGTCTGGACACAGTAGCCTAGCGGTGAACGCGGTGGCGTTTGACACGAAGCGGACTGAGTTCGAATCCCAGTGTGAACATCAACATTGGGATGCAAGTACATCCAGCCGACGAGTCCCAAATAGGACGAAACGCGCGTCCTGGATTCCGCTTGCCAGTCACAATCCAACTTAAATATAAAACATCTCAGGTACTTTCATATTTTTCAGTCACAGAAATCCTACCTATCGTTGATTTATTTATCAAGAATAGATACATGTACTTGGCTTAGAATCACACTCTAAGTGACGGTACCCTGTTACCTAGATTGAAGTCGATGAGGTGGGGGTCAAAAATGTAACTGGAAGTTGAATAAGCTAACAATTAAGAGAATACTCCGGTGACTACGAAATAATCACTTAGAGCTATTTTATGCACAGATCCTTACAATGACCACTTGTATGGAATCAAAATCAGCCTATAGACTTAAGTTAATATGCTTCTAGTAATAGTTCTCTTGTAGTGACATTTTGGACCAGTTGATAGTAAATTACGTACATGCCATGCTAAATCAGACTACAGGTACACAAATGCAGCTCTACAAACAAATAAACATAATCAGCATAGAGGTTAGCGATAGTGCATGAGCTTCAAAATACTACACTTGTACCGCTGCTGAACGTAAAACCACTTGTTTAGGTTCTATTTCCTCGATAAGTGAACAATATTTCGAATGTTTCCGGTTTATACACACTTTATACTTTCAAAGGGTAGTACGGACTGCTGTTCAATATATTTATCCTTCAACAAACAGATAGGATTCCACCTTGTAACACAAATAACGCAGAAGCTAAGGGTATCTTTAGTGTTCACCGTTAGACTCCCTACGACAACAAACCTATGGACACTGTGTACAAACGCCAAACAGTTCTGAAAATACTTTTCATATTTTGATTTAAAAAAACCTAAATTCTGTATCTATCGGAATTATCGTAAAGCAGGATTGACGCTTGCATACTCGCAAGCAATGAACATTGCCAAGATTTATTTTTTATAAATCAAATGGCGGGAGTTCAGAACGCGAGAGAATATCACTGACGATATGGAGGCACCGGGTACTCCATATTTTGATTGCACAAACCGTTTATAACGTTAATTTTTTCAACAAAATATGTATTGATAATATGTGGCTTGGTTTAAAGCATAACTAGTTATAAGCAGAGGGGTTCTTGAAAAAAGCATTCCACGAGCAACTTTTATTTTATAGGAAACAAATATGAGAATTTATAAAAAAAGAGTAAGTAAATAATAAATGAAATCAATACACACACACATACAGATGCACCATTAAAAGACATAGACTGTGCGGATATTGGTGAGAAAAAATGACTGAAGAATTCTTTGTGCATGGAAATGAAGTGTGTATTGAAGACAATGTTCTCAATATCGTGTAACTATGCATGTATTGCATTTTTGTTAGCGGGTGTATGCATAAATATCTACATTAAGAATGAGATAAATTATAATATAGTAACAAATTGTAAGAGAAACTAATTTATAGTGAGTCATTTAATAATACAAAGAGAATAAAATAACTGAACATTAACTAATAGAGTACACAAGATACAGAGATATCTTAAAGACCACAAAAATACACCAAACTACGAAAAAAAATCAAGAGGTGGTACAGTGAAGAGTTGGAGAAAAGATAGAATAACAATGAATACACCATAATACTTGTGAATGAGACAAGTGTAATGAACTAAACAAATACCGATGAGAAATTGTGTATATCTGCAGAAAACGATTTTTCTAAATACACTAATGTTGTCATCAAGCCATTAATATGACAATATAAATGGATTGAAGAAATAGGAGGAAAGCTAATTAACAATGAGTGAGAAGGGAAACCAAGTGATGAATGCGATAAATGAGCATAGAGGAGAGAAAATAATTCATTCAAATACATTACACACTAACTAAAAATCACATGTATACATATTTGTATATGTACGGTGTACAACCATAAAGATGCGCTATAGCATGCACACAACAATAATTGATAGTTTGTGCCTGATAAAACAAGGAAGAGAGTAACGAAGCGAGTTCTAGATGTATGATTTAATTGACAACTTTGTTGAGATGATTATACTAAATAAGCTGTATTTTATTATCCATTCTCGTATACAATATAATAATGATGTAGATGGAATGTGTATGCATACTTGCCTTCTTAATATTCATTTGGTTAGTATGAATGAATAATCATGCTCGTGTATCTTTTCGATAAAGCTCGTCAATTTCACGTTGAAAACGAGTTTGTAAATTGAAACGTTTTAATTTTAATGCATCTGTTACGAGGCCAGTATCTGGTGTCCAAGCTATAGTATCTAAAGCAACTTTCTGAGGAATTTCAAATGTACTTAAACGCTTCTCTTTAGCGACTCTATGTAAATCATTTAGTACAGCTTGTATAATCTAAAATTTGCAAAATGGACAAATAGAATCATCGAAATTACATTTACGTAAAAAGGTCAGATGAGCATATGATTTATTCAAATAAACAGCAGTAAAATGCTTGACGACTAAAAACGTACACGAAGTCGTAACAAGTTGACACATGGTCTACATGTTAGCGTTTTAAGCGTAAAGTTGTTTAAACAGTATTTTTATAACTACCTCCAAAAGCAGTCAAACGAAAACGCAGCATCATTCCATCGAGTCCATGACCATCAATTTGAGTAATGTTGGGAGATAAGAACTACCTAGTTGGAGTCCATGCTATAATCATAACCAAGTGGTTGGAGACGTCGGGCGCAATGATACATTCATTTCTTATCTTTCCTTATATCATACTTTTCCTTCCACGAATTAATTCTTTCTCCTAGAATGAGATTCTTTGTATCCAGTCTTTTTATGACTACTCATACTAGTTTGTGATGTTATGTAACGACTTCGGTCAATGTACGTAGGTGTAAATTTCGACGTTATTGGTAACAGACTGATGAAGAAAAAATATACACAGGAACGAATAACAACCATATATTGATGGCTGGTAGTACTTTTTTTTAGCGTTAATTGTTTCTTACTCTCTGTTTTCCAAGGTACCAATATAAGGTTACAGTTGTTAGGCAAAGAACATATTAAGCAAAAATACTGCAACTTATAATATAACGCTGTATTAATGCAAATTTATGGTGGATGAAAGTTCAAACTGAACCATAATTTTAATGCCAGACTCCTCAACATAATTTGATAATAAACAAAAATAACTGAGTTCCAATGAAAGTGGGGGGCTGTATTGAATCACAATTTCAGCAACTAAAATTTCAACCCAAAACAATGTGACTTATGAAGTGAAAATAACAAGTGAATACTAGATTTGTTTGAAAAAAACTTTCAAGACATCTAACAATGCAATGGCTAGATTAATGCAATTTCTTTTCTTCTGGATCAATAAGTTAGTTTTATTATCGATGAATATGTATTGGTAATGTATTTGGAGTAACTTAACTGTGAATTGACGAAAAGTATTCAACTGTTAGCATAGAAATTTCTGTTCAAGTAGCATTAGCTATCTTCTAGAAGTGGTAAACTTTAAGAATAAAAAATCAGTAGCGTCTACTACAAGACTCACGAAAACCACAGTATAGAAGTTTAGTAAGCTTAGTAAAGCTGTGGTATTTGTAATAAGTTTGTAACACACAGCATTGTTAGACGGGTACGTTCTGTAGCTTACATTTAAGTAGTTATTTTGTGAAGATCGGTTCTAATTTGTTGCTTGTATTGATCTCGATTGCGAATGACATAAAACCAGAGAGCAATGAATAGTTGTTACGCCCCAGTATGGGATATCTTAGTAGTATGCACTCACAACTCAATCAAAGGTCAAAGTAAGAACCTTCGGACCTTGTGGCGAACACCTAACTAACCGCGCTACTAGGCTGGCGTTCAGTAGCAGTATTTCAACTTTAATCAGTGTGATATAGCACAATCGCCTAAAGCCAATGATGGTAACTATCTCACTACTGGTTCATATTCTATTTACTCAGTTCATACAATGATATAACATACGAAACCGTAAAAAAGACTGAAAGACTGGTTTGACACGAAAAGCAGTTAACCGCACTAGCTTAGATAAATAATCAACACCATTTTATCATGATGTCCACGTAGTAAAAATGTATTACGTTATGCAAAACTGAATTAATTGTATATGTACTCTACCCTTAACTATACAGACGGATACGTCGACCAGTAGAATTCAGCGAAACGAATAAGACCTTGGAAAGGACATTCATATAATACCATATAGCATGATTTATAACGCCAATTTAAACGAAATCAATCATAGGGTGAATGGAACTGACCTTACTTAGTAATACAAAACTAAGTGATCATATGGTCAACAGACAACACCTTATCACAAAGTAGATAAGAATATTGTTCCATAGGATGATATATGACTGAAATCAAACGTTTATCGCAATAATATTCTCAAAAAGAGATAGAAAAACTCACCAGAGGATGCTTACAAAGAACAGCTCGTTCGACGTGTTCGATAGCAAATGGATCTTTCATTGATTCTTCAGGAAGTTTTGAACGAGCTTCGTAAAGCAAATTAAGTAGGTTCAGAGATTCTGCTAAATCAAGAAGTGATTTGGATTTTGGTGATACGAAACAAATTGGATAGCTTTGTGTTGGATCTACATAAACGCAAATTTGTTCCACATAGACTGACTGGCTAAGAGCCATTTCAACTTTGCTTAAAGAAACATACTCCCCAGCCTGAAGTTTAACAAGGTCCTTTTTACGATCGATTATTGATAAACTTCCATCTGTATGCATCAGGCCAATATCACCTAAAAAAATTAAATAATAAGAATACAAAAAGAACCCAAGGAATTGCTTTGTATAGAAACTAATTAACGCTGCATCATTTAGTGGATATATTGTGACTAGACTTCATAACCAGACATCAACATCAGCTGTAAAACAACCGACACAACTATGTATTACAGTGGGACTTGAGAATCTGACCTTGCACAGTTTATACCAACCCCAGTAGACACAGGCATGAAGTCACTGACTGCCGGTTTAAGTCGTGTCGGTAGCTGCAGACTACCTGGATGGGGTCCTCGCGATTACCGTAACCAGTGGCTAGAAACACTGAGTGACATGACCCAGAATCGGTCACAATGGCGCAGATGTATTCACCCATTGTCCTCCCTTAAATCATGAGCTTTAAATTATTCCATAGCTTTCTTTCTACGCTTCCTGAACCATATTCTATATGTTCACATTCCTTGTTACTAATATTATTTTATTTTATTGAAGTAACTTCTGCTAATGGTGGTGGTGTTAATCTTGCAGTGCCATGGTGGTATGGCAACTTGAACCGATGCACACATGTGCCAGGTTCTATGTTGATTGTACATACATACAGTAGACACAAGAGAAATAAATCTGCGAATGAGAGCCTTAACAGAAGCTTATAAGTCGTGAAGTCACTGTTACTACATGTCTACTGGCAAAAGGTGATTACAACTCCAGTATCTAGCTGAGCTTATTCGCTGACAAAGATTTGTCAAACCACTCTTTAATAGTATCAAAATAAGAATCAATGTATAAGACAACTAATAGTTATATCAATTACTTTACAGAACTAATGTAAAATTAAAACGACTTTATCATACAACAGTCAATTTGTTGATCATATGAGACAGTAAGCCATAATATGAATTGGAATGCGTTCCAATAAACTAAATAGGCTAGGAGATCTTAGTTAGTAACTCATATTCAAATGTCAATACATATCAAACGACCACCAAATACAAATAGATAGATCAAGGGATAAACAGCAACCACACTTTGATTATAACATGGGTGAAGAAGGTCCTGTTTCGAGAAAAAAACAATTGAGTTAGCATATACCACTGTATAATGACATTTGCATAACATTGGAGAAGGTAATACCAGAAAGGTTTCTTAGAGGATTACATAAGTTGGATTGTGACTAGCAATTGGAATCCAGGACGCGTGTTTCGTCTTATTTCTGTTTCTTAGAGGAGACAAGTAAATACGAAAAGCCAATACAAAATAAAGCCAACTATACGTGGTGCTGTCGGTTAGTGGCTCAGCGATAATTGGATCATAAAGCCACACAGTTAATGTACCTTAAATAAGATGTTATCCATTTAGCTACAAGAAAGTCTACTTGTTAACGCAGTATAAGCATGTAGAAATGGTTATTTCATAGATATTAGAGCTACATAAAAGAGAGGACTAATTATGAATATGATAAGCAAATATACTTGAAAAAATTAGAATCGTATTAGACTGTACAACTATACAGTTAAAGTAAACATTAGTCTTTAAAGCACAAGATTAAGAAAAAAATGTTGGACTTTAAACACTAACGTATGATGGTGGTTTATACAGTTTGAGTAAAACTAAGAACAGAAGCATGACTCTTAATTCATACAATTAGATTTACCTGAAATAAACTAAATAGATAGGTAGGATTTTTGGTTGGAAAGATTTGATATAAAAAGAGGTTTAAATAGTTTAGAGCCTCACTTTACAATATTATAAAACAAGCTTAAAAAATAACTAAGAAACATACCAGTACAAAACCAACGTGTACCATCTGGATCAGTAATGAAGTCTCTGGCTGTCAATTCAGGCTGTCGGTAATAGCCTCGAGAAACAGGTTTACCAGATAAGAGTATCTCTCCACGAGGAGACGGTGTGTCATAAGGAGAATATCCACCTTCAGGCCATGCTCTCAAACGGATTTGTAGGGTAGAAGCAGGTGCTCCAGTATGATTACATCGCAGATCACCACATTCCATCAAAGCACCAGTAGAACAGGACTCAGTAAGCCCATAACTGTAAAAATGGTTAGTAAAACATTTAAAAATTCTATTTATTGTTTGAGGCATGTGGAACTTTGTAAAAGATCGCTATAATGCTTCCTGCAATGAAATAAGGGAATTATAAGAAATAAGTCTGTTTGATTATCAATGACGCGTGGCATTGACCACCGCTATTCCACTGATTAAGCTAGTCAGTGGAATAAGATCTGAAACTATAGAGAGGATCAAATTATTAATGTCTACATGTGAAAACAAACTTTCTACCAAGGACAACGATATCAGTAATCAATAATCGGTCAAATAATGATAAATGAGATTCAATAACTATAGACAGCTGCATGCATTGTATCAGGGATTTAATCAATAAAAACAAGTGGAGAGAATGTCAGATGACCTTTGACTTTAATCTAATGAAAATTTTATGAAATGTTGGTAGTACTATGAGCTTATGTGCTACGACAAAGCATAACTTACGGAAACATACAGGCCATACAATTTTATTCGGAAAATTTGTCTGAGTAAATAGTCGAAGAAAGAAACTTACCCTTGTACAATAGGTGCAATGCATATATTTGTGAATAACTGTGAATCTTCTGACAACGGTGCTCCGCCACAAACAATATAACGAATTCGTCCACCCATGAGCGATCTAACCTTACGAAAAACCAATCGATCCACAAGGAAACTAGGAAAACCACCATGAATTCGGCGACATTTGTAGGCATATGCAAATTTGAAAAGCTATAAAAGAGAAATATGAGTGAAAAAAAGGTTAGCATAAACGAAGTAATAGATACTAGTGCAACTATTACGAAATACGTCTATTATGCATCTACGTAAAAGTATGATTATCGAACCTTAAAGTTATTAATTCATGAAAATAGTCATATTTAACAAATTTGTGATAACGAGCAACTAAAACTGGGCTGTTCGCAAATATATCATTTCCCGAAAATTACAGACGGTAAAAAATAATATAACTGTATTGGAATGGTACTAAACACTAAATTGCGACATATTTTAACTAAACAACCTACAATGATATACAAACATCAAATCTTTCCCAATTAGGAGATTAACGTATTTATGTAAATTTAAATGCGAGAGCGAAGACGTTAAAAAACGGGTTATATTAGCTTTGATCTTTAACGTAGATAAGAAGCGTATTACTATAAACGTAATCTGTTTTATTACAAAACCTATTAAAAATGAATCACAATTTAAGTTTCCATACCCCTTACGACAGCAAAACACAAAGTAAAAAAGAGAGGATAGTGTTACATAACCTACAGAACAAAATCGTTGTTTACGCATTTTTTGTTATTAATTAACCGTGTTATTTGATAAAAACATTGTTTTGCTAACGATGCAACATTTTCCAACTGATCAAAGAAAATCACTCCACTGCCGATCTACTGAATCATGGTAACTCAACACAATAAACTTATTAGCCAGGTCTTACAATCTACTATCCGTAAGTGCTAAAAGTAATTAAAATCATTAGATAGAACTTTTGACAACTATCTACTAAGCTAAAAATTTAATCTAGCAAATAAACTTTACTAGATGCAGAGTATTGCTTTTGTGAAACTGTCAAAATGAATTGAATTCATTGAAATCTTAACTTTACATGTTTAGAAAATGTAAAATCTTTCAGTTCAGTGAAAACTGTGTTACCACTGTAAGTATACACATGAGATTCACATTGCTATGTTTTTACCGAGACACATCTACACATAAACAGGCAGAACATTACATCATTACTGACAGTCAAGGTGAGTACCTTACATTACAATGTCACAATAACTGCCACGTGACTGCTATAAAGATATTCACACATTTGATAAGATCATCCGACATACTTGTCAAAATAATATGCGTTAATATGCTAATAATTATTATCATCATTAGTATAAATACAAGATTATAATCACTAATTATGATTAGATAACAATTCACAGGATGAGAAATAACGAACCTTGTAATAACAACGTGAATGTATAAATGAGTAATTTTATGCTACCATTAAAGCTAACCAGTTATCAATATACATAGATAAACTAAAGATAAGATTGCACACACACAACACAATTTAGATAAACAATACACAATCAAGCACGCATGACACATGTATGCAATTAATGTTAATATAATGATGCTAATTTGTTTTAAGTAAATATGATGAATCATCTGTAACTGTTAATAAAAACAGTGACAATTCGTTAAACTTTCTCTATTGGGTCACCAAAGTTATTTACAGTCAATCAATTGAGCCATAAATTACAAACAGGAACCTTAAAATAAAATTCAAATTTTAATTAATAAAATTGTGTTTCGTTGTGTAATGGAATTTATGATCACAACTATTTACAATGAAAGTCGTGATTGCTAGCGTTCGGACTTGTTGGGAGTGAGACAGTTATCACTAATGGCAATGGGTGATGGTAGCGCTATATCACAGATAGATGGGAGTGAGAATTCTATCACTGGATGCCATCCCAGTAATGCATAGGGTTAGGCGTTCGCCGACCTGAGGGTCTTGGGTTCGATTATTCTGGTGGAATTGAGAGCGTGCACTGCTTAAAAGCCCCACACTATAATGAAACAGCTGTCCATAGGTCCTTCAATTTCAATGGTACATACCAACACAAGTCTGTGATGGATTCAATGAACTAAACTTAATACCAGTCTCCGCAAAACAACTCAATTAGAATGCATAATTATTTGGACTCGTTAATTGCTTGCATCCTTGAACTTAACGAAGAAATCGCACTTTAGTACTCCAATTATGATGAACAAGATATTAACCAAAAAGCTTCATAAACAATTTTAGCGTGTGTCACAGTAATGTACCCATGGTTTCAAGCCATACTGTATGAAGGCTCGTGATACTACATAGCTGGACAAACACAGCAGCACGTGCAATCGGATTTGAACTTGCAACCAATTAATTAAAAATCGAATAATTTAACAACTAAGCTAATGCATTCAACAGTAAACTGGACAAATAGAGAATGAAAGTCATTCACAATTTGAAAGACATATCAAATTATGAACAGAATAAAGTGCTATATACAATTGTCAAACTGGAGTGCAAAAGTAGAAATTTTCCACAAAAACTTACAGCTTGAAGAAATTCACCGCCAGCATTCACCTTTTCCCAAACAGCTTTAGAAATACGTTCTAATACAATGGGTACACTGGCAAAAAGAGTTGGTCGCAGAAGACTGACATCACCTAAGCAGTAATCTCGTTTAATACGTGATGATGTGTCGGTTAATGTTTGCGGATTTGAATAACCGATCTGTAGAAATAAATATATAAATACAATAAACCAGCCTAGTAACTCCATATAAAGATGTGATCTATGTTTACGTCAATTGTACATACCGATCAAATTACAGCGTATTTTAAAATAATATTATTCTTATTATGGGGTAGTCAACAGAAACTTTTGTATGAAGTTTGTGCTGATAAGTTCATCAAGAAAGGAAGTAGAAGCTTCACAATTAAACTATTCAGCTCAAGGTACACGAAACCTCCAGAAAGGTGTAGAGTATAACAATCATGACTATTGATAAAGCATCTTTTCTAAGTTGGTTTAATTAAAAGTTGCACAACAGGTTGGGACTGAAAGTGTGATGGAAAACGAAGTATTTATTGAAACTGTGGGTAAGTCAACTACTTTGAGAGAGAAAGCATAGTCTGCTGAAAGATGCACAAACATTGTGTAAATAAAGATTGTATTTTACTCCACCGAGAATTAAAAAAGCTTGGAAACGTAGATAAACACATGTCTACATAACCTGTACGATAAAAAAATATAATAATAACCTTATTGGTAATGATGGGTTTGTCTTTACTTATAATGTTAGAGAAGATATAAAGAAGAGTTAAAATTTAGTGTAACTTACTCGTACACCCATGATAACGCAGGATAATTCACAGGTAAGCTCGAGAACATGAGCTAGTGGTAGATAGCCAACATATATATCGTAGTTACTACGAAGTTTCGGTAGACGTTGGAGATGACCAGCTATGGCACTTACTAAATTTTCATGTGTCATCTCAACACCTTTAGGCTGACCTATAGATTATGAAAACAAAAGGTAATTGAGAAATGATGCCAGTCAAAACAAATATATCATTTTATATTCTCGTTTCAATATAGTAACAAATCGACAAATTTTAGGTGTGATTATAACAAAATGCACACAATTTCAAGTACATATTGCCAAATTTTGAGAGAGACATAAGATCAAACTTACTGAAGAAACAACAACAAATTATTAACGAAGGTAAGAGCAAGGTGGGTGAAAGCGAATACTAGGTCATACATTTGCTAAACGGATCTAAGGAATCAGTGTAACATATTACTCGGAGTTCATCTGTGCTAAGCTTTTTGTGTTATCTATCAACAGAATAAGGAAAATGGAGGATATAATAGGTATTTATGATCACGTTACTTAGTAACACTACTAGTGATAATCAATAGTGCAGTATGGATTCGTTTATTTGATTTAAAAACACGCTTTTCCAACAGAGTTAGCGGTATAGCTACTGTCTGGGCTAAAGCAGGTGTAGTGGAGTTTGGGGAGGTAAATAGTGAATAGCCTATTAGAAGTCAAATTGGCTGTCAATACACAAATCTTAATGAATAATGATAAAGCTGATAACATTGATAAATCCTTAATACGAGCTAGGAAATAATCTAAATCTAAATTAGTAAGTTATTATACAAATATTTTGCAATTAGGGGGTTTGTAGAGATAGTTAACTGTCAATTTTGATATCACGAATTGATCTGAATCAGACAACCACTGGTCACCTGGAAGCACTGAACAGCCGTTTCGTCCTAGTATGGGACTCCTCAGCAGTGCGCACCCACGGCTCCATCGGGGATCGAACACAGGACCTTCTGGCTCCGCGGCGAACGCTTTACTATTCGACCACTGAGTCGGCTCCTAACGGTTGATATTTCCGATTCCAATTGACCGTTAACTATCTCTACAAACCCCCTAATTGTAATTAACATGAGCTCACTAGTGACTAGCTCCTTGAGGTAATTCCTAGAGTTCTAGTGTGAAGATGTGACCAGTAGAGTTCAACCGTGTCGGGTGAGGCAGTAACTCACCGATGGTATAGAGGTCGCGCAACGTATCACGAATTGCCTGAATTGGAAATATCAACCATTAGGAGCCGACTCAGTGGTCCAATAATAAAGCGTTCGCCGCGGAGCCAGAAGGTCCTGGGTTCGATCCCCGACGGGGTCGTGGATGCGCACTGCTGATAAGTCCCCTACTAGGACGAAACGGCTGTCCAGTGCTTCCAGGTGATCAGTGGTTTTTCTGATTCAGATCAATTCGTGATATCAAGATTGACAAATACCTAGATTAATTACAACTAGAACAAAAATTCTAATGAAAAAGCATTTCGCGAAATATAAAAATCCATAGTTCTTTCAAACAAAAATTATGAAGAATATTTCTTATTTTCGTTGAATAGAATTATTAAAATAATATAAATGTGAGTCATGCATATACAAATGTGATTAATCCACATATGAATTTTCACAATTATTAAGTAGAGATAGACAAAACTAATGACGACCACACCTAGTGGTCTAACATATGGGCACCTTACATAGTAAATAATTACTTAGTTGTCGGCTAAACAACTTTCAATTCATATTAAGAGTAATTCTATCTGCTACAGAATTAAATAAAAATTATGTAAACAATCTAAAAAGCCTAAACAGAAATCACAGGTATATCTTAATAAGTGTTTCGTTGAATACATGGGAGATTAACCTATAAAGAAAGAATTACCATTACAATTCTCTTTGATTGACGACATATTTTCAAGCTGGCATTAATGTGGATCATAATTTATTCATGACTTTATAATATCACTCCACCCACTGAGGTTGGAACGACCAGGCAGTGTAAATAGTTTTCGCACAAAGTATGTACGAGGTAATGTGTAATTAATAGATTACATCGTATTATTCATTAATATGTTTGATTATATCTAAAGTGGAATAATTAACCATTCCCATACTACTACACCTATAGTATAAGTACTTTTTAACTGAGATCACTATAGAAAATCTGGATTAACACATATCCAGACAGATTAAAAATACGTACAATCGACTGATTTAAAAACCTTACGTCTAATCTTACACTCGCTCTCAACAATGTTCACCTATCGTTTTAACTATACATCTACGATTTTACGGATGTTAGCAACTAAACACTAAAATTAACGGGGAACTGGAAAATATTTATTCGTTCAATTCTTTGTTCCTAATGTCTTCATGGGATTATTTAATGAATTAAAATTAATTCAACATTTAAGTAAACATTCAATGAAACAGAAGGATAATGAGGTAAGATCATAGGAAAATAATACCGACACATTCGGACTTAGGTCACGGATGAATAACCAGTATTCTAGTAACTAATGCTTTTTGCTGATATCTGTATGCTATATTATATTTGCAGTCAGTAAAATCGACATCCAATAATTCTTATGAATCTGCGAAAGTCATAGTTTAATTATCATCTAATAAACATGATTCAGGGACTTGATCGTCATCATATTGTACTTGAAACAATAATCCAAAATCTGATAAACTCCATAAAGAATAAGACAACCTTTAACTTGTGTATTTTGTTAAATTCTCTATTTATATTCGAAATCAATCTGAGTTCCTATATAGACTATCCATTTCATGAAACAAACCAGCATTCATATAATGACTACTTCCAAACTTTATTAAACATGGAGGCATTCCAAGAATCAGACAACCCGGAGAGCAACCTAATGACTAACAGATTGATAAGGCACAAGAGACAATAAGTGTGAAATTCTATACAATACCTCTAGCCATTACTTTCAATATAACAAACATTAGAATTGTATGATACGTAATTACTCTATAAATACAACCAAGTGATTAAGCGGTAGTTTTACATTATGCTCCAGCAACGTATGGTTTCCAAATATGGACTAAAGATAGTTTAGTTTTATTCTTGTGACAGTGTATAACATGCGTGTGGACAAAATTTTCTATTTTGTTAAGACAAATTGAAAACAGTTGTTTACTAGCTGTATATCTACACTTGACAGTACTATTATTAGTAACACTTCCATGTATGACTATCGACCGTTTATCCACTAATACAAGGATGAAATTAATATATTCGTTTGTAATATAACAGTAAAAGGAATTTTCGTAACTAAGCATCACTACTGATTTTGTGCAAACTTTAAGCGACGAGCAGTAATAATGTTACCATGAATAGTATCACGAATAAACATAAATGGATTTATATTACACTATTAACTAGAAGAATTTGCAGCATAATATCACCTTATATACCACAAAACTATAACTAAATAAACAGCCATTAATAGCTGATTGAATTGGTAGGTATTGAGTCTATACATAACTGGCATCTGTTGATTCACAACTCTATGGGTGCGGTCCTAAAGGTTATAGAATCAACTAGATCGACGTATTATCAAACATGGCTTAAGATAAGAGCCAGTGAAAGCCCTGTTGCAATTTTATATTTTTCATAAAAGTATTATGAAACCTTTTGGTTAGTTTAAATAATAACTGAAGTGTATCTGCTAACGAATGATAATCATGTTCGGTATTTGTTAATAGTGTGGTAATAACTGAACGATATAGTAAAATAAAACAATTCAGGATGTAAATAGTAGAAGGATTAGCATTCATATACAAGTCTCTTTTATGCCATCTAACGAGCAAAAGTTCACAACCCTATCGATTGATTCACTTTGTCTATTGCCTTGGATCTAAACTCAGTAGTGATTAGTTGATAGACCAAAAAAACATTAGCAATCTTTCAGGGACATCTATGCTCAAATGCCAGTAACTAACGAATGTCGTCCTCATTTAAGGATCACGTTTAACATCTATGCAGCTAAATAGGACAAGCTGGAAGAGGTATGCGCGTCCGTTGGTTGACAGACGAGCATCTTGTCTGAGCTACAGGTTGTCAGTTGGCAAAAGCCAAACGCGCTTCCGAAATTAATACACAGATTTCAGACACTAAACAACCAGGGTTAATAAAACTTCCAAGATATGTGAAGTAGTCAACAAACCTAGCTACTTCAATACTTATCATTAGTTCAGGCATCAATGCACACATTTTGAAGTAACAATTTCCATTAAAAATAGGTTTAGCTATTATTTTCTCATCGACATAATTGCCCTAACTTACTAAACAATATCAGTATATACATAACAAATACTTCAAAATGGCACAGAACACTAGGAAGATAACTGGTTCTTATAAATATATATTCGTGTATGTCTTCTCATAGATACTAAATGCAAGGATTGGATTATTTTATAACTTCTTTACATATAACTGAACTTTTAGAAAATAAACAAGTTCACTTGGAATATCTATACACAAAGACGCAGGCCGAAGAATGAAGCAGTATTTGGTAAATAAAAACAGATTAGCATGGACGCTTTGTTGTGTATGAAAAGACTATACAGAGAAAGATAATATCTCACTGAAATCTAGAGAATGGAAACAAAAACTACATAATAAGATTACTGGGATATAACATTAACAAGTTATACCTGTTGATCCACTTGTATACATAATAACAGCCAAATCCGAGGGACTGGCTCGATCTGATGCAGGAGGCATCCATAAGCCCTCGTAGCCATTTAATGAGTGGTCATTATCTCCAGTAAGTGGTGTCGACATGTTCACTTTTTGTTCCTCTTTATTTTTCATGATTACTGCAGCTCCCAGACGCTCCACTTCAATTATATCATGTAGGTGCAAATTTGGCGGACATTTTGTCAGAGCTTCTGCGACACTTGCAGTAGCGCTTCCAGCTGGCACAGCCAAATTATCTACTTCTGTATAGAGTTCCCGATTAAAAACACCATTCGTAAAATAGATAATACGTTGGATTGAAGGGCATCTCTGAACGATTTTGATTACTTTGGACAGGAGCTCATCGCTAGTGAATACCACCACGGCCTTGGATTAAAGTAGTTTAAATAAAGGCCATTACTGAACATATAACATAATTATATCAGATAGTTGTGGTTACAACTGCTGGACAAAAAATGAATATGGCTGCCAATTGAAACCAAAAAAAATGTTTCTCGATAAATACGGAAAAAACGACTAACAAGTAGAAACTGTTGTATCCTTAGGTTCCGTTTATATTAGGATTCCTTTTGCTTAAGATTCCAATAACACGGAAACGACTGGGATATTAAATCCTTAACAATTTAATGACTAGATGGGTATCACAAATAGTACATTTATTAGTCAATTTTCCGCTTTTCTTAAAGCCCATATGTAGTACAATACGGGAAACTTGTAGAATATGCTACTAAGACTCTCAGATGTCGTGCATATGCTGAAAAAGTGAATTCCTCTACCAATCACTGATCAGGAATTACGCAAACTGCAATTCAAACAAGAAATATTATATTTTGCGATTTAGTCCAAAGCAGCTGACAGTGTTGACGGAGTCTGCAGAATTGTTATACGTCACCTAGGTGCGAAATATTTTGAATGAGTAGATTTTTTTTAACGTGATAATATAGAGAAAACGATCAAGGGAATCGCAGTTCTTGATTTAATTAGGCAAACCATATGACAGTGGCAACTACTTGTCCATTAAAGTTCTTCAGATGGTGAGAAGTAGACCAGAAGGATAAAGGTACAATTAATAATCGCGAAAATTGTTCTCTCTTTGGTAAGAAACACAAACTACTTTGAATAAAATGTGAAAACACGAAAGACCAACTGATACGCATGTAGAATTAGATAAAGTAATTTAAAAAAAAATGATGAACTATACAATTATGATTGTTGACTAACCTCAGTTTCGTTAAATCCATGCACCAATGCATCGTCACCCAGAGTAGCATACAAAGTAGCAACAGGTCGGTTGAGACGAAAGCATGCTTGAGCAGCGAACATCCACTCAGCACGTGTTTCACTGAATAATGCAACGGGTTGGTTATGTTCTTTTACGGATCCCAACATAGAAAACAAACCCGCTGCTAAATTAGATACTCGACGTTCTGCATCCCAAAAGGTTTCCCAAGAGTATTCACCCAAAGTGAGCTCGATCATTTGCCGACCATCTGGACCAAGCTAGTGCACAGAGACATTGAGATGACGGTAAAAACATAAACAGAATATACGGGTCATTAAAGTTTAAAAATAACCACTTCACAAAAGACCAAATAACGATAACGAAAAGTCAAAGAAAGTTTAGTCGTGATTAGTCTGTAATCAGGTTTTAGTGCTAGCTGCTTAATAGTTTAGCACTATAATATCTAATTAATGTGATATATAGGTTGGTAGTCTGACCTAGTATAAACAGTACACCAAAAATCGTAAGTTTTCATCAATAAATTATACTGCCAGCAGTAATTGACACTAAGTTATTAAAGACACATTTGCTAAGTAGTAAACCATGGTTACACACCAAGCAGTTTTGACGACGTTGAATACCTAACTTTAATTAAGCAACCAGCTTCTTATAAAGTCAATAAACTGACACAGAAAGGGATAAAACTATTAGGGACACCTACAAAATAACTGAGCCGATTCTGAGATCCAAAAACACTTCCGGTCTACACTTAAATAATCACTTTAGAAACCTTTAAGTTTACTGCGGAGCAAAATAGGTCCATATTGAGTTACTTCGCATTGTTAATATTGTGAATGCTCATTATCACATTTCATAGTATTTCAGATGCACATGAGGCTAACAAGCCACATGTTTTATTGCCCTTTTAATGATTAGATACTGTGAAGATATTTTCAGAACATTTATTTATATTATAACCGTTCAAGATACTGGAACATTTGGAAACCAATATTCTCATTATACGGAATACTGAAGAAAATCAACGTTACGTTCTACCACGTGGAGATGATTTAAGATGGCATTAGAGGTTTACAAATTGAACAGATGATAAAGCGTAATTAAAAGTGCATAATATATCCAGTGATGTAGAAAAATAATGACCAGTTACGAGTGATTTACTTACATCTACCTAAACACCGAAATGCCTTTGAAAAACATACCCTGTAATCCGTTCGCAAAACAGCTCGCGTTCCAAAAGCAGGCAAATCAGGCCACAGCTTAACTGTCCGAAGCCAGACATCAACTAGATCTTTACATCCAGGTAGTGAACTTGTCAGACCATCAAGGGCCTCAACTGCTCTCCATGGTGAACCAGGATCACCTTCGCGCACAGGAAGTGCCAATGTCCGACTTTCCTCCTCATTATATGTCCAGTCGCTATCGACAGGGGAGTTGGGGAGGGGCATATACCTCAAGGTTTTGCTGAATAAGTAGTACAGTGGCCAAGTAAGATACTCATAAGCATAAACAACTAGCTTTATAACTTCAATCCCGATAGGGACCAGAATTTTCGTAAGACATCTCATGATTATTCCACACAAAAACAAGATTTCACTGTACAAGTATTAAAAGCGCGGGTCAATCCAAAATCTAGTGGGGATAGTGCATTTAACTGACATCTGATCTTGAGATCCAATGTCCAATTTCTTTGGATCGGACTAGTGTTAACTAATTAATATACTCGCGCCTTAAATGTCTTGGTTTTAGTTCTTTTATTTCTTCCAACAATATGCAACTAGCTACGCAACCACTCTAGTACTTGTAATTTCAGTTGATTTTATCCAACTGTATTTCAGTACCTTTTTAATTTTACCATTTTAATTTCCTAACGATTTTCATTTTTCCCCTTTTCCCTTTCTTTATCCGTTACAATTATTCCTTTCTTCTAGATATATGTAAGTTGGAATCCATTCACTCTCAGTCTTAGGTAGTCAGCCTCACGTTAAAATTAAAAAGGTTGCCGCAGAATGAACAAGGGGTAAAAGAAACTAGAACCCGAAGAACTGCAGGATTAGGAGAATGAAGTAGAAGTTATGGTACCGCGGAATGAGATGTTTAATTTAATAATGCTAGTATTAAGTGTTCGTCTCCTTTCACAGGAGGATTTCTGAACGTCGTCGTGCAGTAAATATTCAGTAGGTTCTTCTTGAAACTTTCTGATGTGGAGGCTGTAGCTACCGCATTAGACAATATGTTTAAGAGGAACAAGACCTCGGTAATAAGTAGTTAGTTCTCATTCGTGTTTGTAACCTCTAATGGGCAACAGTCGGATGGTTTCTTTGTGGCATAAGAGTAGGTTGTGTAGTCGGTATACTCTTGTTTGAGTGTCCGGTTGACCTCATAATGTTGTAGACCATAACCGGAACACTTCTTAACTCGCTGTACTGTAGCATACAACTTTACGGCATCCACTTTGTGGATCTTCAAAGTGTCCAGTTTGTAAGGGAAAGTAAATTTAGATCCTGTTTTAGTTACTAGTTGTCTTTTTCCCACTTGGTTAGTGATCCAGTTATGTTCCATCTGGCGTGCAGTAATACACCATTTGGCAATTCTAAGTGTTGAGCGTCAGACCACTGTCGTCCGTCCATTTCTCTATCTAGACAGAATCCAGTTGTAGTCGACTTGTATCTCCGTCATTACCGAGAGCTCTCCTCAGCTCGACATCGTCCGCGAAAATAAAAATCGGCAGGGAAACGCTTAGTGGGAGATCGCCGATGGAAATTAAAAAAAAACAATAACCAAAGGCCTAAGCTTTGTGATACTCCAGACGTAGACGACTTACAGTCTGAATAAATCTATCGAATTTGTTGAATAATTTCCTTTCCAAAAGGTAGTTCCGTAACCAGGATGGCATTGGTTCTGTGAGGCACTTAGCAGCTGCCTCATGAATTAATGGGCTGTGAGATGCTATGTCAAACCCTTTCGCGAAGTTTAAAAATACTGCATGAACCAGGGTGTTCGCCTCCCACCAGACAGTTCGATAGTTCCATGTAAGAAGAATGTTTTTACCATAGAACCTACGTGGCTGAAAGCTTCAAATTATAGGTTGCGCCTATTCATGAACTCATGCATCTGATCATCCACAATACCTTCCACAACCTTGGATATTGATGAGGAGGGGGGATTTTCATCTGTCTGCAGTAGCCAGGTTTTCCAACGCACACTCGCTTACATATCGTAGAAATGTTATTGTTTATGGAGTGTACAGTATTTGTTGTGTTCTTTACGAAATTGTGGATGATTCAAGGTTAAGAATAAATGTGACTAAGAAGTTGCTTCTACTCTATTGTTCTTCAGGGCGTGCGAGGACCATATATTCAAAATATTTGTAATGATCTAGTATAAACACTTTTGTGTATTCCGAAAGCAGATCTTGAGTGTTAGGTTCGTCTGGCACACAAGTTGCAGTTATGCCATCATGTCCTGTAATTTGTTTTAAATTACTTTCACATTTCAATAATTTGTTTCACTTCATTAAAATGTTGCTTTGGCTAATGGCGCTCTTGCACAACGCAGTAGGCCTCTTAATCATTAAAAGCGTAGCAGTTCCGAAGATATAGGTGTATACAATTATAGAAGCACGAAGAAAAGGTGAAAAATTAGGGTTAAGCAAAAGCTTTGAAATGAATATACGGATTAGACATATGAGTGGAGATAATTAAAAATAATATGGGATTATGTTTACTTGGTTTTGAGAAGTGCCAGTGAGAGCTTAGAGGTAGGTTTAGATTAGTGAATTTAATGTGTTAATTTATGTCACTTATAAGTCCATTCAGTTGATTGATTGAAACCCGATAGCGAGTGGCAAAAGAGTACATTTACCAACTTCTTTAACCACAGTTGACTACAATTTAAACTTTTCTAGAAGACAAAGTCACCATTTACGATATCGTTCAATCCGATGCTAATCTTACGTACATCTGCATACAAGTGAGTTCAAAAAACGACTACATGAAACTTCAGGCGATCGAAAATTAATATCTCTCCAAGAGGTGCGTTGATAAAAATCAAGATAATTGCCATGTTACACACATGCAAAATGGAGTAATTTTAGAATTGGATACATTAATTGTACTTTAATTGCAAATATATTCTATTCTGTTACTTTACTTCTCACCACATGATACATTATAAAGGATATTCCCTTAGATAAAATGTCATATTTTCATCACTATTATTCACGATTCAGTCGCAGCAAAATCTGACTCAGTTTGTGGTTGATAATTTATCCGTGGAGACAGGTTGACTGGTAAACAGATCATCGCGAAAGTGATGCTTAGAATCAGGTTTACAGTGAAGTAAGCCGATTTCATTAATGGAATAGGCGCTTCATTAACACATTTCATTCATTAAGTATATTAACATTTCCATTGACAGATACCTTCAGAGAAGCGAAAAACATTGTCAGTACTGTCAAGACAGGTTGTTGAAACACAGTCGAGTACGGTCCACAACCACTGACTAGCACTGTTTCAACACTGAGACCACCTAGGAAGGAGTTCTTCTATTGGTAATGGGGTGATTAGTAATATTTTTAGATGAATCTGATGTTTGATTATAAAATGGACAATCTGGTGGTAAGAACAGTAGGCTCTTATTAGTCCACCTGGTTATAATGGGGTTGTTTAAATAAGTTTATTTCGAGTGATCGCTTCGTATTACTTATCTCGGAAAGTGGACAGTGAATGCAGTATCCCTTCGGTAAAAGTTACTGACATCATAGAATACACGTTACACATCTATCACTGATAAAAAAATCAGATGTTCAATGAATGTAAAGAAACACAATCATTAGTCTCGTAATTATTTTAAATTATGTACATCTAGTGCTGAACAGAAGGCATTCTTGGAAAGGTAGTAGAACATTTAGGTTCTAACACCGAACTTATTCTTAGTGAGTTTCCACTGATAATAACTTATAATATGATGAATCAGAGGAAAGTACTATGAATGTCAGAAGGGCTGACTAACGGTCTAAACATTCCAAATGTTCCGACTCTAATCGACGGTCTGGTAATCAAAGAAGTCACAAGTTTGAGAGATTGAGTCTCAGCTGACAGACTAGATGCAGTCAAGAGAAAAGCTAAAAATCGCTGATAGCTAACCATTCATAGTATTCGCCAATTTTTTATATGATGACAAACGACTGAAAGCATGCAATAAATAGTAGTTTTTAACAGTATCACTGTGCGTCATATCCCGTGGACAAACATAAAAACATCAAACGACGTACAAACACTGAAGAGTGAACGAAAGTACTCTGAGAACAAGACATGTTCTTAGATATGCCTTAAGATGTAAAAGCAGTGTTAAAACCCACCATTAGTCATATCCCTGTTTGTTTTTCAGTATACTTTTTAGGTTTTGGATAACAGTTATACGTAACCCCAGCCCTGGTTTGGGGTAGCAATGTGGGTTATTGTTGACAATACTCTTGACGACTTTCCAGTATTCATGTATAATTATATCCTTATAAATTCCGGGTCATGAAACATGATTTAATTTTTCCTTCATGGTATACCCTAAACACAAGTTGCAATAAGTAATGTTCTGCAGGTAACCATATTGAAACGCTACTATACTGTTATGTTAAGGCAAAATATCAAAATCATAATCTGGCACCGAGACCCTCACTGCCACACTGAATTTTTTTCACCTTTCTCTAAGTATGTTATGCGCATTTCTTAAATTGTATGGTTGTCATAAATTCATTAACCGTTATCGTTCCTCTTTCCCTTCCCTAGTTATTTTAACCATTTTAGACACCTTTTTAGTTGAATCCTTAATACATTTTGTATTTCCTGTTACTGTTTTGTTCAGAATGTGATACATAAAAACTACTATATCAATTTAATTAACGACTTTGTCTATGAGCTCAGCTATCGGTTCTTGTTCTCGTTATCTATACCTCTGGGAAGGCTTTCAGTCGCTGAGGCATATAGTCAACCAGTTCCTATTTTTCGAGTCTATCAGGTTATAGCCGTAATGCATGTCCACTGGTTAGTTTCCTCAGATAATCATTAAGAATTTCATTTCACATATCATGGTCACTGTTTCATATGGGATAATAAGTCTCTACACTATCTCTAGAATATGGCCATTTGATATCAAGTATCCATGAATTCTTATGTAAAATAACGCTTGATTTGACTATCATTCACAAGATCTGAAGATGCACTGCATACTTGATTTTGGTAATTCCACCCTCGCCAAGCTAATTTGGCACAACTGAGCAGTTATTGGAGTTCAAGAAATTTCTACAATTCTATTAACAACCAAATAATTCATTTTAATTGAATATCAACCTCGAATGCTATCCCCAGAACCTAATGTGAATAACAACGTATCGTCACAAAACGGTTAATTACTTTACCGATGTTGAAAAATATACATACTCAAAATGGCACAATGAATATATATGAATATATTGACCCTCAAGGCGATATTGACCTTCTAGAGCCAATGGCTGCCAGCATCGAAGCTCGGTCGAACCAGCCAGCACTCCATAGTATCAACGTTTAACAGATGTGATACTCTCAATTTTAATGATGGTTGTGGTATTGAGTGAGCTACTCACTTCTGTTGCCACCTTACTCACGCCTCTGTATTCGCTGTTTTTTCAGAACAATAACATGCATTGTGCACCACTTCATTAGTTATAACTTCCGGAGAGAGCCACGTTACAGTGACTACGGCGATACTTGATTCCATACTAGTGCATAGGTCATCGAGTCTCGTCATCATGATTTTCGTCGCCCAAAGTTACTGCTTGTTTAAACATCGTGTTCTCCAGCAAATAGTTTGTTGTCTGAGGTAATAGTGTAGAAGGCGGGTTCACATGCAGTTTACAGTTGATTCTTAAGTAGCCACTCGTGTTTGTAAGGATGACCATAGAAGATTTGGGAACATAGTTTGTAAAAACAGCATGTTTCACTTTCGAGGAAAAACGTGTAAAGCATCTTGTTATTGTCTAAGTCACTGATCGTCAAACATTTTTTTCCCAGTTGTCGTTTTCATGTAATTACATACTTAAGAAGACTATTATTGTGCAAAACTACCAGCAATTTAATAAATCTTGCAACAAATTGGCGGGTTGACAGTCGTCAAACTTCGATCAAATCTACACTTACATTAGGAAAAACTCAAAGTAAGTACTTTTCAATAATTTTTGCATTTTCACATACTTACAAATTGCCTAAATATATAGATACCAAAAATATACGAGTTTATGTAAGTTCAACGGATCTCGAGCATTTATACAACATTACCCAAGTTTATTATTCTTCAATAAGGGATTACAAGTAATCGGTGTTCATCTAGCAAATATGCTGTAATAACATGCTGAAAGATAAATTGACATGATGACTTAGAACACTGAACAAATAATTCTCAAACGGACACGATACGCAGGTTGGTGTTTGCCTGGCTTAATAATCAACGACCTAGTTTAAACAATACACGTAGGGATAATATCATACTATGCAGATAAAGTAATATTTTTGTGATAAAACCGAAGTACATGCCCATGTATTGCAATTTTTTAGGATCAACGGTCTAAATATACTTTGTAACTGATAAGTGTCAATTCAAAAAGACCACTTACGAACGCTAACTATACATGCAATCGCCGTTTTGGTAGAAGTGGAAGGTCCATTTGACTGATTATAGCTCATTCCCACTTGCAACAAAATTCACAGTACTCTAAGAGGTCTAAGCTTTTCCTCATTGGTTTGTGGCATTTGGTTCCAGAGTAAATCATCTTGAATTCTCTCTTTCGCAAAAACGCAGTAGATAGAAAAGATACTGGTATACATTTGACAAAAATGACCTACTTACTCTTCTTGCATCTAAAAGCCGGCACCTATTTGAAGTTAGAAGTCAATTGAACCCTGTTAACAATCTGTTCATCAGGATTGTCACGTAAAAGCCAAGTAGGTGCATGCAGTCCATTGGAAATGAAAAGGTACTTCTAACGTCGCCACCGGACTTATGCAAAACTGTAGTTACCAACGAAATGAATCAAGTAATATGACCTATTATTAGGGATAGGATACCTAAGGGTTATTTGAGGGTTGTTCGTTTCCCTGAATCATATGAATATTATGGCTTATAATCGCCTCCCGTTGCATGATGAACGAATTTTCGGTTTATGTGGGCAGGAAAAGCCTTCTGCGCCTGGCTTTTGAACGTGTGTCTAAGGGTCGACACGCTATTTGTCACGTCTCATTCCAAGTAACCAGCAGTAAGGTAAATAATAAAACCAGTAAACGATGGCTTAAATGCCACGAGCCTCGGAACTCATGCCAAACCTTAGAGATTCTCCTCAAGTAGATTCGCTAAAGTTACATATAGTGATCTCCAAGAATGAGTTCATACAAATTCCAACAGTAGTATAAGTGTGCTTGGGTTCTTAGCAGTTTTATGGACACGCCACTACATACTATAATTCACATCCCATTCCATGTAGATATTTGTGTGTAGACTTATCTTTGGAATCGGCGAGGCTTGATTTGTGGAACGTCTCCCTATCTTCTCTGTCGAGTCTGATGCTTAGATAATACTTGGCATATACTTGACTCCTTGAGTAAAATACACACACAGCTATCTTCAGCCAACCCTTAAGCACTCTACTCGGTCTCAAGCGTAATGTAAAGGCGAGAGATTAAGTGATGCGAGATGATTCATTCCAGCCAGCCAAAATCAAACAAGCAAAAGAGCAGCTAAGAGGAGCTCCGCTTCCCAATCTTGCTGTAACACGCATACCAAATTAAGAATGCATAGCCTGCAAAGTATCACACCCAATGTCATTAGCGGCTGCTGCACATTCACCCATCCCCTTCATTGCATTGGTCCGTAATACTTCGCTAAGCTGACCCTAACATCCTTTAGTCGTTATTGGTCTATTCCACTCCTACTTTCTCTAGCTACTAGCATTCGACATATGACTTGCCTGCATGACTGCCCGGACTTCTATTTTTGGGATTATTACGTGGTCCAGTACAAGGTGGGACAAAACCATGTAAGGTTGGGGTGAAATATATGAGCTAATGTTGGCCAAAACAATGTAACCATGAGACAAAACAAAAAGGTGAGACAGAACGCGTGAGGCTCCTGCCAAATCGACTCGTAATCATATAACTATGGATCATAACAAGAACACCACACAGGGTCAAAAAGATAGCGTTCACATGCTTGCAGTATCCCTAAATAGATAATGTAGCGACCTTATTTGCACAGGTGAAATACCCCACCACTTTATTGGCGGCTATCAACCTATCATGGAGACTAGTGGGTCGTCATAATGGGGCACCCAGCGATCTTGATAATTGTCATACAAGCATTATTACACCACCAGTATGTTGATAAAAAGCATTAATAAGTACCTTCGATATGTCTAATATTACAGGTGCGGCACTGTAGTACTCGTTGGAAATCAAGACTATGATACTTGACAAAAACGAAAGTGATTTCTCAGCTGGCTAACTTAGGGGGTAACCTTGTCGAGCCCGTCATCCGACGTAAAAGGTGATGCATAACCTGCACCCACTTATCGTTATCCCTACGCAGCCCTAATCAATATAGAGTAACCACGCCTGTACTTACTATGGCGAATACGGAAAGGTACCTACAACCACTGTAACTACGTTACCACTCAGTCATACAATCCATTAGTTGTAGTCAGTACCCTACCTCAACCTTTAGATACTGAGGGCACTAGGTTAAAATGGGACCCAATTCCAATTTTCTTTTAAACGCCATGATTGTACTTTTTGAGAAAAAAAAATACCATGGATTTTAATGCAACAAAGTCAAGCTAAAGTTGATAATCTGACCACAAAAACCATTTAGTACATGAGGTCAAAACAATTTTAGTTACTTCAGTGAATAAGAGATGATAATCAAGGAAAAATCTGATCCATACAGTTCAAATACAGTCTCGGTATTTATAAAACTAGTTACACTTTGGCTTCGTAAATGTTGTGAAGTATTTATTGGTAAAAACCAGAGGAAAGATTTAACAGCTACCTGTTCTTTATAAAAAAAACTAACCAAAACGGCTGACCACATTTTTATCGGATCAAGAGAAACTATTAAAGACATCTACATAAAGTAACACAATACAAGTTAGTTTAGTAAACTACGTTCACTAAATACACGAGCACGTTGAGCTTCAACATTCCCTTTCCAACGTTGTTGCTGATCTCGAACACGATTTACCACACTGGACACTCCAACGGACGCGGAAGGCATTGTGCTAAGATTTAGTGAATTTGGATCTTCATCTTGATCACTTGGTATTAAACCAGAGCGATTACGCAATGGACCACGACTTGAATGAGCTATTTTTATAGAAAATAACTAAACATTAAAAATCAAATAGATTTAGACGAAAATTGTTCGGACAGAAACTCTTCGCACATAATCAATGAAAACTTGATAAAGTAATAAAGTCATAACGGGAAACAGTCATCTGTATTTGAGTGCAAAGATGTGATTTTATACTTATGAACACCATAAGATTTCCAATATTCTAAAGACTGTCTGAATCAAGAATACAACGATAATGGGAACCAATTGCTATTTTATAACAATGAGAATTCTATAATAAAACTACCAGCAGAGCAATGAAACGTCTAACATTCGCCAGATCTATTAGATAATTCATAAAAACTTTTAGAAATTAAAAATGGCGGAAAATAGAGTGCCAGTCATTGACTTTTCTCGGCAAAATCAGTTCAAAGAAATGTAATAATCAGAAAATCAACTCGAATTTATTCACACCGATATAGATTATTTTAATGATGTACAATATCTGAAGTTGTTACAATCGAAATGTGGAGACCAAGATTTTAAAGAAAATGATATTTATTTGATTAAATATGTCACAGATTGATGTTGGCAGGGTACCATTGAAAACCAGGAAGCACTGGACAGCCGTTTATTTATAATTAAGGTCTCTACGTTCTACTACTGAATATCAGACAAATTATATGATGTGGCTGATAATCAAGTCTCAGTTTTTATGGCTTCGTGAACTATCGATGAACTGAAAATATTACAACCAATTACTTATTAAATGGACTCTAATGAGGTTTTGTATTATATATTCTGCATATAAACTGGCTGTGTATAATGACCTACTTTTGAAAACGATTCAGTGTCTTGTAGATAGCTAATATTCAATAAATAGAGATCTAGCTCTTATTAAGATCGACTTTTATTTATCAGGAAGTACAAACTTTAATATAAACAATCTTGCTAGAATATTACTTGACCAATCAACGACAAATTGTTTGATTTATCATAAAGAGGGATTATTTGCACACATACTCGACCATCGCTATATAAGCTAATAAACGGAAAGGGCCAAGTATAACGCAAATGCTTACAACTGAATTGATCAACGACAAGCCAGAAAAATCTAAAACCCCGTACATAAAGACACCAACTATAGATGTTACATTTCGCATCATCACAAAGCAAAATAAAATCAATAGTGCAAAAGTTCGAAATGAGTTAGTACAATGGCACAAAACTGATCAAAATCCACTATTTTATTTAAAATGGTATCTTTTAGCTGGATAACTTTCATCACCACGATAGTTTTGTAAAAACTTAGTGCAATGAAACATGTTTAACTGAAGACACATAACAACTTAAGAACCGATGAATAGATCCTGAGCGCTACCACACATTAATTGGTGGATATGCATTGTTGAGTATCTTTGAAATAGAACGCTTCGCTTTGTCGGCTGACATTAGCTCAAGATGAGAATTATCTTTAAAACAACTAATCATAGAATACAGTTCAAAACTTACTAATTATTCTCAAGCTGGAATCCATTAATTGCTTAGAGTTCGACTTAGTTTTATCCCAAATGACTGCCTTGTTAACAGCCCTAGAATAGATAGCCGAAGTGCCAGTACTCCCAGTACTAACAGGAATATTTGTATTAGCCCATGAATTTGTTGACCTTGCACCATTTATTTTGCCACTGTTATCTTGATCAATAACAGAACCGATTGTTTGCTGGGGTTCGGAACATAGTCCAAGGTCAATCATTGTTTTATGTGATAAACGTCTTGTAGATAATAATGGTTCAAGTAGTAGAAGAAATAGCATATACAAAATCAATGCTGTAATGATTGTTAGGATGAAGCAAACGACAACCTAACATGAAATAAAACAACAAAACCGTAGTTAACATGAAAAATGAATTGTAAATGATGCATTCATAATTGAGTATGATATAATTTTGTCCTGACAATACTGTCTTACGCAACGTAGGACATGACATCATTTATGTTAAGTAGAGGATACCACTTAAATACACAGATTACACAGGTATCAAAGTGCTCGAATAGAGATAAGTGACGTAACCAGTCATCATAACCCTAAACAAGGCCTAGGTTAAAATGCATGTTGCTAAGCAGTTTCACAGTATTACAGCGAAATAGTTCAAATTTAAGCGAATATTAGTTTCAATTTAATACCATTTCGTTGTTAAAAGTATTGCTAAATTAAAACAATAGTTTTTAATTACTTCGGTTAAGTTACGTTGTTTGTTTAATTATATAATCAACAAACAAAACGATACTGTTTGAAAATTTGCTTTGAAATATCAACTATTCATGGTGAGTGGGAAGCATCTGCAATCAATAGAACACCAGATAAGTCAGAACCATAATGGAATTGGTCAATAGGATTGGACTAAAGAAACGAGACAGTAGATGGACGGTGAGAATTCTAACAAAATGAAGACATGCACCGGTGCAGTAAACTAAATGATAAATACTCCAAAGTCACACAGACTGAATTTTCAAGTAACTAGTACAACAGATCAATTAATGAGGAAATATTACAAAATATGGTTAAATATGACAAGGCTATAAGCTACTATCACCAGGTACTAAGTGCAAGAAAACTGATAAAATGTAAAACAAATATCTTACACACATGTAGTTAGTGTCTTACTACACATTTTGTAATGATTAGCTAAAAGTAGATACTTATTCTGTGGACCAATATAATTGTTATTTATTTAAACTACTACTTTTCTTCTGACCCAACTAAGTTATTTAATGCCTTGACAATCGTGAATTTAAGTCTAGAAACTGGACTGGACATTTTTACGTAAGGAATTACATGTATATGAACGTAAATTAGGAACTAATTAATACAGTAATATGTGAACCACACTTAAAGTTAGTACTCTACTAGAAGTCACACTTTCTTTATCCAACTCAAGAAATTGATCTCCTTCCAGGAAACCCACTTGTTGATGTAGAATACGCAGACAATATAGTCCTATTCGGTGAAGACGCTAACAACATGCGGTCTTCTGAACACCTTAAGTAACATTGTAAGTTTATTTGGGATGCACTTCTTTCCTCTTAAATGCAGAATGTTAATTCAAGACTGATTTGCATCATTGCCTAGATTGGTCACAGAAAGTGAAGCAGTCGAGCCCGTTAACCACTTCACTAATCTTGGAAGTCTTATCAGTCTTGACGAATTGGCGTCTGAGAAAATCCCGTCCCGGATTCAGAAAGCTCGCTTGGCTTTTGTCAACTTATGTCGTATGTGCGATATCCGTCTCTTAATAAGAGGTCAAGTGTACTGTGCACCAGTTCGCAGTGTTTCGACCTATGGATTGGAAACATGGGTCATATAAAATCTTTATAGTACCTACCGTATATCATGGAGTGGAAGAAAAAGCAATATTGATATTAGACACAGAGTAGTAGGAAAGCATGACAAATCTGTCGAAAAGGCCGTAAAACTCCAACGACTGAGATGGTTGGGACGTGTTGCGTACACCTGACCACCGCCTTCTTCGTCGAGCGATGGCGTAGGAGTAGGATGGAAGAAAGGTAGGGGCGGCCAAACCAAAACGTAGCATCAGTCCATGAAGTCCTTGACTGTTGGTCTATGCCATGATGGTAGATGGAGACTACCCGGTTGGGGTCCACGTGGTATTTATGATCAGTCTAGCGATACTAGGTGACAAGTCTGAGAATCAGTCACAGTTGCTCAAGTGTATTCACTCTTTATGTCTTAGATCCTAAGTTCCATTATACTTTCGCAATTACGTTTATTTTACCCATTCCCGTTAAAATATATTGTTGTATTAATCATACGAATCTGATCAATCTTGCCAATGCGGTATGACGACCTGGACCTATGCGAATACGCATCAGGTTCTATGATGTTAATGACTGACTCACTGCCAAGAAGAGTTTTAAGGAATAATCATTCCTGTGTACCAAATTTTTCGGTCAAATAACGGCGACTGTCTTCCAAGGCTTTGTGCAAACCACAATCAAATAGTCTATTTCCACAGAAACTTAGATAGGATTGTCCTGTCTTCTCTGGTCAGTAATGACTGGTCTATCTACGGATGAGGAGGTTCATAGAAAAGCGATGAAGTTACTCGGAAAGGTTTAGGAGGCAGTGTTACACATCAAAACGAAGCAATCATCGTTCCCATTTACTTGATTTGTATAATACGTATCGGGGGTAAGTCTACTATTGATTGTTTCCAAATTATTAGTTTTCATTATAATCCACAGATACAGCAAAACTCGTGGAAGATTGACTTAGGAGAAATAGGATGGTTCTTGAACAGGTCGTGGATGTATTGAATACATCTTCACCTTCCGTCAAGTGTTGTTAAATCGTCACCCGAACTCAAGGCCAACAATTCTTGTGTCCCTTGAGGTTAAGGCTATGTCGACTGATTGAATAGAGCTGTGCTCTTGAAAGGTCTGTTAGAGATGTCGTTAGGGAGTATATTGACACCTTAAAGACTCCACCCACGCTTCAAGAAGGGTCAGGGTATACAACAACTCATCACTGCTTACATCTAGTAGTGGGCTAAGGTAGGGTTAAGCAAACACATGACATTGCCTTACTGTGTGATTATAAACAACCTATCTACTTGATCAGATGATGTGTTCATAAGAATGATATGTACTTCACACCTAGATAGTAAAATTGTACATATATGATGGTAACTCCCTCCTTTTGTTTCTTCTTTACAATACTACCTCTTTAATTGTGTGACGCATACACCTATTAGTGCTTATTAGTACCGAACTTTTGTTTATCTGAATAAATGAAACATTTTAACTATGTTGATTTAGGTGACATATATGATTTATTGCCAAAATAAAACATTGATTTAAATGTAGATATGCCTTAATCTACTTACTGATTGCACACGACGAACTAATCTGTTCCTAATTAACCAGAATAGAACCAAATTTTACAGGCACGAAGGATTCAAATTTTCAGTTATAGTTAACTCGTGGTATAGAAGAATAAACTTAACTATAAGTAAGAAATTACTAATTACTTATACGAAATCGGCGGTTAGTGAAATTATCTCGGAAAAAGATGGGTCTATGATTCACTCTCAGTCTGGAAGATTAGAGCGATGGGCGAAACACTTTCGAAAACAGTTCAACTGACCCCTAGCTACTCTTAGCTTACCTACTATCCCCAAGCTACCTGAATGGAAAACTGACACAGGTCCCCCAACTCTCAGTGATTGAAAACGCTATAAGTAACTTGAAACGAGGAAAGCAGCAGGACCTGATAGGTTGTCTACCGATATCTTTAAGGATAATAGTCAAGTCTTAGCTAGCAGGTTGACTGATATATTAGCCGATGTTTGGGAACTGAACATCATCCCATCTGACTGGTCTCGATCGCCGATCGTTCCAATTTACAAAAAGGGACAGAAATCCTCTTGTGATAACCACAGAGGAATCAGTTTGACTAATATAATATCTAAAATATAAGCCTCTATAGTCGGCGTCTATCCAACATTAGAGAACAGTACACTCGAGAAAACCAGGCTGGTTTCAGACGTGGTTGCGCCAGATTCTTGAACATAGACATATGTACCAACGTCTGACTATAGTTATATTTCTTGACTTGAAAAGCAGCTTTCGACTACGTAGACCATGGAGTCTTGTAACAGTGTTTGTCATTAAAAGACGCACTTCAGAAGTACATAAGCCTAATAAAGGCTCTCTATTCGGTTACCACCAGTCGAGTCAGAGCATATGACGAATTGTCACAAGAAATTTCATCCACAAGTGGAGTTCATCAGGGTTACTACTTATCCCCTTTTTATTTTATTTAATCATAGATGTACTCTTAGAAATCTCACTCATTTCTTTTAATTCCTCGGGAATTAATCTCCTTTCAGGAGGTCCTCCCGTCGACTTAGAATATGCAGACAACATAGTTCTATTCGAAGACGCAAACAATATGCATAGTCTCCTGAATACCTTGAGTAACAATGCAAGCATATTCGGGATGCGCTTCTCCCCCCCAAATTCAAAATGTTACTCCAGGACTGGCCTGCTTCTTCACCTAGACTAGTTATAAGGAATGAAGTAGGAGTGCGTTGGCCGCTTCACTTGTCTCAGAAGTCTCCTCACTCCTCATGGGTCGGTGTCTGACAAAATCTCACCACGGATTCAGAAAGCCTGATTGGCAATCGCCAATTTACGCAACTTGTGGGGTGGGCGAGTTATCCATCTCTCAACCAAAGGCCGGGTGTACTGCGCAGCAGTTCTCGCCGCTTTAAAATATGGCTGTGAAACGTAGGCCAAAAAAACCCAAGACATGCATCGACTTCAGGTATTTGACCATAGGAATCTCCGTGGCATCGTTCATATATCATGGAACAGTCGAATAAGTAATACAGAGGTTAGACAAAAGGTTCTTGGGAAATATGGCAAATCAGTCAAAGAGGTCATTAACCTTCATCGATTGAAATGGGTGGGACATGTATTGTGCACGCCCGATCACAGCCTGCCTCCTCGCACGATGATGATTAGGGTTGAAGAAGAATGGAAGAAAGGGTAGGGGCGGCCAAACCAAAACATGGCATCAGTCCGTGAGGTCTCTGACTGTTAGTCTAAACCATGTTGGTAAATGTGGATTACCTGGTTGGGGTCCGCATGATAGTCGCAATAAATGGCTAGAGATACTTAGTGACGGCTCAGAATCGGTCACAGTGGTGCAAGTGTATTCACTCTTTAACTTCATCTAGATCTTGAATTCGATTATTATTTCCTGCACACCTTTACTCTTCTCTCTTGTATTCTGTTATTATGTTACCTCTGTTATCGCGTAGAACTAACGTGGTATGGCAACTTGAACCTATGGGCGTATGTGCTCAGTTCTACGTTGTTGATAATGATGATGATGAATTACTCATACAAGAAGCATGGACAAGACATTTAAATTCAACCGATAGAATGCAGTCGTTATAAGACAACCTAGCCAAAATTGGGTCATTATCAATATTACGAAGTGTTGAGGGAAAGCATATCTGTTCAACATTTCGACAAGTGGTGGGTACTATTACAAACGCGAATTGTCCTTTAAAGAACTCTTATCAAATTATCACAAATGATATTAGTTTCCAAATCACTTTTATAAGCCAGAAGATATTTAGCATCTTGGTACACAGAGCAGAACTTACTTTGATTGTAGTTGTATTTCTGACCTGAAATTTGCACTCACAGAAGTGACAAAGTTCCTTATCCTCCTGTAGCATGTATTCACAAGTACTATAATAAAGAACGATATCAAACACAATTCAATTTAGAGGCATATTACCATTTTTCTGAAGGAATCGCCCTTACATATATCTTCTTCAACGATTTAGTGTTATTCATATATGAACCCGGAAGTAAACAGACACATTTACATCGGGCATCCTCATAAGCTGCCTAACGATTGAAGATGACTAGTTCAAAGGACAATATGCATTACCGAAGCAGTATGCAGGATTAATACACCAATAAACAATGAAAACAACTTCATCTATTCTGTAAAACACAAATTTATATCATAGATAACCTAAAAATAATTGACAGTTCAACAATTTAATCTTGTGAAAACGGACTAAATAAGCAGTAAAAAGCAAATAGGATATTAGACTGGTGCTAATTTCATGACTATCAACAATTCCTAAATATTTCACTGAAGTTGTGTTCTGAAGCTTAGAAAAGTGAAGTAGGAAAACCATGGTTAGATATTGGAGTCATTTAGCGATCCCGAAGTAAGTTGCAAATGCACACAATCTTAGGTCTACAAAATGACCAACTAGGCAACAAATTCGAAATATGTCACAGAATTATCACGTTAACTCTTTGCACCTTAAATAGGAGCAAGATCATTTAATTTTTTCAAGTGATATCAGGAACATGATAGGTCTGGGTAAATCCACTTTTAATTTTTCTACAGCAGTCACCACTCATAATAATTACAATAATGAACAAGAAATGGATGTCAGTAGTAAAAATAAGTTGGGCAGAAATAAAGCGTTTATGTCCTTAGTATGTCTACAAAATCTTGAGGCTAAGTAACAAAAGATTATATTGTACTTGTAGTCATGCCAGCATAATAATTCCCAAAACGAAAACACAAAACATGGTATTTAAATTAGCCAGGGACTGCTACAGAATTGTATAAATGGTCAAGTGTTATCATTTTTGTGTTAACTACGCCTGAAATTCTAAGACCTGGAAAAATAATACGACTAGGAATGTTTGGACAAATATTTGTTTGTCACAATGTTGATTAGAAGCCCGAAATCATGACTTATGCGTTATGACCTTGGAGTCAATGATTCGCATATGATTGACTCGGTACTAAGAGTTAGCATAGCAAAGAAGTGTAATAACTATGGCAAATAGGTATCATTTTGGGTGGACATGATTTATGCATTGCACAAGGATTCCTGACAGTTCGGTTACTAGCATGCTTAGGTTACTAGAAAAACACCCAACCTGGAACAGTAATACAGTGACATATCGAAACCATATGAGTCACTTTTAAATGTAAGCTGCGTGTAAAGTCGCACTGCAAAACACTTTATCGACCTATTAACGGTAGCCCATATGAAGTGTATTAGATCAGTGTAAAGTCGAGTTAAGTGCCATTTGAGATAGTAATTTGGACAAGGATGCAATTGCATAAGTTACCTAAACGAATACTTACACAAAATGCACCGCGAAATTAAGTCAGAACAATTAGAAAATAACTGGAAGATTTTTGATGATATAAAAATAATTCTAAATAATTTACTAGAAATTGCAGATTTCTTATTGTATTCTGGATTATGTTTAAGCCTTAATGTCGCTAGTATCTCGTATAACCAGACGCATATTTTGCAAATTACCAAAGATTTTTCTGAGAAGAATCAAATTACAATGAGTTTTGGTTCAAAGCACTTTAATAAACCACTAGAATCCGGGAAAAATTGTTTAGTCTGATATACGAAGTTTTGATCAAATCGTTTTAATAAAAGCCTTTAAAGTAACTTTTCAGTAGTTTAAGTTCGGCTGCATTTGCGATGTCTGCCTTATTTTGCTCGATCTAAACCAGATTTAAACATTCCGACTCTCAACCCAACGAAACGTAGCAAAACTCTCAAAAATGCATCCAATTTTCAATATCATTTTGAAGAGCCAATTTTCACTTGTATCTTGTTGTTAAGACGTTATAGGTCTTTGGTAGCACCTGACACAGTAAATCTAACCTCTCAACTGAGCGACACTTCTCAGTAGTGGGAGTTAGTTTGCAGAATTATGTGACCAGAGGAGCTAGTATAACTAGTTAATTTCTTTGTATTCACATCTTAGCGTCTCAGCTGTAGTTCCAACACCGCGATACTTATCTTTTGACAAGCTAATACCTTGCCGTTTCGTGGTGAATGAGAAAAATATCATATTTGCATACAGTAAATGGAAAGTATATAATTGTTGAATATTACAAAAATGCTCTACACTCAAACTGATCATAAATGCACTTGAGAGTTATTAGTGTACTATAGACTCTGTGTGCGTTTTTGTCACAGTTAGTAAATGATATAAAGTCTCAGGAGACTAAGATGTTTACAAAATTTTCAATTATTGACTCGCCCGAAGGAATATTATTTAATCTATGTAATATCTTTTGTACTTTAGATGGACTTTACGGTTTATCAGGTTAAAGTTATGCATTTTTTTCTTACTGATTTTTTTAGTCAAGTCGAACCATTCTATTATAATAGTCTATTTCGGGATTACAGGCATCTCTCCAGAATTTTTTGTTATCAGAAAACAATATCAAATTGGACGATACATATCGAGGGGGTTAGTTTCCATAGATTAGGAAGCAATGTAAATCGTAGATTCTACGCTGACATCGACTAACAGTTCAACTCTACTTATTTCTGTTGGAGCAGCGTGGCTGTCTATCTTAAGTGGATATAGGCCAAAGCCGTACTATCCACAGTGACTCCGTAGTCTTGCTCACTCAAACCGTGGTGGACATGCTTTCCTGTTCCGTCACTGTTTTCTATATAAGCGACAATCTGATGAGGTAGAGTATATTTCAGACGGTTTGAAAGGGTATTAAAGAAATATGTTATTGTCACAAAGTACCAAAGACTGAGTTTGCTTCAAATGTTGATTTTGGCCTTGAAGAGTCGAAATACTCCATTTATACGTCCATTTATCAATACATACAATATAACTTTGTTAGGGATCAATGTATTTATGATAACCCCACAAACTATTAGATCGGACCCAATGGGACATCAAATGGCATCTTGTAGGTCTGAGGAATTTGCCTACTCTACCTAATATAGACGTTTACTGAATATATCGCAAATCAGTCAAATATCGTTGGTAGAACAAACTTGGCTAATTAGATCAAAAACTCTAGAGAATCAGCGATATATGCGGTAAACTGTCTCATTTTGATCGATAATGCTAGTCAACTTATCTACCACAGAAATCAGAATTATATCTTATAAGATTTACTTTCGCTGACCATGATTTGGTGAAAGGATTGGTTGTACTAAAAGACGATTCCTTTAGCACACAATGTTTATAGGTTTCTGTGAAAAAATAAAGGTTGAAATTCGTTGTAGTAACTGATCGGTTTCATAATTCTTCGATTTGCAACACTAGCGAAGAGTTGTATTAACATCTCCTTTGTTTTCACACAATGAAGTCAACGTGACCATTAAATAAATGTTGCTTAAAAGTGGCAACCAAACCAAAACACTTCTCTTGGCTTAGATAAAGTCCATCTGTCCATTCAGGTAAAAGAAACCTTAGTTCCATTACCTCCCGTAGGTGAGCTGTTTTCGCAACCACTAACCCAAAATGTGGTTCAGGTAAAGTAGCTGCCGAAACACATTACTCTAAACTTCAAAGGAAGCAGAGTAATGATCTTATTAATGACCGACTTTTTGACAGCTTGTAATAATATGAAAACCGCTGTCTGGAATACCTCACACAGCTGTCTTGTATAAGTTAGCTTCTCGGCACCCCAAAAAGACGGTCTTAAAAAGATCGCTCATTTCAAGCATTCGATTGTCGTAGCCACCTCCTACAGGTAGCCTCCATTAGGCATCTTGTGGTGCCTGATATCCTCATGGAACACCAAACGGGCTGCTTAAAACCAGTGAGTTTAGAAATGCAAATTGGATGCACTGCCATACAGGAAACTTTGCATAAAGCAACTCCACCTCGTATACTACTTGTCTTATCACTGAAGATTCAGGGAATCTCGGACATTTGAGGTTTTTTGACGGTAATGTAAAACTCCCAACTTCTCTATTAACCTTAACAATTGAGGAATTTCGGGTAATGCGATCTACGTATTTTATGTATCTTGTTCACCAGAAGTAATGAGTCTTCCTGACGGATTAAGCGGATTTTATTTTGAAATCATGATTTAAACTTGCCATATCTGGTTTGGCAAGCTGAGTTTCGATTCATAGATCACCGATTGTGTGAAGAGGACAAAACAAGTGTTTATTTTTTCGACAGTGATGGTAACTGATTGTTACAAAGCACAAGTAAGAAAAGAAAGATGGGAACTTGTGAGACGTAACATCACAACCTAATCCACGTAGCTCCTGTGGCTCTCTGCCTTCCATTTCAAAGAATGTTGTCCATCCAATTTCGCGTTGGTCTGCATCGAACTTTAAACATTCCCTGGATGAAACGTTTGTTAAATGTTTTACTGAAGCTGGAGGGAGACATATCTACACGTAATCCACACTTGAGGGTTTCTGTTCAGTTTTCTTTAGCACTTATAAACTCAAAAAACCAGAAGGATTAGTGAATCTAAAAGTTGATTTGCTCATTCTAATCTCTTCCGATGCTGCAAATAAGATGCTAATTAAAGTTAAGAGTCAGTAAACGCAGTGGAGACGCAAATATTACTGTTAGATTCGGATGGTAAAAGATATATGCATATTCTGAATATGCGCAGAAAATTGTCAGTGGTGCAGGAGAAAACGTATATTTAGAAATAGGTGAATGGATAACCCTAGAGGCCGCAACTTAAAGCTACCCTGTAAATTTCTGCCAGTGTACTGCTGACACTCTATAGCCAACCTCTGGGACTAGGCATAGGATCTAGGACAGGGTTTATATAACTCTCTTAATGCATCGATGAGTGTCCAATAAGATGGTGTTCCAACTCACTACTGGGAATAAAAATTTTAGTCAGATAATATGCACATAAACGCAATTAGCGTCATAACAAAACCACTACGATTGATTTCCTATTTCAGATTATGACTATGTTCGGTTTTGTTAACTGTTCCTATCTTATGTTTTTAAATCTTCGCAAATCACGCGCAATCCTCAGTGGAAGGGCATGCATATGATGAGATATCATTAATGACAATTGAACTAAGATTAAGCTCAAGCAAAACGTCTAACAAATAAATAGGAATTTCACATCTTATAGCGGAAGAATTGGCACAATGATGACAGAAAAAGTGCTGGACTTCGCACAGCTTTTAGTTATTTCTTATCAGTAGTTACGAAAAATGGCTCTTAAAACCAGCGTCCACGAAGCAGCATTTAAAAGTTGAAGAGTTTTGATCTTTTTGATAACTAATAAAGGATTGCGTAAAAATGATTAAAACAATAACAACAGGATTTAATACATTTTTGAGAGTGCAACCCAAAATAACATATTTACAACAATTTACATAAAATAAGTCTTGTCATTTTAATCAACATCTTCAAGTCGAAGTGAGTTATTATCTGTATCAGAGTCGTCTGAATTTGATGACGATGCGGAAGCTGATGATGATGAAGAGTCCATTTCCTTTAATAACAAAACCGAAGGATCCCGATAACTACAGATAAAAGACAAACGGATCGACAGAATATATGGCACTATGAAATATATTTCCTACAACAATAGGCATTGCTTAGTTTCTGTACGGATGGTGTTGGAGACTTATCAGCTACGTTAATATAAGTAAGCTTGAAAATATATCAGCCAGTCTTTCACTCTAAAAACGCACGTATAAAATATTGCATGAAAACTGACTTGTTATAGGTTAGTATAAGACATGTGAACAACTACAAGTATATTTTTAGGTAACTGTGTTTGCCTTCAGCACGATATCGGTCTGTCTCTCAATAAACGAATGAATATAGTGCGTAGTAATTCGCTCTGCCCCAACCAATCGATGCGAAAGATGGGCTATGAGAACAGAAGAGTGGGCTTCAGGTCTTTGATCACAGATGTCGTCGAAACGTCGATCGCATATCACGGGATGGGCAAGTAAGTAATATTGCTATTAAACACAGAGTACTACGAAAGAATGGATGTGGTTATGGACTCTCAGTGGCCACAGAAACTGGGTGACATGGGTCAGAATTAGTTGCAATAGAGATCCTCGTAGATCTTAAGTTTCATTACTTTATCCTCCTCTTATTGTTATATTCTACTATGGCGTTTTCTTGTAGATTCGATTTGCTTGTGCTAACGTGGTACGACAACTTAAACCTATGAACATATGCTAAGTTCTATGTCGTACATGACTGATTGACCAATCATATTATAAATTATGAGAAAACGAAACTATGTAATGGCCCAAAATGTTACAGTCGAAGTGGAATTGGAACAGAGTCCAAAGCATAATCGCTATATCAAGCATTCACATCATCACAAATTGAGCAAATATAAACTCCAGTTACATAAATGTTAGTATATGATACAGAATGCAGTATATACGTAGACACGAGATATCAAGGGTTTATGATTGGGCTAAAAAAGTAAGAACCTCGTTGTAAATAATAATTGGGCCAACTCCTTTACCAAACCGAAGGATCCCGATAACTACAGATAAAAGACAAACGGATCGACAGAATATATGGCACTATGAAATATATTTCCTACAACAATAGGCATTGCTTAGTTTCTGTACGGATGGTGTTGGAGACTTATCAGCTACGTTAATATAAGTAAGCTTGAAAATATATCAGCCAGTCTTTCACTCTAAAAACGCACGTATAAAATATTGCATGAAAACTGACTTGTTATAGGTTAGTATAAGACATGTGAACAACTACAAGTATATTTTTAGGTAACTGTGTTTGCCTTCAGCACGATATCGGTCTGTCTCTCAATAAACGAATGAATATAGTGCGTAGTAATTCGCTCTGCCCCAACCAATCGATGCGAAAGATGGGCTATGAGAACAGAAGAGTGGGCTTCAGGTCTTTGATCACAGATGTCGTCGAAACGTCGATCGCATATCACGGGATGGGCAAGTAAGTAATATTGCTATTAAACACAGAGTACTACGAAAGAATGGATGTGGTTATGGACTCTCAGTGGCCACAGAAACTGGGTGACATGGGTCAGAATTAGTTGCAATAGAGATCCTCGTAGATCTTAAGTTTCATTACTTTATCCTCCTCTTATTGTTATATTCTACTATGGCGTTTTCTTGTAGATTCGATTTGCTTGTGCTAACGTGGTACGACAACTTAAACCTATGAACATATGCTAAGTTCTATGTCGTACATGACTGATTGACCAATCATATTATAAATTATGAGAAAACGAAACTATGTAATGGCCCAAAATGTTACAGTCGAAGTGGAATTGGAACAGAGTCCAAAGCATAATCGCTATATCAAGCATTCACATCATCACAAATTGAGCAAATATAAACTCCAGTTACATAAATGTTAGTATATGATACAGAATGCAGTATATACGTAGACACGAGATATCAAGGGTTTATGATTGGGCTAAAAAAGTAAGAACCTCGTTGTAAATAATAATTGGGCCAACTCATTTACCAAAACATATTAAGTAGGATATTTCCCCTGCTTGTACAGCGAACTTCGTAATATTATGAATATACGAGAATGATAACATACCAACTCAACTTAGTCGTTTCTGGTGGCATATTTGGATAAATTGGTAATTTGTATTTCATTCGGGATTTCTAAATGTAAAAAAAAAATGCAGAAAACGATGAAAACTATCCTTACGCAAATCAAATTACACGGGAATGCAAGTCTACAAACATATTGTCAGTCAACCATCACCAGATGAAAAATAAAAAACAACCTTGATGTTATTTAGCTAATGGGTGCGCCAGTCAAGTTAAAAAACGAAAACGTAAGTTGCCAAAAATAACAAGTTCTTCACGTCAACGAGCAGCAAAGTCTGCATATATGACAGTCATGAGCAAGGAAGCAATGTATGCTGCAAAGTCATTCCTTGAAAGACAAGTAACTTATTATGATCACTTCTAGTGTGAGAAAGTAAACCCTTTGTATATGGTGGAATAAATGGGACTATTCGCTAATTACAACTCACGCATAATGGCTTTCGAGATGCATGAATAACACTAAGAGATATCAATCCGTAGAATAAGGTAAGCTTAAGGTGTCAAGATACGTAACAGGTTCCAAGAAGTAGCAAGGGTCATCGCTTGTGGCGACCAACTGTAAGTTGCTAATTGGAAGAATCAAAAGATATGGCGTATGGTGAGTAAGTAGCAGCACCATTGTGAACGTCCTTATTTATAAATGATTAAAAATTATCAACTTATATAATTCAAAAGTTTTATATAATGTAATTAACCATTTCCGTATATAAACACTGATCGGTTGCTTGACAGTAGATACTGCGTTAATTACACATTCTACGCATTTATATATTCTATTTGTACTTATGAACTTTCGAATTGGTATCGGTTGTATTCACTCAATAAGCACCTACACTATTCTTCGTTTCGACTTTTGTTGATGTGTTAGTCAGTGGGCTTAACGAAGTTTACGAAGTAGATTATATTATTCAAACATGCAACCTTGATTACAAGCATAATTTGCTGAACAGTAACCCGAAAAGTGTTATATTTGTCTGTCAATAAGTCACGGCTTTCCTTTATATTGTTGGTTCGTCAAAACTCGTCAGGATACCTGTTGTAATTTATAAAATGTCGGACTCGACATTTAGAAAACCAAGTATAACTTTAGGTGTTGACTATCAAGCTTCCATAATTCCATCACAGTGATTCTAAATTGTGTTTCACTGAATTAAAACATTATTTTGATGGACGATATAAAATCAGAAGGAAATCAACATTTAAATGTGCGATTGATATCTCTTAATAATGCTATTGTGGTGGATACTACTTATAAGGCCATCAATAAGTAGTAGGTAGCAGAGCGTCAAAGGGAATTAGGAAGAATCAGTAAACAGCATACAAGGCGAGTTGCGACGTTGCAGAAAAGTAAAGCATGATTAAAATACCGAGAAGAACTGAGAACAACCAAGAGAAGCAAGCTAATAAACGACACAGTCCAGAGAACACGGAGGATGTGCAAATTGATGCTTGGAAGTAAGATATGTAACATTGTATGACATACTCTGTTTTCACCAAATAAATCATTACTTGCCCAATTGGTCTTTTCACAATTGGTGTCGCTGCCCCTGAACGAGATGAAGGTGCCGTGGCCACAACCGTTCGAGGATGGAGACGTCAGAGCATTCCTGCAGCAGTTCGAAGCTATCGCGGAGCTGGTTGGTGTGCGAGGACCGAAGGCGAAGGTGACAGTCCTCGGGACCCTGCTGCGGGGACGGGCGAAGGCGGCGTTCGATGGTGTGGATCTCGCTGGCTGTGGGGCCGCGTGGGAAGATGTAGTGGCAAGGTTGGTGTCTGAGTTCGACAGTCCTGCAGACAGGGAGTTGGCGTTGCAGCAGTTCAGGGCCGTGCGTCTGGCCCCAGACGGTGATCCATCGGTGTTAGCTGCCACTCTAACAGGTCTGCTGTGTCGTGCTTTGCCATCGTTAGATGACACCTCGAGGGAGCAGCTGCTGACGTCCCAGTTCCTGGAATGTGTCCCGGATGACGTAGCCAGACAACTCCGACTGGCGCATGCGGTGCAGCCGTTGGATGTCTTGGAGATGGCGCGATTATGCAGACAGTTGGCTAGCAAGACAGTCTCCTCGATAACCGAAGACAGCAGGTCGGCGTCTATGGAGAAGCGAATAGCCGAGCTGGAGGAGCAAGTCGCGGCGGTCCGAATCCGTACGGAGAAGGGGAGTAGGTGCTTTGAGTGTGGAGAACTCGGACATTACAGGAGGAACTGCCCGAGGAAACGACGACCAAGACATTTTAAACGTTACACACAGCCTTCTTTTTTTGAAACATCTTTTCGGGTTGTGGGATTGGTTAATAAGGGTGCATTGTATACAAGAGTGCGTATAAACGGGAGAGAACTAGCTTGTTTAGTGGATACGGGTGCTGCTATATCCTTAATAGATGTAGGATTGTGTCGGCAGATCAGGGCGTGTTCACTAGCGGTGCAAACAGTGAGCGGGCATGCACTGGAAATCTTAGGAGTCTCAGACTGTTGTGTCGAAGTTGGAGATTGTGTCGTACGATACCCATTTGTAGTAACTAAAGGAATACAGCAAACAATACTAGGAGCGGACTTCCTTAGAGAGGTGGAGGCGGTAGTTGACACAAAGAACAAGACGGTAAACACTAAGTATGGACATTTTAGCATACATGAAAACAGCGAGATAACTAAGATACAAGCCACGATCTTACCGAGAGAAAACATAGAAAATATCAACAAGGTAGTAGCAAAATACGGAGGCCTTTTCACCGACGACGGAGAGGCCTATGGGTATTGTGATAAGGTGACACATGAAATCCCTATAAACAGTCGTAAAAAGACGATGTTCCACACACGCCGGATACCAGTTCATCTCGAGACGGAAGTAAATCGTCAAGTGGAAGAAATGTTGCGGGACGGAATAATTGAAGAGGCCGATAGCCGTTACAACTCACCTGTGCTTCTAGTAAAGAAAGCCAATGGGAAATATAGATTCTGCGTCGACTTCAGAGAACTAAACAGCATAACTGAGTTGAAGCCATGTGCAATGCCAACTGTAGCCGAAACCCTGGATCGCTTACAACAAGCAAAGTTGTTTACTGTACTGGACCTAAGGTCAGGGTATTGGCAGCTACCGATAAAAGCAGATGACAGGTACAAGACAGCCTTCACTGTGGGTCACAAACAGTACCAGTTTAGAAGAATGCCATTTGGGCTGGCAGGAGCACCGTTCACATTTAGAAGATTAATGAACTTATTGTTACGGAATCTTGAGAACGTGGAGGTGTACGGGGACGATTTGGTGGTTTACAGTAAAACAGAGGCAGATCACATAAGACATCTAGAAGCAGTACTCAAACGAATCGAGGAGTTTGGGTTGCGCATAAATAAGAAAAAGTCGCAGATAGCCAAATGTAACGTCACACTGCTGGGGTATAAAGTGGGAGATGGTGAAATGAAGCCGTTACCCGAGAAGATTTTGACTATCAAGAACATAACGGCACCCACTTCGAAAAGGAAACTCAGGCAGTTTATAGGAAGAGCAGCATTCTACAGCCGCTTTATAAAGAACTTTAATGAGATTGCTGCACCACTGTATAAACTATTAAGCAATGGAAAATTTATATGGACCGAGGAGGCGCAGAAAACCTTTGATCAGATCAAGCAGCTATTAAACGCAAAGCAGATGACAGGTACAAGACAGCCTTCACTGTGGGTCACAAACAGTACCAGTTTAGAAGAATGCCATTTGGGCTGGCAGGAGCACCGTTCACATTTAGAAGATTAATGAACTTATTGTTACGGAATCTTGAGAACGTGGAGGTGTACGGGGACGATTTGGTGGTTTACAGTAAAACAGAGGCAGATCACATAAGACATCTAGAAGCAGTACTCAAACGAATCGAGGAGTTTGGGTTGCGCATAAATAAGAAAAAGTCGCAGATAGCCAAATGTAACGTCACACTGCTGGGGTATAAAGTGGGAGATGGTGAAATGAAGCCGTTACCCGAGAAGATTTTGACTATCAAGAACATAACGGCACCCACTTCGAAAAGGAAACTCAGGCAGTTTATAGGAAGAGCAGCATTCTACAGCCGCTTTATAAAGAACTTTAATGAGATTGCTGCACCACTGTATAAACTATTAAGCAATGGAAAATTTATATGGACCGAGGAGGCGCAGAAAACCTTTGATCAGATCAAGCAGCTATTAAACGCAAAGCAGATTACATTGAGACTACCGGTCCGTGGAAAACAGTTCACAGTGGCCACAGATGCCAGTGATTTTGGCATTGGTGCAGTACTTCGGCAGGATGACGGGGTAGTGGAATATGCCAGCCGCGTTTTAACGCCAACGGAACAGAAGTACTCGACCATCGAGAAAGAATGTCTAGCGATCGTTTGGGCAGTAGATAAGTGGAGACCGTATTTGCTAGGCCAGCCATTTCACATTGAGACCGACCACAAGCCGCTACAGTGGTTGAAGACGGCAAGAGACCCCCGAGGAAAATTGTCACGATGGACACTACGCTTGCAAGAATATGATTTCACGATTGGCCACGTACCAGGAAGTCGAAACGTAATAGCTGACTACCTGTCACGACCGTACGAACAGACCTTGAAAGACTAGTTCGTTGCCAGAAAGCCGATCCAACGCTTAGGACGGTGAGACGAGCGCTAACTGAAGTAGTGGATGACGAATCAATGCACTTTAGCAGAGAGGTAAAGACGTTTTTAAGCCAAATAGACAGATTAAGATTAAATGCAGCTGGAGTGTTAACATGGAAAGACAACGATGGCAGCTGGATAGCTGTAATTCCAAAGCCATTACGACATGAACTAATCAGTGAATGCCACCAACTAGCACACACAGGCGTCGCAAAAACCACTGACCTCCTAAGACAGAGTGCTTACTGGCCAGGAATGCAAGAAGACGTGATGAGATACGTCCTCGCCTGCCCCCAATGTCAGTTAATGAAGGGTGATAAATGCATACGCACTTCGTTACAACCCATCCCCGTAACGACAGTAGGCGATCTGTGGTCAGTGGACGTAATGGGTCCATTTCCTCAGACATCGAGCGGTAACCAATACGTGTTGGTGATGACCGAGCATGCTACGCGGTGGGTAGAGGCTGTGGCGATTCCTGATCAACGAGGAAAGACGGTGACCGAAGCAGTGATGCGGCACATCGTGGCCGACCACGGCATCCCGAGGATGATATTGACCGACCAGGGTCCATGTTTCGAGAGCGAAGAATTCACATCTCGCCTTGAGCAGTTAGGTATCAAAAGAGTCAGGACAACACCGTATCATCCACAGACCAACGGACTAACGGAGCGAAATAATCACACTTTAAAAGAATGGTTGGCAGCAAAGGGGGGTAACTGGGAGACGGAATTACCGATGATATTATTAGCACATCGAGCATCGAATCAGGGAACAACAAAGAAGTCGTCATTTCAGTTGATGTACGGAAGGAGACCACGACTGCCAGGCAACATCATCGCCTGGCCTCAGTCACAAAAGTGGAATGATAGGAAATGGAAGGAACAGCGGAAACAAGCAGTGGAAAACATACAACGGAAACAGGAAATGGACGTTAAACGATCAGAACAGCATCGAGGGAATCAGCTGAGACACTTTTCAGTGGGAGATTTGGTGAAGTGTAGAGGACGAAGGAGCATAACGGGCGGCGGACTAGGTTCGAAGAAAGTACTCCCCAAATGGGAGGGCCCGTATACAGTCATCGATAGGCGTGGACCGGTATACACCATCAGGAAGGACAACAAAGAGAAGCGTGTAAACATAAGTCAATTGCAAAGATGGATGTGTTGGAATGATGAGGCAAATGCGCAGAAACAACCGGTGACCACAGAGGCAAGAAGGTCGGCGCGCATACGAGCACAACAGTTAAATGGAGGGGCGTGTGTGGTGGATACTACTTATAAGGCCATCAATAAGTAGTAGGTAGCAGAGCGTCAAAGGGAATTAGGAAGAATCAGTAAACAGCATACAAGGCGAGTTGCGACGTTGCAGAAAAGTAAAGCATGATTAAAATACCGAGAAGAACCGAGAACAACCAAGAGAAGCAAGCTAATAAACGACACAGTCCAGAGAACACGGAGGATGTGCAAATTGATGCTTGGAAGTAAGATATGTAACATTGTATGACATACTCTGTTTTCACCAAATAAATCATTACTTGCCCAATTGGTCTTTTCACACTATGACTACATATCATTAAAGTACCAAAATCTAGGGACATGATATAGCACTGTATTCTCATAGTATACTTTGGAGTCTAGAAATTCAAACCTCACAAAAAAGCCCATTCCATGTACAGCTAGATTTAAAGAGTATCCAAGAGGATTCATTGCTAAATCCCCGAAAACAAAAATTAATGTCTTTCGTCCAAAGATCATAATTTTCGTTTAATCAGCATCTTGAAGAGTAGCTAGGGGAATCTGCCGTTTTAGCTTGGTTTTCTGCAGGCGATTATGCCAAGTATCATATTCACTTTGTGCATGATAACCTAAACCAGTATTCTAATCACAAACGACATCACTTATGCATGAATAATTGTGTATAATGTGAAAAATCACTAAACTGATCCCAAACATCTTGTACCCACTTGAGTGACTATTTTGAAGAGATAACAAAAATCTGAGTAGTAGGACAGTTATCATGGACCATTCAGTAACTTTAATGATATAACAACGTTCGCATGGTATCGTCTCATTTCATAGTAGCCGATTATAACACGCTTCAATGACTACTTAAAATACATAGACACATAATAGCCTAAACTAGTCATGTTAAAACCAAAGTTGCTTTCTGAATGTTCACACATTCAAGATAGAATGGAGTTGAGGTCCATCGGCCAATTCGCGAAAATCAGACTCTTAAATTGGTAAATAAAAAAGCTTTAATTTGTTTATCATCGATCCCATAAATACTGCCACTTGTAAATTATTTCACTAAGGTATAAATAAATAAGCACTACTAAAACAAAATTTAATATCTTACTTCATAGTTTACTTGTACACTCTTCATTAAATTCATTGATTGATCCATACTGAGTGCACATAGTTGACGATGACCAAGTGGATCAAATAAGTGATTACCAGAGGATACCCATGCTTGGATTTTATCATTCAATATGTGTTTATTAGTGTCACTAACTTTATCTTCGTCATTATTATAGTGATAATTTATGTATGACAGAAGATATGGGTTACATAATTTACCAGATATATCCGACTGGACTGATTTAATTAGTGCATTACGGTTATTATTGCTATTTTCTAGATAACATTTTTCATGGCGATCAAGATGCCTAGATAGAAATAAGGTAACAAGTAGAAACCTTAAAAAGAATAGTTCCAAAGGCTAAAGCTATTCAACAAAGTTTTAAATTTTTGTTCTGTGCTATATATTTCCGATCATTTTTCAATTCATTTAGTGAGTGAGAGCAGAATATCGGGGTCTGGTTTCCATTTAAGTTATCAGCAGCTGATTTCTATGAACATAGCAGTACGATGTAGCTAATACACCAAATGAAAACCCAAAGTCAGAGGTTGAAACGAAATCTCTAGTGGACTAGTTAAAAGTTCTAATTGCTTTATGTCATGATATACAATCAATTGTGTGAGAAACATGATGGCTTTGGTGATAAATTTCTAGAATCAAAGATCCAATAGTGTAATCTATGGTGTTTTATGAAAATCCGTATGATTCCAGGATTTATAAATAATATCACTAACTTAGAGTAAAGCTTTTATATTAAGTCCAGACAGGTCATTAAACATCCACTTCGCTTATATTTCGTCATAAAAACTCCTCAACGTATGTGAAGTAACTAATAATCAACTAGGAGTGAATGAAGAACACATTCTAAATAATTTTACTCAGATTATAGTATCTGAGAGCCGATTAGTAAAAAGTAGCTTACATATAGACATTTCGGAAGTAAGTGTATAGTATACGAATAGTCTCCAGATCATTAGTGACAAGGCCATGTTTACTGGTATCCTCCTCATTAGCAGAATAACTTGTAAGCTCAGCATTTTGCGAAATTGATGAGGACAATGTTAATGGACGATAAGCTAGAAATCCAGCAAATCGTTCCCAACCACCTAGACCTGCTAAACGAGTTAAACGAGTTCGACCTAAACCAACAGCGGCCAATCGACGTAAAATATTGTCAGGCATTCTGTTCAAATCATTAATTTGATTGTTTGTTGAAGCCAGTGTAGATTTATTCGCCATGATATTGCAAGCAGTTTTTATTTTACGTAAAAAATGTAGTTCAATGGGTGCCTGTTAAAAGAGTACAAAAATGTAGGTAGGTATAAAATAATGTTGTGGAAGATATATATCAAACTTAATGATTAGATTTGGTATTGCAGATAATTCAATCGAAACTAATCAATGAATTTCTAAGATACTAAATTTGTAAATTATAATTATTCAGTCGTTGTAACATTAGACTCTGTTCATTAAATGAACGTAGCTTACATGATTATCACCACGAACCATAAAATAGTTGTATTCCTCAGTTTTCTCTAAAGTCTAAGTCGTTTGAAAAAAAGATGTTAACGGAACTATCGAAAATGCACTGTTATAAGTCACATAATTACTAAAAACCAAGGGATACGACAACAACCTCTCCATAGCCCAAAATCTCCCAGTAGTTAGAAACCATAACCTCAAATGGAATCAAACAAACAACAATATAGTCGCGTGGAGAATGTAATGCTTTTAGATCGCTGAACTAGAAATAAGGTATTCGTTCATGCATTCAGGATTGAATAATTTCCAGATAGATTTCCGAAGTTCTAACAGAAAGCCAAGAGAGTTGCGATTACTCAAGTCGTTGAAGTTAGTCGAAGATCGTTCTATATTAACGTTACATAGTGATGAATTCAATTCATAAAATGAATATTCATTTAGGTATACAATACCGTTAGCCCAATTTAATAGATGATGTATGCTTTACACATTTCTAAAAAGCAATAGATTCTGAATGTGAAGGATGGAGATATTACCAGATTATACAAGTGAGAGTAATCAAACAGGGGTTTAGACGTGCAGTTCAGTGGCTAAATGTCGGATGCTTTCAATACTGAGCTAGCACTTCATCTCGTGTGAGACCCCAGTTATTTTGGGCATCAAAAGAAGATTGACTGTCTTCCAAAACTGTTTGTCAGAATACTATTTCACTTATTTTGGTTGTATGTAAAGTGAAGAATTTATAAGTAATATTATTACATACCTCTCGCCATAACTCCCCGTTTGATTTATTAACTGTGAAATATGTTATTTGACATTTAGGAACAATAGTTAATTAACGGCAAGTATGTTACTCCGGTTCACAATCATTGTCGCTCCTACTATGTATCGACGACATTCTCCTAATTGGTTGAATGTGTGGTCAAGTGTTACATATATATAAAGAAAAGCTCAGAATATAGACTGATTTGGCTGGTTGGTTCATCGGTCTTGCGTTCTTCCAACCTCAGCTTGGGATTGAGTATGTATCAGAATAGATGTAAGGCAATCAACTAGACAGTTATATTTGTCATTGATCGCTGTAATTATCTCGTATAAGGTATTTCTATATCTGATCAACCGTCATTCGTGAATGGTTCGAAGTTTTCATCATACTAACTACCTAACACTACGCATCTAGAAATAAAACTCGGAATTTTCAGACCTGATGGCAAGCGCCCAACTTTTAGACTACTGTGTTCAGCTGTCTGTAGTGATGGCTTATTGGTTAAGGTTTTCGGTTTCCAGCCACTAGGTTATAGCCTCAAGTTCATCTCCCCATCCCCCAACTAAATCAGTTTGAGAAGTTGGGCAATATCACCAACTCCAATATATAAAGAAAGCGTGGATCAAAGTCGACTACATGAATATATGGTTAGTAAATGAGTCACATCATCACAAAGTTAATGGGTCTTATTCTAATATTTGGATGACGCTGTTGAAATAATGACAGAGAGGTAATAAAAATTAGAACTGACAAATACTCTAAAATCAAACAAACAGATAAGTATCTTACCTCCATCCACATCATTGTTTTAGCTTTAGATAACTTTAAATACTCCAATGGATTTGAAAAATGGCGTAGTACTATATCACTCTTCATGTCATTATCAATATTCCGCGCTGATTTTTTAAACAATAATTTACAAAGTTTACAACATTCCTCGATGAATTGTTGACCGACAAGCTTGTATGACGTTGCACAAATTGACAAATCATTACTTTGTTTCTTCATATCATTTAGAAATTGAGAAATTTCATCAGTACTACTAATATTATCATCATCAATATGAGAAGCTTTTGCACTCAATGCATAATAAGCATTTGAGAAATAACAATTATGTGGTTGAGTCGAACGAACAATATTTGAATGACGTGTAGTATTTATTAATCGACTAAGATATACTATATCATCTAAATTGCTAGAATTATTATTACTATTAACTGAAGAATAACATATAAAGCAATATATCTGTGTATTTGATATCATAATTCTATTTTGATTATTGTTTGTTGATAAAAACATCCACAAGTCATGTAACGCATGCGTTGGTTGACATAGTGATACTTTTTCCAAAGATGGAATGTCATTCAAAACGGATTTCTAATAATGAATAGAAAGGAAAAACAAAGAGTTTCTACGTATCACAACGAAGATTAAAATTGGCAGGTTGGATAAGTTGTTTATAAAATAAGTTATATATTTGTAATGTTCTAATGAGTAGAAACTAAAATTTTCTGACATTTAGTAACTTAGTGTAAACAGTCAAATTAAACTAAACACAAGTTTAAATAATACAAGGAACAAATTAAAATATTTAATGTAATCAAAAAATACAAGATTGGTCACGTCATGTCAAGCCATTCGGGTTAAAGTAAATATTCAGTTTTATTCTTGTCTAGTGTTTTACGATTCGACAACTTGAAGTAGTAAAATACAATCTAAAATGAAATAGCAGAATGCAAGTAAGTAAATACATTAGGGTTTATACATAATTTATACAGGAATATTCCAGAACCTCAACTGTCCGTTAGCGCTGATTGGTTGAAAACAGACCAATTACTGAACAGCTTCGAGCATGCTCCAACCAAGACTGTACCGTTCTAACAGTAATTTAAAGTGCGATATGTTTGTATATGTTAGTGTACTGCGAATGGATATGAGGAAGTGTGTGAGATAAGAATAAACTGCATGTGTGTATGAATGAGATTTGATGCAGTTCAATTATGGTCGTTTGGAAAGATAATCCATGTTGGATGAATAGTAAGGCCTTCCTTTTTGTTAAGTGCTGCTGGATTTATCAATATGTGAAGCACTTAAGCAATTCAGCTTTATTTATAATTGAAAAAACCTTTTCGAATAATTTTGGTATCGTTAATATTGATTTTACAGACATGATTGTTATATCTCGTACTTGATAGCCTGACGAGCCACAATAACTTAAGCACTTGAACGCCTTGAACCCTCCTGGTCGCGAATTCAGAAGACAGAAGACGAGAAGGCAGGAACTTTATTCCAGTAAAATAGAGAGAGAGAGAGAGAGTCAGTTTTGTACAAAATAATCGTATATTTAGAATTTTTTGAAACAACAAAATCAGTATTATAATCCATCCAATCCGAACTAAGAAGTTTCAACTATTACCCAATCAGAACGCGCCAGGTTGAGATTCTGGAAAGTTCCGTCGATCAGTGATTGGGTAGAATGTCTCCAGTTCTTTCAAGGGTTCTAGAAGCTTCGTTGAGGTTTCTGGGAACCATTCTAATGGTAAATAGCATGTAGTGCTATTGCTGATCTGATCAGTAATTTTTCCAGTTCAACAAGATTATTAGGAGGTCGTTTTGTATGGCATTCACGTTCTTCGGCGCGAATTATGATTTGTCGAAAAGAATCCCCAATACAGAAAGCATCACAATCAACACAACCCGACCTGTAGACACGATTTCGTATGAAGGTGAAGGTCTTGTCTTCTGTTTTAACTAAAGCACCTTGATGTGTTAGTGGTTTTGTAAAATCCTTGAATCTTATGTTGTTCTAGAACCTTTTGCAATTCTTTTGTTGTGTCATGACGAGAGGGTAGAATGACAGTATCAATTCATAATACGCTAAACTTACTATTATTCAATAAAAGGTCATTTCTTTTCCGTATATTTTTAATAATATTTACTAGAAGATTATTAAACTGTATGATGCTAATTATTTGTATTCACTTTGATTGCCATCTTCAGATGTAATGAGCTTATTGGCTCTTCTGAATAGATTTAGAGTTAGGGATATTTTTGTATTGAATGAATGCTGAATTGAAACTAATATATCGATATGAATGTTAACAGTAAATACTTAGGTTAAGAGTTTCATTCAAATTTCTTCTGACCTGACAGTATAAAAATGGCAACTCATTGTGTTCATTTTCACTTTCTAATGTGAATTTGATATGAGGAGAAAGTGTTTATTAATTTTGAAAGGGTTCTCAGAAAAGACTTTTTAATAATGAAAAAGGTGTCATATACATACCTGAGCCAAACTTGTGGACTAATGGCATTCGTAAAAATACGATATCAAGTGTGAGCCCTAAATATACTTACTACAATTGGTGACACAGGGGAAACCACTCCGTTAATTTTTTTGTAAATAATTCCACTGAAAGTGAATAGAGCTGAGTTCAAGCATAGTTTTAGGGATTTCATAATTAAACTGATGTTTTAGAGATAACAGTTAGATAGTGTGTGACCATTCGCCAGTAAACCACTAATAAAGTCTAGGCAAGTACAACATTATAGTTTACTATTGTTTTAATATTTTCAACTATTACCCAATCAGAACGCGCCAGGTTGAGATTCTGGAAAGTTCCGTCGATCAGTGATTGGGTAGAATGTCTCCAGTTCTTTCAAGGGTTCTAGAAGCTTCGTTGAGGTTTCTGGGAACCATTCTAATGGTAAATAGCATGTAGTGCTATTGCTGATCTGATCAGTAATTTTTCCAGTTCAACAAGATTATTAGGAGGTCGTTTTGTATGGCATTCACGTTCTTCGGCGCGAATTATGATTTGTCGAAAAGAATCCCCAATACAGAAAGCATCACAATCAACACAACCCGACCTGTAGACACGATTTCGTATGAAGGTGAAGGTCTTGTCTTCTGTTTTAACTAAAGCACCTTGATGTGTTAGTGGTTTTGTAAAATCCTTGAATCTTATGTTGTTCTAGAACCTTTTGCAATTCTTTTGTTGTGTCATGACGAGAGGGTAGAATGACAGTATCAATTCATAATACGCTAAACTTACTATTATTCAATAAAAGGTCATTTCTTTTCCGTATATTTTTAATAATATTTACTAGAAGATTATTAAACTGTATGATGCTAATTATATTTTTGTATTCACTTTGATTGCCATCTTCAGATGTAATGAGCTTATTGGCTCTTCTGAATAGATTTAGAGTTAGGGATATTTTTGTATTGAATGAATGCTGAATTGAAACTAATATATCGATATGAATGTTAACAGTAAATACTTAGGTTAAGAGTTTCATTCAAATTTCTTCTGACCTGACAGTATAAAAATGGCAACTCATTGTGTTCATTTTCACTTTCTAATGTGAATTTGATATGAGGAGAAAGTGTTTATTAATTTTGAAAGGGTTCTCAGAAAAGACTTTTTAATAATGAAAAAGGTGTCATATACATACCTGAGCCAAACTTGTGGACTAATGGCATTCGTAAAAATACGATATCAAGTGTGAGCCCTAAATATACTTACTACAATTGGTGACACAGGGGAAACCACTCCGTTAATTTTTTTGTAAATAATTCCACTGAAAGTGAATAGAGCTGAGTTCAAGCATAGTTTTAGGGATTTCATAATTAAACTGATGTTTTAGAGATAACAGTTAGATAGTGTGTGACCATTCGCCAGTAAACCACTAATAAAGTCTAGGCAAGTACAACATTATAGTTTACTATTGTTTTAATATTTTCAACTATTACGTCCGACAGTCTTGACTTTAAACCATATGTGCCATCGACAACATTGTGCTTCCATACTGGTATGACTTTTTTACTCTATTTGTATAAAAAAGTCATGGTAATATTATTATGGCTTGAGTTCAATAAAATCACGAAATACGCTTCACAAAAGCTACCCGGATGCGTTATGCAAATACGAGGACTGAAATTGCTATGAAGTTACACTTGCTAAAGCCGAATAATAACTGTAGTGTTCCCGCTGCAACTAGATATTGTAACGCTAAGACTTTCGCAATACTCACAATCCAAATAATGCAATATGAATATTCAATTATAAAGAAACTGCTGAATGTATAGTAGTGAAGATTGATAAAATTCCACAAGTAAGCCAGGAGCCTAGCATTAGATGTCTAAATATGAGTTAGTCTTAGAGGTGATAATGGACATGTAGAGTTAATACAGTAACCATATAACGATATAATGTGGAGAATAGACGAACAAATATACAACCAATCACATGTAAAAAATTACAGGAATAAAATGGGTTTAATTAACCAGCATGTATCTAAGCTATTTAAACGTAATTAGTGAAGTGTCTAAATTCTTGTTTGAGTGAATTCTAATTACGTTTACATCACTTTCCAACATGCTGAAAAACAAAAGCCGAATAAGAGTGTACAGTAATAAAAAAAAAACATCAGTAAAACTAAAGGATACTGAATAACATGATTGTCTAAATTTGTTACACGAATGCACCACAGGTACAAAGAACTAATTCGAGTGAGTAGATGGACAACGGAAAATTACACAGCTTATCACAGGATGGGTGTTACAATACAGCAACTTAGAGGATAACGCTACAGAGTCTAAATCAGCTAGTTTCCTTACATTTAAGTGGAGGCACACTCAGCTATTGAAGCCTAAGTAGGAAAAATGTATATATTAGTACAAACTTTGACCCAGAACCCAATAAAAAATGTGAAAATTTAATTTACTGGAAAATTCGTTCATGTACATAATGAAGCCATATGCTAGTATAGGTTGATTAAGTCAGTGTAGCAAATGAGTGAGGGTAAAAATTAAAACAAATTATCAATCAATTCACGTAAGACTTCGAGGAAGAACTGTAAATCAATAGTTTATTTCCAATGACACAAGATAATAATGCAAACTACATTTATTACCATAATTATAAACATACCAAACACTACTTATTTACACATAATTTTACTCACTGTATTAACAAAATTCATACGAGGAAACCATATTTTGGAAAGACCAGTGCGTAATAGTCTACGATTGGGATTACTAAAATCAGCAGAAATGTATTCATTAAAAACCACTAACTAATTAATGCACTTTTATAATCAGTAAATGTTTGTGTATTTCAACGAATTTGAATCATAAGAACAACGCAAGTCAGTCAGGGTGATGAAGATTAGATAGGTTTGTTTTTTAACTAGTTGAGGTTGACAGAGTATTTACAGTTATTAGACTAGGCATTGAAGAAAAGGTTATGTCAAGATGCATTACATTAAAAAGAGGTGATATTTCAGATATTTTTAGAAGACACAGACAATGATTTGCTCAAATCGTCCTTACTTTTATGAAGTCACTTGAGAGAACTATATTAATATGTTTACATAAATCAAAACCTAATTACACGAAAAAGTGGTTCTTTATTTTGCACTTCGAATTCTTGTTCACCAATGTTAGAGCAACATTTAAGCGTACGGGGAATATTACCTAGTTCTGTAAAGCGACGTTTCAGCCGTAGGGATTAAAGTACTTAACCAGCTAAATGATAAATCAGCTTAAAACATCATTACACTATCTTTTGTTATTTCAGCTACAATATAATCCTTTTGAATTGGAGAGACATCCTGGTTTGATACATGTCTATATTTTACACGATGATTAGCAATTCACATATTTACTCGTAGTGTTTTCTGCACTTTGTAAGGACCAATAGAATAAGTTAAAGTAGATTCATAGAAAATATATTTTAACTAAAAAAGTCAGTCGGGAAGTGTGACGATGAAGGATTGACCCAATGTAATACCACCAGACGCTGTTCCGTAATTAACTAGGAACTATTAGTTACACTATAACAGTAATTTAAACATTACACATATTCTGCTTTACTTACAATTGTGCCCAAACAATCATAGGAGAACCATATAAAGCAAACGCTTTATTAACAGTATTATATCAAGTAACTACATAGTAAACTACGAGTGAAGAATAACCATGCGCATTTTGAAATAAATTGATAACAAATCTAAGCCAAATAACTGCTAAGAAGAACGCGAATTAGCTATATTTTACTGTATTTTGGTACATTTTTGCTATTGTTAATTAAATATAAAATTATCAATAACGGATGTCTTTATTCGTATTTTCCTCGCTAGCCTTGCTGTCTGTGACTGAACGCTGTCACTTTTCGTTTGCTAAATTATTGTCTGTTACAAGGGTGTTTTTCTGTTATTATATGTACAGAGTTGTGGCGATATACATTTGAATATTCTGAGTACCAATTTCCTGGATCCCCAACTCAGTCCGAGATGGAAAACTCTGTTAGAGTGTTGTAACGTCACTGATCGCAGGTACCTATTTCGTTAGTGCAGATAAATTCACATATCAACGGGTGAAACAAATCCTAATAAAGACTTAGGAGAATGATATATCAGCAGTAACAGTGTAATTGAATTGTAACTAGTCATCGACATAACACCGATAATGCAGAAGCACTTGGAACGTAGACTGCAGAGACGTTTGGGTGGTGAAAATCGTAAGGTGGCTAAAAAGACATCGGTCATAGTAGTAAATCTCTAATAGTTCAACAAACTAAATGTTCCTGGTATGTAGAATTATTGCTTCATATTAAATACCAAGAAAAGTCAAATGACGGTCCAAAAGTTATACATGACTTTTAAAAGTAAGTTGTTCACGTTGCTTTTGTTCGCAATGTTTTTTTTTCAGTTAGTTTCCGTATTTTTTGAGGGAATAAGCATTCAGTACAAATATTAATTTCCGTAAAGTTCTTAAATATCTAGAATGTAAATAACTTCCAGAATACTGCAGCTCTAATGTTTATTACATCAAAAAAGCACAAATTATAAATACAAAAATTAAGTAACCTAAAAAGGCGCGATCATCACAATTGTGATAGGTTATGAATTGCCTAATTATTTGAAGTAATCAATATGTTGTTCTGCTTTCTGTACAAAAAGATAAAATGCAAGATGACGTAAATAAAGTAACTACGTAGCCAATTTATATCGAGTACTTACCTACAGTCAACTACAGACAAATATACAAAATCACCCAAAAACCTAAATGAGAATGTGAACCATCGAAATGAACTTGAAATATAGGAGCACGGAAGATTTAACGATTGTCTGATGGCAGTATACTCTTCATGTGGTATACATGGAACATAATCACATTTTTCATTCGGATCTGAAACGGTACCACTATGAGCTGTAATACATAAACAAAATAAAGGAATAGATATGATTTAACAAAGTATGATATATTTTCTTTGATACTGTTACAGTAGAAATCAGTCATTCAAAGATTATGACATTACAAGACAAGTTTCAATACATCTTAATAGTACCAGTTATGTAAGATAGTAATTAATCTTGAGAGATTTATTCAGATTTTGAAACCGGTATGCACTAAAGTGCTAATTACTAGGATATTAACTACAGAAATCAGACCCGCATATTGCTTTTGTAGTTTAATCGAGTTCTATCTTTCGAGACGATATGTACGCTGTAAACACGAAAACTGTTGATATTGATCATTGAAATGAATGAAACTAACGTAAGTACAAACACTTGGGAAGAGTTAATATATACACATATATAAACACAGTTTTAACGAGCTATCCACAATGTTTGTTCGCTGTTATGTATATTTGTGCCAAACTAACTAAAAGTAAAAAAACATTAAAGGGACACCAGTATACAATGAAAGTGTGAAAACACAGTGATCAGAGTTGTCTAAAGTGTGCTGTAAAGTTTGTAAAACTTGTGTATAACTCTTTATCCTTTTCAAATATGATAATACAGTACATTGTAAAAAATGAAACTATAAAAGACAGAGAAACCAAAACGAACTGAAAAATTGCACTGAATGACTTAGATTTAGATGCATTTTACTACAACTGAATACTAATTACATTAGCTACGGATATGTAACACACATATTTCCGTGAACTCGAATAAATTAATTAGTTTTTCAATTCAGTCATATGTGAATCCTAGTGCTAAGTTGTTAGTTACACCGATTAATTGACAAAAAAAGTGACAAGTAAATTTTCAATAAAATGAGTATTGTATCACAGCGTCATAGTTCCATTATGAAATGAGACGAATAGATGTTACTTTTTCTAGTGTAGTAAAGAAACAACATAGTAGTACATTCCCTTCAGACGAGCGACTTCCTGATATAGTACTTTTCGAGTTGACTGAAAACAAACTCGATACAATACAGTATCAAAATATGAATTATACTAAACGGAACGATAGTTTCGTAAAGAAGTTTATGAGATAAACCACTCAGAAGTAACAACGAGAATATGAATAGTAAACATTCATAAATAAGGATTACAAATATGTATGCACTTACACAGACTTATAGATATATTAGAAAAATCATTAGATAGACTTCCAATCGAATAATCATTCGGGTCTTTATCAATACAATTTTCTGACTTGTTTTCTGCATACTTCGAAGTAAACCTGGAAAGATATTGCATATTCAGCCTCACAAGAGCACAGGTTACTTTGATAGTTTATGAATGTCTTTTGTTAGCTTATTTGTTGTGGTCGTTTTTTCAGCACCTTTGGTGAAGATCCGCGACTGAAAAGAAAGTAATCACTGTAGAGATGCGTTGAAAACGTCGATACCTTTCTCTCAGATAAAATAAATTGAATTTTCTCGATTGAACTCACTAGCCTTTCGCCGGAATCAGGCAATTTGGAGAGAAAACTAGTGATTAAATTAGATCACTTAGTAATTCTCGTTGGACAAACCTATCACGTAAGTTTATCTGCCTTGAGAGCACTTTTTCCAGCTCTGTTATAGTTAAGGACTCTAGAGATCGTTGATTTTCCATTAAAAATTAGGCGAGGAATCTCAGAAGGGAAGCAATATTGCGAGATTACGGGTCTAGAATAAAAACATAAAGAACAGTTGGCTATGACCCAAAAATCTAAAGGTGAACGTTGTGAAAAGAATGGACACTAATAAATGCACAATACAAAAACCAAGTGCAGACCTACGAATACCTTAACAATAAAATTTTGACCCGATGGGCTACGAATTAAGAAACGTGTTACGACAGCTTTGGTCAGTTAGACCAAGTTTGCTTTAAGTTATAAATAAACAATAATAAGTGTATGTTTAAAGTGAAAAAAACTACTACTTTCATTACAAAAACACCTTAGTGCAACGAAGCGCTCAAAAATGCTCCAAACAAAGTATGATGGTAGTATACTGAAGAAGTAGAGTGGAGATAGCATCACCAATAAGTGATAAAGAATGATAACATTAGAAGAGATACATCTCACTTAGAATACAACCAAGATTAGTTCTACCCAGTGAGGAAGATGTAGCAGGAAGCTGTATCAGGACTAGCATAGGTTTTTATTTCGAGTCATATCTGCTACCGTTTAAAGTTGGGTTAAATGGACTATTTAGAGTAGCGCCGTGTGCCAAGCTCTACACTGACTAGAACTGATTGATTTTAACTTAAACAGTTATATTACATGAAGTACTATATGAAAAACCCTTATGAAGTGAGTAAAAGCTACATCTATAAGGGTCGTATGAGCACTTCAAAGCGGACCAGCTACATTAGATTACTAGTAAGTTTGTGAAATGTGAATAACCTATCGTAAAACCATGCTGCTTTTCGAAGAGTAATAGGTTGTCACCTTAGTGTTGAAGTAATTCTTCTTGGAAAATACAGTCAAAATACTAACAACGCCAGTCAAACTAACTACGCGGTAATTTTTGGATTCACGTAGCGTAACTGCTTTCAAGACATGACTCATTATAGCATTCCTCTAGTCACTTGGCGACATGCTTTATATTACAGATAAGTGAAAGCGAATAGCTAATGGACTTGTCATAAAAGCTGCTAGTTAGCTCAGTAGTTTAGAATGCATTTCATTAGATCCCGCAATTTCCTTACATCATGTTTCTGTAGAAGTCTTAAGACATTAAGTTCATGAGGGTGGTCTTGAAGACTTAACTGCCGCTGCAATAAAAATGCTTCTACTACATATATGTCACTGAAATGGTTCAAGAAATAATCCACTTTTACCGTAATCATCCTCCACTGGCACTGACCAACAGCCATCTTCAGGCATAATTGAGATATCTCTTCATTCTCTGGCTATAAAAACGGGAGCTTCTGGAAAGTGTGTATAGTATGCCTATATATAAGGTATGCTGGATACTTTTTACATATAAGTAACTACTTAACTTCCAAATTCATATTCCTTGGTTATTACATTAATAGGCACTCTTCGTCCTGACTCCTGATATTCATCGACTATCTGCGCTTCGCCGGTGTCAGTCAACTGTACAAATGAGCTTCAGTTACTGGGATATACCATCCTAATCACGCAGCCGATTTCCAAATAGCATTTTAAACACCCTCATACATAGTATTAAATGTTTACTTGTGTCAGCGAAATAAATATTTGCATACAAACCTAGGGTCTGGATGTAATCCGCTTTAAGTGTCGATCGCCGGGTGTACTAGTCAATGTGAAAACACAGCGATTTTATGACTAGAACACAGAGATCCATCTCGAGCTGGCGAGAATACCTTTAAAGGTAAGCAATATTAAAACATGTTCCCTGTCAGTAATGCGAGGTTTGAAAATCATCTGGAGCTAGCTAAGGCCTTGAAACAGTAAATCCTGTAAAAATTGATAAAATACATATCTGAAAATTGATGAATAGACCGGAAAAGGTGCTTTACAGAAAAGCTTTCCAGAACACAAAATATACAGACGCCGGATTGTGAATGTATATTCTGATTTAACTAGCCGTAACTCAAAATGAGCATGAATACGGTCAAAGGAATCTTATACTTAAAACAAATAGGATGAACAAGAGTCAGATTGAGTAGGGAAATTACTGTAAAGATAAAAACCATCGAAAATGGCGCCGAGATTTTGTTTCGCTTCCTATTGGTTGGTTTTCTTTAGGTAGGTGGAGGCAAGTGCGACAAATGTGTCATCGAATTCATTCGGTGTCAAGTCCTATTAACAAATTACGAGACTTAATACATGTGAACTGGTTGAAATGTGATTTGCCTTCAAATGATGACCGTTAAACAGACATTATGGCACTTGGATACTTCTGGACAGTTTGAAATGTCATTTCTTTATGACTAATCTACGTAATATATATTGTTGCGGTTGAATACATTCAGACTGTCTGACATGTCCTTTCCATACAGCTGTGGGCTGGCAGTAATATATCTTATACAGTACATAGCTGGGTCTTAAAATGGAATGAAATGTCTACTTGCTGACATCCAGACGATCAATTATTTAATTTATAAACGACATCTCGAAATGAAACCTCGCTGAACCTCGGATTTTTGGCATAACCTTTACACGCACAATACCAAATGTCGCTCAGTATTTTTGTTTACTGGATCAAGAGTCGACCAACGCTAAATGGACCTGACCATGGTTTGTCTACGTAAGGTATGAATTCAACTAATTTATAATAACTTCTATCATTATGTATTGTTATAATTCGTCCAGATGTTGTCTGCTAGCAATTTTCCGAGTTCGAGCTCTAGTATTGTTGTGGGTGGATCGTCCAACGTAGGTGAACTTTTCCAACGAATTATGCTGTCTCGAACTTATCCTATTTATATACGGTTTCATCAGGGACTAGAGGAGTTCATCAATGTAAATGTTGTTAAAAGTAAACAACCTATTTCAGGAATCGAACACTATGTTGTCATCTTAAGTAGTTACTATGATAGATCTGGTGACATGAAGTACCAGTATGTACTGTACCAGTGCACATTCGGTATCTCACCTCCTCCACAGAGTGCTGGACTTCTCAGTAAGGGGCAAGTTCATTCGCTCACACGATACCCATGCTGTGTTGGATGTAAGCATTTAGGTTGCCAGTCAAAAATAAGAATACAGTACTCTCCAGTTGCATATGAATCATCTCATTTCGAGACAGCACATAACCAACCATGTACTACCACCTTTATGGTACCGGATTGCTCGAGACGGGGATTGTGAGATGATAGGCGTGGTGTTATCCAGCCTTTTGTCGAGAGAAACACGGATCCCTGGAAGTTATGGATCTGGCGTATGAAGAACTTGGTAATGTCTTCCTTTACAGTACCATTAGAAATATGAGGACAAAGGTTTACGGACGTAAAATTCGTGTATGTGCAAATTGTCAAGGTATCGGTAGTCTTAATGACCTTATACTACGTTCCAGTACAGTTGGGAAAATTGAGGTCCTTCGGAGCAGTGGTGGTAATGTTTTGAAAACTGTCCCTGCACAAGATAAGTCTTCATGGAAAGTTCCCAAAGGTTGTTGGCATAAACTCCACGTATAAAACTAATAAAATGAGGTGTTTTTTATCTAATATTTCCAACGTAAACATATAGGTGTCCTTTGTATCAGTTTGTAATAACTGATGGTTTTGGTAGAGGGCGAACCGTATCATTTGCATTGACCCGAATCGAAAAACAAACAGATGTAAACCAGATTCTCCAGTTGCTGAAAAATATAATGGGTGACGCATCGAAAACAAGTACTTTTACTGCTGACTGTGCACCTGGACAACTTCACGCTCCTAAGCGCCTCGATCGTTCTGTGCTTGTTTCACATAAGCCAAACCTTCCATAAAACTCGTAAGTTCATTGTATGGACAGAAGTTACAGTTTATTTTCAAATCCACTTGTGAAAAAAATAGTTGTACCGAATGGCTTATAGGTGTAGATATGCCACGTATGTTATTTCATGTTAAATTATTATTTAGATTTTGGTATCGCATCCGGATTTTAGATCTTGTTAATCAAGCTGGTGGTGTATATATACGCTCGTATTGGTTGAGGTCACGGTCATACTGAGCTGCTTCTCACAACAGATTCACACTATCAACAAGTAACGATACCATCAGTCTGGTGGAAAGCTCTGATCGATAACTGAAGCGTTACCTAAGAGAAGACGAAGATATGATGATGGGATGATTATGACACACAAAAAAACAAATGCAAAGCACTTTTATGCTTTCTAAATATTACAGATATGATGTAAGTCCTACTCAGATATCGTTATTTCATTTAAGTTCCTGACAGTCTTAAGGTTGTATTATGGTGCCCGACACCTTTTGTAGTGTCATACTTTCGGTAGTCAGGATTTCTCTACAGCAACGCCAAGTGAGTTATATTGTAGTTATCTTCAAGCTATAATTATTACAAGACAGTGGACTCTTTAGAAAATAGCTACCAGACAACCACTTACAGCTAATACAACCGAGACGAAAATTTTACGTGATAAACTGTGCTGATGTAAACCAATGGAAGGCCTAGTTGACATCACATCTTTGGAACGATCTCACGTGCTTGTAGTGTTCCATTACCATATTTTAAGCTCAAAATACTACTAGGGCCGACAGCTAAGTGTCCTTCGTTTTCCAGGAGTTATTCGTAGACAAAATAGGTGGTGTTCACTAAAATCATCAAATTTATTACGGTGAAGCATGTGGTAACGTATCTTTGTTGTCACTGTCTCCGGTGGAGCCCATTACTTCTCTGATTTACAAACGCAGTTAGATCTGGCCAGTATTTACTGAACAGACTGTAATTAGATCAAATAAATTGAAATTCTACAACAGCGATGCAACCATAAAAGATAGTATTGTGGTCTTGTTTCATAAAACCCAGCAACATTTTAAGATTTCTATTCTGTTGACACTGGAAATTCTGTGTTTCAATTATCACTTATACACTGAGTAGAGGTGAAAGAACTTTCCGTACGTCCACATAAATTGTAGTCTTTCTTATAACCTTAGCAATCACTACAAAGGTTCGTTTTGCAGTCCTTAAGACAACTTAATGACGTACATCTGGTTGGAGCGAACTAATAATCGTACTGTCAATAATAATACGTTAGGGTTAGGGGAACTCCTGATTTCAAATGAAAGAAAAAATTGGCTGCAGTGTTTCGTTAACGGTGTAGTTATTTTCAAACAAAAGTTTCTATACTTGAGGTAACATTTTGTTTCCTGTCTCTTATAAACAAATAAGTGGTTTATTATTTCAACGGACTCTTGAGTTGCTCTGTTGAAACATACTATTATCACTAAGTTTAGCGATTTTTCATGCCAAAACTCTACAAAACCCTGTAGCAATTTTCTAGCAGTTGTTGAGTGCGCTAACATGGATATATTTGACGTGTAATTATAGCCTACAACAGTACTCTATTTGTTCCAAACCAACTAGATAAAAAGTAGAATTGGCCTCTGTTTTGTCCAGAGCTTCTTTTTCAGATATCTTTTACTAAAACAAAAGCCGTAAAATTCTAATTGATTTAGTTCAACGATTTGTTTCCCTGGTAAGCACAATGACTAGACAGAACATAAAACAGGATTCAGAGTAAATTTAAAGAATGGTTTGCTTCTGATCAGTTTGTGTTTACTTGAGAATGATACTTGCGGAAATCCTTTAGTAAGCTTAACTGCTGAATCCGGTTTCAATACTTCTTAAAGTAGTGCTTTTGAAGACGTATTAAAATCATCAATAATCACCTTACTTAAGCTTACCATTGATCTTAGTCATCCATAGAAGGATTAGTAAATCTGCGCTACAAAACACGATATTTGTAGTCATTTAGTGAAACATCCATAAAATCGGCTTCCTCTTCTGTTTGTAAAACTTGCACGATACAGTTGCATTTTGGTAATCTTGGTTTATCTCACTGTGATCGTACTCATGGTTGTTTTGTCTCATTTTTTTGATATACCGAGCACCTAAAGATGATTGATTATCTTCGAGAGCTATTTATCTGTTGACTGTATCAGTATTTTTGGTTATATTCGAAGCGAACAATTTATTTTCATTATCATTCAATTCCTCCCCCCCATGCCCTATCCTCCCATTTGACACATTAACTGTTATTATATCATTTCTCATTGAGGAACTATGGTTATTCAATTGTGTATGCGTACTCCAGTTCACATTCACTATTGCTTTTATTTTGTATTAATGTTAGTTTCCTAATTGGTTGACTGTATGGTTAGATTTTATGTATATATAAAGGAACGTGTGAAATATAAAATGATTCTGTCCGGTTGGTCTGTCGTCTTGTGTTCTTCAATCTCTGGCTTGGGACAAAATAAGCATGAGTCAGACACGTAGCTATCGACTAGGCAACACCCCATTAGCGTTGAAATATCAACCATTTTTTCTTGCACTATAACATATTTGTGTTGCAAACTATTTATCTCTGGCTTACGTATAACTTCTCGAGTTGCTGACTGAATTCATTGCCTAACTTTATATCGACTAGACTGGGCTTCCAAAGTTACAGTTTGACGGAGAAAAAATAGCTGTCCAATTAACGACAGTGATGTTACTGTAAGTATTGATTTCCTCTCAAAATGTTGCTTGCTGAAGAATTTCAGCTAATAACAGTTTAATATCCGATATGTTTGAAGCGCACCCAGTATGTGACCAAGTTACGTTTGTAGTATAACCAGGGCAACTTCTAGCGACTAAACCCACTTTTACAACTGAGAATAGATCAGAAAACAATGAAAGATAAAGTACAATTTGATCGTAGGTGGAGCATCGATGGGATAGCAACGTCTAGGCTTACTAACTAGGGAGAGATGCTCCCCACGTTGTAACGTGTCGTGATCCGGTGATGATGCGTGACCGAGCGCCTTCAACTAGTTGTGTCCTCTGAAACAAACTTGGTTAGCATCAATATTGAGAGCCTCTGTAACTACTTATTTTGGGGATTATTTGCCGCTACACGTCCACCAGTTGAACTGTAACAACCTCAACCGAACACCTCCTGCAGATCAACTGCTGCGCAATCTGGTTCACTTCACTTCTCACACACCAAAAGGCATAATATACCACATAACTGCCTTTTCCAGTGGATTTTATGTAAATATGTCCATTGATGGCTATTTCAGTCTCTACCAAGTTCAACATGCCTATGTGACCCATTTTCCGACTGATCCACCATGGCAACTTAGTCATGGATTTCAGCTTAATTCCGAGTGCCTTCTGAGAATGTGGGCTATCAAGCGCTTATTTGAAAGTGCTCTGATTCTGTACTAATTTCATTAAAGGTTGCAGCTTTTAATAGGACACTTTTCAGATTCCGTAAGAAAGAAAGGGACACTTTCCTCATGCATGATATGCGAAGAAAATCTCCATGGCCAAACAAGAAAACGGAATAAAGAGCTATAAGTTGCATGTAAACTTCTTCAAGCGTGTCTTACAGAACAACTATTTAGAGACTGCGCTATCATTGAGTCAAGCAGTGAATTTGTTGCTGCAGCAGTAAGCTCAGTGATATTACGAGCAACTGTAGCAGTTTGTTAAGTTATCTGCCGTAGGTATTCATCACTAACTTTGGGATAATCACAATCTAAACCTAAACGTTATTTATGATTTCAAAAACCGCCTTTTACAGTCAAGGGCTTTATGAAATCACCTTAAAATGTATAAGTCAGGCCGAGTAAATAATGGATAAACGATGCTTTCAAATTCCGCTCGCCATAACGTAGTTTAATTAAAACAGTGCGTTATCAAAAAATATCAGAGCCAAATCTAATTTGCCAACCAGTTGTAACGTAAAACCTATGTTAGCATCCAAATGTCTTATTTTGGGTTGGGGCTTCCGATGACATAAAAGTGCTACATAAAAGGCTCAAAGGAGTGATTGCAAAGTTACAGAAATGTGTTCATAAGTAAAAACGCATTGTGAGAAATGTATGTATTCCGTAGCCGTTTTAGGATTGTCAATTTTATGTACACGTTCACTAATCATAGAGGTACGATGCTGAAACCCAAAGAACAAGGTAAACGTGATAAAAGACTATTAAACGCACCAGTATCAGGACGAAGCGGACCGTATACTCCATCTAGAAGACTGGATGCTTCAATAACTAACTGAACGCCTTATTCAAGATGACCAGCTGAAAGTCGTGCTTGACCAATTGTGAAATAATGATAGGCATCCAGAGCATGACACTGTATATACTTCACTACCGGTCGATGAGTGACTATATCTTCAGTAATGAATACCAGTTTCTGATAATGTTTAACACCATTCGATGGATTGGGATTATACTCGCGTCAAAGCAGTTGACTGCCAACAGATATACAAAATCTTCTATGAAGCTGAATAAGTTGAGCTTCATACACCTTACAGAATCCATTGTTATCTAACGCTGTTATCTGATAATGATAATATTTCTTAGCCTCTAATTATTTCGGGCCACAAACTGGTATGTATCTTACTCAGCCATGCAATTTCATCATATTCGATAGTTTTATCTTTGTTAACACCTTTCTCAATTATCTTAACTATACTGTGCTTAAAAGTACCATTTATCCTATTCTAATTTTCTAACCCATCATAACGACCTAATACCCAATATCGATGTGACAAGCTAACACAGGGCTGGAGGTTTCTTACTGCTCGCGTCCTGATGTTACTGGTCCAGATCTTTGGTGTTGTCCTGCTGCAGTTATCTAGCTGCCCGACTGCAACGGTCCGGTTACAGCAAGCAGGATGATTAACATAAACACTTTTTATTTTATTTTTTATTTTTTGATGTTCGGTAATAGGTGTCATTTTGAGGTCAAATATTTCTGTTTTATTCCTACATTATTATTATCTCTTAGTTGATTTTTTTCCTTTTCTTCACACTGAGTGACCGCTATTCCATGCAGTTGATAAGTCATAAGGGGTATAGACAGAGAGGCGAGAGGAATTATTCCAGCACATAATGGGTTGAGGGGATGTAGAATAACGTATGGAAAGGAAAACAGATAAAAGGGCTATTTATGCTGCTGGGACACAGAAAGTGGTGATAGGAACAATCATAATTCTTATAGTAATAGAAATATTAGTAATAATGACAGATAACGGAGTGGATGAAAAAGGATAGGTGATAGACTGGTGTGATAGTGAGCCGGCTAGTAAAATGTAAAAGAGCAAACAATGAGGTTAAGCACAGGTAAGCGATGGTCGGTCGTCTTGGAGTACATGGTAATCTAACTTCATTTTAAAGTGCTCAACTGTGGGGGGAGGGCTTGAAAAACATCAACCGGTACAGCGTTCTAAGCCGAGCAGACGCTGAATAAAAAAGTGTGGTCCCACATATGTCACCACCCTCTGGTGTGAGATTTTTTGAGGGTGGGTTGGTTCTCCTGCAATCAGGACAGTTAAAAAGGGTGCCCTAAGGTAGTGACAATGTTGCGGAAAGTCGTCAGGTCACCTACGACCTACTCCGCAGGCCGACTAGCCATTTAGTCACCTGTCTTCTGAATCCTTTCTAGGGGGTCTCTGCTCTTGTGAAGAGTGAGAGGGGTGCGATTATACTGGAATTTTCAAGTTGGCACTGGACAAACTTTTTGGATATAGTAAGTGTTTAGGTGTCATCTTGCTTAGATGCCTGTCAACTTGATGAAAGATTGCGAAGAAGTTTGTGGAGGTTAAGGAGTAGTCCTGAGACACATTCGGTTGAGCTGCTAATCGTGATTTGCTCACAGAGTCAGTAGGTGGGGCGGTTCCCTATCGGAATGCGAATGAATAGTGGCATTTTTCCAGATTAAGCCTAATCCGATTGTTTTGTGATAATTTATTTCTTAATTTCAGAGCATGATCAATAAAAACATGTCAGACGATAACAAGATCTAATTGTTGCACAAACTTATTATACTTTGATAATGAAACTTCCGGACTTAGGGTGTATAACAATGTAGTGAGACATCTAGGTGTGTGAACGACCAGAAGTGTAGAGGTTTATATACATTTATGAATATTAATTGAACGTAACAGAATTTTAAATTCCAAACTGCTAGCAGCAATGAAATTATGCACACGGGTGCAGTATTTCTTAAGAGAGGTCTAACGGTTAATGGAGTTAGGTTGTTTGAAACTTGGTGAATACTGGTCAGCAAGAGCAGCTTCCACAAAATCTACCTCTTCCAGAGGTTTCAGAAGTGTTTTTTTTGAGAACGAGGTCAGTTTTATGTATAGCTTCTTGCAAAGTGTGGGTTTCGATTCCGTTCATTTTGTTAGTTATGTATTTAGGGATAATGAAATAATAAACGTTGTTTTAAACTGGTATTTATGTAGCGTCTATTACGAGAAAGACCTTGAAACGACCTTGCGATACGGAAGGATGGCAAGATATATTCAAATCACCATGTCAGTGGTTTATATTATGACAGGCAATGTAGATGTTCAGCATTTTGTATAGTATGGAGCGATCTCTGAGTGCTGTAAAGAAAGAAGGAAAAACATATCAGAACAGAACAACGGTATTATGACGGTTATCCTTTCCTGATTATTTGAGCAATCAAAAAGGTATATCTGTTTAAATTAATGAAAACTTTGGTATCATAATTTATTTGGAAAGAGTTAATTTGTTATATTCCATAGGTTGGCGATCACGGGAGGTTACATTAGTAGTGCCCAGACCATGTTTCGGAGCAAGTTGAGATTTAGTAGGGAGTGGATTTTGAGATGTTTCAGTAATTGCTAGTTTACAGCATGGTGAATGTTTATGAATACGGGTAACCATTTTTATTCATCTTAACCTACTAGGTGCCAGCATCGCAGCTTGTAGCTTACAGGCCTAGTTTTTCTTGCAGTACGTTGTTGTCAAGTTAGCTATTCGGATAGGCCTGATTGGTCGCAATTGCAAGTCTTCAGAATACTAGTTATTTTCATCCCAGAAGCCAGATCAACGGTAACAACACTTGCGATTGTAAGAGGATATTATCCAATCAACCAGAATACTTGATAACATAGTGTTTACAACAGCAGCACAAGTTCTCTGGCCTTGATAACGCATAAATAAGTCCGAAATAATAAGTCAATAAACAATATTCTGTACTTCTGAACGTATATCGGTTACCACTTTATTCCACAAGCATCACAACCAATTCTATGCGGGAATTATGAAGGGCCAACAACAGATAACAATTCGACCAAACTATGTTCAATAATGTCAATGCGCTAGGTCTCTTGGCAGTTGTCCTGGTAGATAAGGAGAGCCAATTAGATTTTATGTGAGTCCAGGAAGCATATATTAGAGCATTTCAAATTTTACCACTTAGTGCTTGCTCATGCAAGAACAGTAGTACGTAGCCATAAACATAAAACAGGTTCCGCCCTACATGCAATGGGAGTTTGAAGTTATCTGCCACATCATCATGCCTGATGGCTGAAAACTCCACCTTCCCTACTTTTATGATTTTGTGCTCGTAAATTTACTGGTTCGACGAAAATTATATGGTTGTACTCGATGCTCAACGACAAAAGTTACGTTTTCGTCAACCTAATCTTTACATGCATCGTATAATAGGTTGAACAGACTAAAGCCGTTAACTAGAAACTAGATACCTAACTGTTATTGCGTTGTTATGCCGGGGATTATTTACGAGTAGTATGATGTGGTATTTCAGGTTTAAAGAAGTAGAGTATCTAGTGGTTACACGAGCAGTTACCAGAAAATAGCAGTGTTGGTAATGCTGTAGGTACTAGGAGACCAGTAGGTTACTGAAATGGTAGGTTTGAATGACATGTGGATGATATAGCAGTGAATAGAAAACAGACTAAAGGTAAGTGGAGAGTAAAAATTGTGAACTCACGGTAGGTTCTAGTCACTTATGCATCTTAATTGCAAGATACTAGGTTCGGCGGACGCCCATCGTGAGGTGCTGGGGTTTGTACAAAGTTAGTATCCGGGTCAACACGTAATTGTGCTGTATATACTGAGTCGAGAAAATGTCTACATAAAAAAAAGAAATGGAAAAAAAGAGTTTTGTGTGTAATGTACGGGTATAAGAATGGTCCAAAGCGTGATCGGACTGATGATAAGTTGTTTTGTTTTTGGTAAGTAAAGTATAGATAAGGGTACAATAGTCCACTGATAACTTTTATTTAGAAACGTCAACGGATTGTATGTCTTCACTGCTAAGACAATTTCAGATGTTAAGGCAACCTGTTGTTTCTAGCGTGTCCATTCTTCTTGGGTTTGGATAGTTTTTGTGATACCGGTACGTCTGTGTCACATCTGATAGGTCCCTATATTTTTACATAATTGGCGTAGATAAGTGTGGATAAGCCTATGTTTACTGGGAGATCACTGATTACGATAAGAAGTAGTAGAGGACCGAGCATTGTATCTTGTGACACCTCAGAAGACAACATTCTCCATGCGGAAAGAACTCTTTTCAACTTGGGGCAGAACTCTTTGAAAGATAGTGCTCGACTACGAAGGTAGGGGGGGGGTTGTGAACACCTGATTCACTACTTTTGGAGAGAGGTTTTGTATGGTACTGTGTCGAATGCCTTGGCAAAGTCCAGGAGGGTGGCGTGCACATGTGTATTTTTATCCCAACATGCAGGTCAACTGTCTCGCACTAGAAGTGCGTTAGTGAGGCGGGACCTGCCCTCCTGGAATCAGTGTCGTTAGTCGTAAAATAAATTGTATTTGTTGATGTAGTCATTTAATAGGCAATCTAGTACTTGAGATAGTATCGTAAGAGGAGCTACTAGCCTGTAAGAACTTTGGTCCCTTTTATTGCCGACTTTAAAGATAAGGAACATAGTGGTCCTACTGGACTCTTTCGATAATTTTTAGCGCCTTGTACGTGCTGAGAAAGGTTGTCGACGGGATGGAAGATTACTGAGGCACACTCCTTCAGGAATCCCTAGGGTATACTGTCGCAACATGGAGACACCATGGTTTAAAGGGCGGTTAGTTTACAAAGGACTAATCCTGGGCACGTTGAGCCCTAGATTTTCGTTTCAATGCAGCTACCTGTCGAAGTGAGCGCTGAAGACTTCGGTGGCCCCGGGTTTCCGGAAGTCGTCCAAAAAGACCTTGTGACTGTTATGATCGTTTGATTCGTGTTGGTTCTTTGTGCTGTGAATCGATTGTTCTGCAGCCACACCGAGGCGGTAGCTTGGTAACAAGTCCTGTCGTTGCTGCCCGTAGAGTTGCATCTATTACACAAATCAAGGTATACCTCGTGACTAGAGGCTTTAAAAGAGGTTCTTCACTTGTTCCAGGCTTTTCTCCTGGCTTTTTGGAGGCATTTATTGCCCCATTTTATTTATTTTCTCCCGGTAGGTTACGTGTGCACCTCCTGCGGAGTGCTCCTCAATAAGGCGTCAAGAATGGATTCCTTCACGGTAAACCAGTGCTCGTTTATAGATAACTCACTCCAGTTTGAGGGCCATGAGGCTTGCTATAGGTGCTTTTTCATTTAATAATAGTTAGTCTAAAAAGTAACCCCTCCTAATAAATTAACAAAAATTATTTCAAATTAACTATTTTCAATCTTACCACCATTTGCAAAAGACGCAATTGTTATGAAGGTAACTCTATCTAGAAGCAAGCACGGTCATTAGAAATTTAAATTTTGCCGACAATTTAGCCTATCAATGTCAAAATATTTTGCTTAACGTTAGTATAGGCACTTTGTTTAAGTGAGTGTTTCACTCTATCGACGCGGGCTGTTCGTCTCAACATACTTTTCAAAGTATGTTATTTTTCCACTTCACCCACTTATTTTAATCTATTTATCAGACTTTTCATCGTTTTTATGGTCTTTTAGCTACTTTACACTGATGTAACTATTTGGCGTTGTGACTTCGTGGTGTTTATTATTAGGATTTAGCTTTAGTTTCACTGCCTTTATAGGCTTTTTTGGACAGTTTTAATAAGCTTACGAATACAATAAACTAGCGACTTATCACCTTATTTAAGTTCGAACAAGTATTTTTATACATTTTGTTTGTATGTCTTTGCCAAAAGATGCAATGAAAGTCTTCAGTTATTGTAAACGTTGTGGTTACCCAATAAACCAAAAGGTTGGGCCAAACAGCATGTAAAACATTGGGCCACACGCATGGCTTCCTGACGTTTTTCCCAATGTTCTGGCCCAATTCTTACGTTTGGCCCAATGGTCCAATCACTTGGCCCAACCTCAAATTTCACGTTCAGACACCTGACCTAACGTCGATGTAGGTGGCCCAGAGTTTATATACGAAAAGCCCAATGTGGCCCGATGTTTTGGTTTACTGAGTAGCAGTCGAATTATTCCCTTAACCTGTTAATGGCTTTAAAAGTCGATATGTCTCTTCGACTATTTCCCGTTAAACTTGAGTCGTTGTTGCGTCCATTACGTAGCTAAGTTGTATTGTTCCCGAATGTGAAAAGTGTAGCACAGAAATTATTGCATTTTGGGTTGTGTGGGTTTTAAGTGGTTGCGAATTTTTGAAGAAATGATGATAACTTTCGCGTAACGGACTTCCGTGTTGCGTTTATGGTAAGGTTTGTAGATTAGTGGATACACCGAGTTTTTCCGTAAGATTAGGTCGTACTGTATTTGATATCTATCTGTATACATCTCTATCCTCAAGCATACTTGATGAGTATTTTACAGATTTTACGAAAGTGAATTTAGTTTGTTCACTCATTTAGGTATGCCCCAACTTATTTTCTAGAGTTTTGTAACCAAGAGATGGAGGACCGCGAACTGCTAAAGTAGTGCGTTGTCTAACGTAATCTAAATTGGTCAGAAATCTTACATTTTCTAATGTAGGGAGGCAGTAAAAGTCGTTAGTGTTGTTCGTCCAGAGAAGTAAGGTGACTTAAAGTTGGTTGTCATTACAATCTTGTGATTGTACTGAAAATTCAAAAAATCTCAAACTACGCGCAATACTTGTGGGTTTGCTCTCCGTCAAGATTAAATTTCAGTTACATTATTTCAGCCATAATTTCGCATCCTGTCATTATTGTTCCAAATTCAACTTATTTGTATCACTTACGGGACTGTTTAACTTTGTGTAAATCTTTGAATAGCGTTTTCATGAATCACATAAATTTCTCATTTCTAGCAATCCTTTCAGTTATTCTACGGCAATCCCTACACCGTCACCGTAGAAAATGCATTTGATTCTTTTTAGACGCTGTTACTTCTCGTCACTTTGTCGAACTATCTTTTTCTATTGTTTTACAGGAAATGTTCGACAATTATTAATCATGGCTAAGATTTCTAACCGTAAGCCTGCAAAAAGCGTCCACCCTTATGTTGAGTGGAATTTTCAAGATAGTGATCCCAATTCAAACGATTTATACTGGTCATGGTCGGATGTTTATAGATATCAAAGAAATAATAATTCTCAAGACAACCGTGTTAAAGTTGTGGTGTCTGTGGAACAAACATTGTACGATGTTGCTGAACTGCTTGAAAGGCGATTAGGGATTTGTCTTTCTGGCTGCCAGTTTTACCTTCAAGATCGAATCAAGGTAACTAGTTATTTAAGTTATTTCCTATTTTAGCTCCGCGGGGAGTCGCCGTTGGTTGAACATTGTGTAGAAATATCTGGTTTGGTTCAGCTTTTACTTGAGGTAAAGACAGCACATGCAGGCTATCCGTTCCGACTCAATGTTGTTGATATTCAAATCCCAGAGTCAGTTGATCATCATGGTTCCAATTCCACTGTACCAACCGATAAAAGCAAACGTTCTGGCATAATAAAGGGATCAGGACATCAGGTAACGGATCGTTGTGTCATATTTACCTAATTTACCAACTGTTTGCTTTATCGGATAGTTCACAACCCTCACCGTCTGTTTTTTTTACTTTCATAGGCTATTAAATTATGTGATAGTTGACTTCTCACGGTTGTTAGTTAAGATTGAGTAATCAGTTAATTCCTACCTGAGACTGTCCTCTATGACCCGAGGTTACATATATACATATACCATTTTTCTTTAGTTTATTAAATTACCATGGCATATGCAAGTGGTTTAGTTCATTGTTGTCTGCTTGAGCCTTCTAAGATTAATTAGTGGCTTAGAACCATTTCGATAGGACTAATATACAATCTGTCGCAATACAGATGAAGAAGTCCATTTTCAGACACTGTTTCTTGAAAACTAATCAAACTTACTAAAGATCGGATCAGTTATTTATGCTATATGTGTGAAGGAAAACTATCAAGAAATTTAACTTTCGTTATCCACATAACCTTTTGTCCAAATCCACTACTATTAAATCAAATAGCATGTCATTGTCATCCACATTTTTCCTGTACTGTTGTCGCACACCGTTTAGTTTATCACATGAAGTTGATTTTCATTCGACGAAATGGTGACTTTCAATTCATTTTATTGATTCTTTCCAGATGTCCAACGTAAGTTCAACAAAAGGCGAGGAATCGGGAACTGATAATACTTCCTCTAATTCAAACAGACCAACGAGTCCAAAACCCGAATGTATATCCCCTCTCACAGTTGCCGCAGCAGTAGCTGCGGCGTCTGACATTGTCGCAGGAGGGTCTGGTTTATTAGAATCACAACCTACTCTCAATGAAAATGGTATGATCTCAGATGAGTCTGTTGTTCCGGAAGCATGCAATGTCCTTGATATACATTCATCCCAAAACCCTTATTTGGCATCTCAGCTGGAGCCGAGTGGGATTCCCGGTACCTACGACTTAGAAAGCTTATCAAGATGGGTTCCTGATGGCCATTATCGACGTTTGATGGAAATGAATGATATTCCACGTGATCCTATTGAGTGGAATTCGACGCAGGTGAGTTTGTGTTTAACATATGTTGTCTTAACCCGCTGTACAGAAGTGTTAACATACGGAATACAAATGACTACGTTCACGGCGGAAACACGTGTTTACAGCGGCGCTTGATGATAGACTGTTAAAAGCTCGTTAGTCTGTTTAGTTTAAAAATAGCAGCATGTGCAAACGAGGGCAAATGTTTGCATCCGTACTATCATCTAGCCTGTTATTCTCCTGCGTGATTTTACCTCTGAGCTAGTATCGATGATTATGAATATTATGTACCATCCACTTCTGTTTTAGTAGTTCTCGAGTTAAACATCATATGTCATCACTGAGAGCGTCATCATTCAGTGTATAATGCCATTCTACTTTCAACTAAGTTATTTGGGATCATTTGATGAAACGTTAAGTAGTCTGCTACAGTGAATTGTTTTGCACACGGTCAGTTCTCATGTTTATTGCTTCACAGATTCTTTAGGTAGAAATATGTATTCATTTTTGGGCTTGGGTTAGTAATTTAACTTTGTAAGCGGTTGTTATTGAGTATTATCTATTAATTAACATTCTATTCATTAAATTAACAATCAGATATTTTTATTATAGATCCAAAACTATGATCTGCAACAACTTATGCATAGTTTTATGTCATTTATCTTTTTGGTCACATATATATCAATTATTACTGCTAACTTTCGGTAATGTGACCTTGTGTATTATTGTATTAATTAGATAACGAAATTTTAAAACAAAGTAGTCATGTTTTTTTTGTTTCCGGCTGATTCTCTTTTTAATTGCATTATACGCTCAAGAGTCTTAATTTTGCTCTCGTTGACTGAGTAGTTTACTAATGTATATTTTTTCGACGGAAAGATACTTAATAATAGCTTTTTGCTTAATTTTCACATTTTAGGTTATTATGTGGATAAATTGGGCGTGCAAGCAATTTAGAATTGAAGGTCTAAAAGGCGAAAAACTGTTCAACATGCCGGGCTCTCGCATGTTCGTTCTAACTCCAGATGATTGGCGCCGTCTGGTTCCCAATGCTAATGTCAATTTCCTAACTCATTTAGAGTTACTCAAACGCTGTCGCAATGTTTGTATGTTTTATTTTGTAATTATGTTATATTTTTCGGATGTTTCTTTTAATTATAAGGTTTAAATATAGATATAATATTAGAATGGAAAGTCATAACTTATTAATGGTTTACGTTCCTCTTCCTTACATCTACTTGTTTTTAGGCTAACATTACTTGTTTCTATTCGGATTAATTAGTTGGTCGTAACGTCTTGTGGCGTGGTGAACGTGTATGTCCTTTCAAGAATCCATACCAAATTATTACAGTGAAATGAAATTAACAAGCTGAATTACAAAATTTTGAAATTATGGTTGTATTAGTGATAATAGTGCTAAACAGGGTATATGGTTGTGGAAAAAGGGTGAATTCAGTGAATGCAAAGCAGAAAATCATATTTTAATTTTTACATTATCCAAATTCCAACCACTCTAGTTAGTGAAAACCCACAGTCTCATTCGATTTACTGTTTTTAACTAGTACCATATACCTTTAGTATTACCTACTCAGTTCCATGATATGCGGCTTATGATTAAAAACCTGCAGCCTATGTCTGTCTTCTATTTATCTAGGTCATATTCCATAGTTATGGTAATTCAGAGAGAATCGTTGCGCAATACACTTACCTTTAAATAGACAGATGGTCATCTTACGCTACAAATACCACAAGTTAGTACATACCATGAGAGAATTTTTCCAAAAATGCTGTCATCCCCAATCCACCAAAGTTGATGGGACCCCCACTTTAAACAAAGTAATCAGTATCTCCAAATACTTTTACCTCCGTATGATCAGATTGGTCGTGATGCAGACCAGTCTTAAAGTGGTGCTTTCAAGACATAAATTTCGCTTACAAATTTTAATTAGTTTGTATAAAAGTGCTTAATTGAATACTTTTAACTGTCACTATATACTTATTATACCATGTGCTGCTAATCATGTTTCGAACCATAACCTTGTGTTTTTTCATGTCTTCACTTTTATTGATCTCAATCGTGTTTTAAAGTGTAAAAACTATTATTCGATGTAGAGTTAGGTCTTCACATACTTATTTTTAACTCCTCCCAGGCAAAAGTGATTATTGCATATGATCTTTAAATCTCTAAGTTCCTTATTTGTCCTTATCAAGTTTTTATAAATATGTTACTCTAGTGTACACTTTATTTTAGGCGTTCCTTATCGTCCTCAACCTCAACAAAACTCTAATCAATCTCAAAAGTTGTACAGACAAATGTCTCGATCCCGCTTTCGCAGCTCAAGAAATCTAACGGAGACAAATTCAAATAGGAGTTTTGGTGGAAGTAAGTATTCAGACTGTCAAACGAGTTATTATTAGATAATTAACCTAAAGCGTTAATATGTGAGTTTCTCCACTGTATTGACATGATTATGTTTTGTTAATCCACTTGTAATGATTTACAACATTCTACCCATCGTGTAGTAAAATGTCGAAAGACATAAGCAAATTGATAGGGTAATTCAAAAATAGTTTCAATTTATCATAGCAGGTTATGATTGTATTCTCCAACCAAATTTCTAATCCTTGTCTCATTTTTCCAGCACAGTTTTCTGTGTTTTAAGTAAATGAATAAGTAAAAGTGATTTATCAGAAGTATAACTGTGAACAATTTTTAATTATTGGAACTTCGCGCACCAAGTAAATCAACATCACAAAAATTACTATTCAGATGGAGTTGGATGTTTAAGTTACTTAATTACTTTTAGTTCTTGTCGATTTCTTCAGGAATGGCATGACATAAACTCCATTCCAGTGGGATACTACACTGGTTTAGGATAGTTGGGCTAGCTACATAAACTCTCAAACCGAGATAGACTTCAAACTGCTCAGTGGACATTGTATCTTATCACTTCCAAACTTACATATTCACCTCCTATTTTTGAGCCATTGGAATTCATGAGGTCTACATTGAGTATAAGAGTATTAACAGATTACTAAAATTTTTAAGATTGAGAAATTTTTAAAATGAAGAAATCCTAACAAGATGTGTTTCAGTCAAATTGGATGCTCTTCTAAGAAGTAAAATTATTAGTACTAGTCATTAAAAATGTGAGTTCGTAATATCGATTAGTAACCGGAGCCAAAAAACTAGGAAGGATCCGTGAATTTCGACGGCATCTATTGAATCGATAGACACTCCGAAACACCAGGCTGTGAACAGGTTGAGAACCGAAAGTAATTTAAATCTAAGCCAACTGAGTCTACAAAGCCATCTTAAGCAGTAGTGAGCAGCAACAACAAAAAAGATGTAGTGATGATAGATAACACTAGACAGATTTTCATACTTATAAAAGTAACCGAAAATAAAAATGTAGTGTGACAATTTGCGGAGAAATAGGGAGTATTATTTTCTCAGCTTAGAATAATGGGCGCAACACTGCAGTTAGCCTTCAGCTACACACGTCATTCACTGTTCCCAAATTGCTTGAATCAGCGATCGACGTATATCCCCAAATTCTTAAAGAAGTTGAAAAGTTCTAACTAATCTGAAGTAAGAGAAAACAACAGGATGTGAAGGACTGACTCCAGAGATTTTTTATGATGGTGGTTGGCCGATATTTTGGCCAAAGTTTAGGAGCTGGACGTAATCACAGCTGACTTATATTGATCACCAATTGCCCCAGTCTACAAGAAATGACTGATATACTCATTTAGTAACCGTAAAGGAATCAGTTTTATTAATATATCGTCTATAATGCTAGCTTTAATAGTTATCTGACTCTTAACTAAGATCTATGAACTGCAGACCGGTAGAAACCAGACTGTTTTCAGGCCTGTAAGATAAAAATAACAGGCTGCCAAATCATACGTTACAACACTCTTTGAAGTCATTAGCTACCAATGCTGGTAGGTGCACATAATCTGGTTAGGATTAGCTCAATTGTCGTAACTAATGGTTAGAAACGTTGGATAATATGCCGTAGAATCATCCACAGTGATACAGGTTCATTTATTCTTCATCTCTCTTTCCCTGAGCTCAAGGGAAAACTGCTTGAGGCTATCACACGGCGTTTTTGTGAGTAGTTCTGGATCTGTTAACTCCATACTTTGAAAGATCCTATCCTCAGTGTATTCATATCTTGTGGCCAGTGGAAATGTGCATTTTTAGAATAAACATCTAACCCTTCTGTTGTGAGCATCTCTGCAAATACTTATTTCCTCCGAGAAACACTGATATCACATCCCGGTACAGTTGTCAGTACGATTTAGCACTCGAATCGTGTATATGCTGCTTTTAGCGTTATTACCGACCTGGTTGTCATGGTAGGACCTAGAGGAACAAGTTTCTCAACCATTATAGCCCGATTAAGTCATCAGAATATGCTAGTTCCATCACCACGTTAAGGTAGCAGCTACAATCTTGCTGAGCTCCATTACGTTTTCATAGTTTGCAAAATTATCATTTATTGTCCATTTATTAGTGTTAAAGTTCTAAAGTTGGTATGGGCTTTTCTATGATTTCCATTTCCTAATTTGAATCATTCTAACCTGTGTTTATTTTCAAGTTATTGCTACTGTTATTATTATCCTTTTCACCTCATTAGTCCTTTCATTACTTATCTCGTTCCATGGTGTGAAATTTAGTGGCTTAAAACAACAGACTGAAAAGTCCGTTGCTCAATAGTGGTTTTCACTTCATCTTCTATTTGAATCGTTTGCTCATCGCATATTCAGAACGTTTATCTGAGTGTTTCTGTCTAATTATTAGTTTGCTGCGTTGTATCAGCACATTCAATTCTTTAACTCTATTTACGAAGGTATTGTGTTCGCGCCGTCATACTCTGGAGCTCTGAATTCTTACGATACAAATAATACTAATCCACGAATGATGTGTTCGAAACCCGTGTTTTTGTCATGCAGTGATTCGAGTAGTCGTGTTCCGACATCCAATACAGTTACGCTAAATTCATTCATGAGCGAAACAGCTGCCAATCAGAATTCATCCAGCTACACAAATAATGGTTTATGTGAATCATCTTCAGGTGGCCAGTTAATTCATGTAAGTTTTTCATATGTTCTGACTAGTCTTGTCTTTTCGAACTCTAGTCTTTTTTTAAAGCTTGTAGCAACTTGATGTTTGTGTTGTATATTGTCAAAGATAAAATATTTTAGGAAGTGATCACATTCAGATAGCCAGTACCATTATAGAGGTCAAAAGTACTAGTTAAGTAATTGCCTTTCGTATATTTTGTGAGGAATTGTTAGTCTTTTATCTACATATCAACTTGTGTCCTCGTTTTAGTGTGCGTTGTTTCGGTTCATCTCAAGCGACATTATAAAAATAGGCTGATGATGTTAGTGGGATATAGACTGGATTAAAGCATGCTCAGTGCATGATCATGATGGCGCACACTGATTGGCTATTTCTAAACCAATCAGCTCTAGTGGATTGTTGCAGAAGATTCTGGAAGCTTCATATGTAAATACTATAAATACATTAACGTTTGTCTAATTAACGATTCCTACTTCTGTCTACCCTTGTTATTTGGAATATAATTTGTTCCTGTTCAAACGTGTTCTGATTTGGGATCTTGTCGAGTGTTCGGTGTCTAAGAATACTAAGCAATTGGGTCGTTATATTTAGAAACATAACAAATGATCTGTCGCTTCAATGGCATTTCACAGTTAACTGTCATTTTAAAAGGTCCTAGTAGCGTTAATTAATCAACACTCGGCTGTTTAGCTTTGCTTTGCAGAGAATATTTTGATTTTCTGCCCTTCAAGCGATTATCTTATAAAATGAACATTGTAATCATCATATTTAAGAAATGGGGTTAGTAAGGTCCCAACGACTGTTCGATTTAGTGGCAGATATCAACGTATTGTTTGTATTTATTAATGTGTATATTGTTTTTGAAATTAGTCAAAACTAAGTTCTGATTATTTTTCATCGCCATTCACAGGTTGAAACCATTTCGTATCTCAAGGCGAAAGTTTTTTTTATGATAGTGAACACATCGCCTTTTTTATCGCACATGTTTAGTCTAACTGTCATGTTTAGCCAGATTCGTTATCATTTGTTTAGCATTAACACTTTCCTTTTTCCAGTCGTTCTATTGTCCGATTTCCATTTCTTAATAGTATCACAATTTAGTTATATTGCGAGCGAATGACTAAAAACGTCACATTTATCTTGCTCTCCAGGGTGCATTTATAGTAACTCAAAATGGAAACGCTCTTCAACAAGGAGTTCCTAATCCCCAATCATCGGCTGCAGCTGGTCAAGTTCAGTTGTGGCAGTTTTTACTTGAACTGCTTACAGATTGGAGATATCGTGAAGCCATTCACTGGATTAGCGATGATGGTGAATTTAAGTTAAGTAATCCCGAACAAGTGGCTGCGATGTGGGGTCATCGAAAAAATAAACCTGCTATGAATTACGAGAAGTTATCGCGAGCATTACGATATTATTACGACGGTGACATGATTTCAAAGGTATTTATTAAAATAGTAGTATTTTTTCAAATAATTTGCTTCCGATTTATTTCATCCATCAAAATAATATCCTACTCAGTAAAATACTTCTAAATGCATGTGCTTAGCTTTGATTTACTTATTGTTTCGGTTACATGGTCACATTATGACTGCCGTGAAATGAAAACTGTATGTGACTGGTATCTTTTCGTTCATCACGACTCCTTTGTTAGTGGCTCTTGACTTTATCGAGTATAATATCGTTGACCAGTGGCTGTTTCACTCTACTTTTCTATTAAACTCTTCATGGAAGTGAGATGACTTTCTTCTTGGTTGTATTTCTGCGAAATTTGTATCTGTAATTTTCTGGTTAATTCCACCGTTTTCATTATAGCTGCCTTCCCTCTTTCATTTCTTCACAATACTATGTTTCTAATTGTTTGGGGCATACAATTTTGCTGCCCGTCTGTACTGGATTTCTTGTTTAAATGAAATAAAAATATCTAAGTATTAGATATTTGCTCAGACCGTATTAAATAAGGCAGCGTTGAAAGTCTGTTACATATAAACCTTCGACTCATTTATATATTTACCCATCTGACTTCATATTTATTTTCACTTCAGTTAGTCAACTGAATTTATATGAGCTTTCATCGTAATTTGAGAATTTCTTGATTTCTATATCTGAGTGGTCTTAATGTCAAGTTTTTTTCCTTTGGGAGATATTAGACCGAAAGCTGTGCTATCAAATATATGTAACGCATTTGATTGTCTGCTTGTCTGCATAATTTGCAAGTTGCGACTATTTTTGACAATTTAATATTCGAATCTCATGTTCTTAGATTCCCATTTGATAGAATCAGCAAGTAGATAGTTTAATCGATGATGATTGACATGGCTCAAAATTGTTCGCAATTGCGTAAGTGCTTGTCTTCAAATTTTAAGCTTTTCAATTCATTCAAACTTTCTGTTTACAGAATTATATTTTCTTAAATCTTATCTTCAATCTTTGACTCTCTCCACCAATATTAACTCTGTTACTACCTTCATTACTCTGGGATTTAGTCCGACAATTTCCTCTGTCTGCTAATTGGAACATGACGACTTGAACTGATGTACGCACGTAAGAAGTTCTACGTTGTAACTGATTGAGTGACTTAATCGATGGCATAATGTTTCATGATTCTGGAATCATAGTACGAACTCACCATGTTTGCAAAAACAATCACTATATTCTCTGTTCTTTCCAGGATACATTCATAAATTGTCCTTAAAACATCTGGTTTCCTTGTCTTTCTTTCTTATTTTTCTGCGTTTAAGTTTTATGAGGACCTACTGGTTGCCAGCTTTTTTTTGACGTTTAGTCGTGCGTCGCTGTCTTCATATCACTAATTCAATGGGTGTCTCTGCAGATGATATATCCAATCTATGAGAATGCATTATTCGTCAAGGAGATGATTCATAATTTTGAAGCCTTATGATTACATACCAGTTAATCAAAGAGCTAGATGGTATATATGAGTACGTACACATATAAGGCATCATACACTTGATTCAGAATTTTAGATTATTTATTGTTCAAACTATTTAGGACACTAGTTAATTACAGACACTAAAATACCATTGAAATTTTATGCGCTGACAGTATGGTAACAGGGATTCACCCTTGTACAATTACTTCCAGTTGTTTCTGTTTGATTGCATTGATACGAATCATATTTCTAGTACCTTGCTTCTACCAACGCTCTTTTTTTAAGTATTCCTAATATTTCATGTATTAAACTCATTAGAAAACCAATATTTCATACTCTACTTTTCTTACCCACATAACTTGTCGTTTTTTACTTTAGGTTCATGGAAAACGTTTTGTATACAAGTTCATCTGTGATCTGAAGACTTTACTTGGTTTTTCAGCTGGTGAGCTTTATATTTTAGTAAAAAATTGTGCTGAGAAGCATTCACATCGGAACAAAAAGCGACGTTTAACCTCAGCATCAGCGTATTCGTCGGTAAATAGTCATACTCTATCTGTTTTTCCTATTGACGATAGCACTTTGTTCCCATTGCACACAGAACATCCTCGTCCACTTGGTTTTATAAATCGATCTGTTCAGCGTGGTATGACCCCGGCGTACTGCCTTGATGTCGTTACACCTTCCGACTCACTTTGTTATAACGTTCCATTTTCACCTACATACCGTATCAGACAGCCAACCAAATCAGAAAATATAGTACATAGCAATACATTAGAGAGACAATCTAGTAGTTCATCAATCCGTCAGCCGTTCCAGCGAAAACGATTTTTGGGACCACAGTTGAATACCGCGAATCCTGATAATATTGTTATCGAGGATGACTCCATTAATCGCAATGCTTCTGACTCTGAGCATCATGAGAATGATCGACCACATGCTCCCACCAGCCCTTGGAGATTACGTCGACGCTGGTGGGCTCGCAATCCTTTGTCTGTTGTTTCACCACTTGATTCTCCTCCCTACTCATCTCCCCCTTTCACCGAACGTCTATGCTCTGATGCTCGACAAGACGACATTTCTGATCGCTTCAACGGTTCATGTACTTCCTTAGGCGGTACGAATTCTCAATTCAGTCAATCACAGTTCACAGTTGATGAAGATTGGGTTGCCGCCGCAGCGTTAACTGAGGATATGGCAAACGAATCATCCATAAATTCTCACTCCATAAACAGGTCATTTCGATCAAATAGAACTTCCCTTCCACAGTCTTCCTCTGCTAATACTACTGTTGCTAGCTTCGACGAGGGAGAGATAGCTTCAGCCGCAGCTTCATTATTCAATCAATCAAGCCAATCAGAATCTCCCACAGTAGTAGACCAGCTGAATACCGCCCCTAAAAATCGAAAGCGATCTTTCAATTTATCCGATTATAGATGCGAAATGAAAGAAGCGAAGGAAGATGAAGCTACTATTGAAGACAGCATATACAGTTCGCGGTTAAATCATATACCTAATACGAGGCACATGTCCATTACCCGGTCATCTACGCGTACTTATGGTCCTGTTTTATTATCTGGCTACAATCATGGTATTGATATAGATGCCTTTTTAGCCCATTGATATACTATAAATGGTTTTATGAAAACTTGTCACAACTAACTACTTGGTGTTAACAATTGATATCAAGAAGTAGTGTACATTTATTGAATAATAGATACCTTCCGGTTCGTTTTACTGAAGTATTCAGATAACATTTCATTATTTTCCTTCAGCGACATTTCTATTTTCAGTTATCTTTACTCAAAGTTTTTGCTCAGGATTTCGCTTACTTGTATGCTTTTATATATATATATATATATATATATATATATATATATATATACTATGTTTTCTCACGTGTACAGTATATTGTTATCTTTCACTTTCAAAGTATTAGTATCTTTTTTATATACATCTTCATATAAGCTACGAGTTTCATTGCTCATGTACAAAAACAAACGATTCTGATGGAAATTTGCAACATTTACCGTTTATGCATAGCATTTCTGTTATATTAGTTCTGTTTGTTTATATGTATGTATGTCTTTGATTCAAATCATATCACCATTCCATTGACAGTAATTACTAAGTCAGTTCCAATATGAGAAAGAATACTGATTGGGAGAGAAAATGTTTACTTACGTTCGCTAGATTTTGTAATATTTCACTATTACTATTATTACTATTACTACTACTGTTGTTTAGTTTTACTGTAAAGTCTTCACAACATTTGCATTTCAAACTTATATTTTTTCAAATAAGTGTTAAGTAATGACGTAGTTTTATAAATATATTTTCCGATGACCTATTTGTCCATACTACATATTCTTGTTTCTTTTTTCTTTCATTTCTGTACATTTTTATTAACTAATCACTGACCTCCCATTTCTTATACAGAACTATTTTGTACATTTTTTTTTAGTACAAAAAGATTCATTTTTATAAACATATATATTTATACTAGCGTATATTATTTGACATTTATTATTGTTTATTTCATTTTACAAAATTGTTTGTTTCGTTCTTTTTTTGCGTATAAGTAAAACAAATTATTTAGATTATGATACAATTATGATCATTTCTCATATATGCATCGTAGATTTTACTATTCATTCAGAATATTCAAGGTGTAGTTAAATTCTCTTATATCATCAAATCTTATCAGCCCTGATAAGTAGATGTATGACAAAATTTCCGCCCAGTTTCAGAAAGCAAGTTTAGCTTTTACTGACTTGTGGCGTAGGTTGGATATCTACCAAAGAACGACCGAGTGTGCTCCACAGCAGTCTACTCTATTTTAACCTATGGATGCGAAACATGGACCATGAAAATAGAAGATATGCATCATTTCCAGGTCTTCGATCATAGAAGTATTCGAAGTACCGCCCATATATCATAGGATGACCAAATAAGCAATATTGATATCAATTACAGAGCACTAGAAAAAAAAGGAAAATCAGCAGAAGGTAACGTACTTCCATCAACTGTGGTAGTTGGGATATTTTCTTTGTCTTCTTCATTGCACGATGTTGGCCTGGGGTAAGAGAAGGATGGAAGAAAGGTAGCGGCGACCAAACCAAAACATGGCACCAGACCATGGTGGCCTTGACTATCGGCCTAACCCACGATGGTAAGTGGAGACTATCTGGTTGGAGTCCGCGGAGTATTCGTAATCAGTGACTGGTGACATGATTTAGGATCGACCACAGTTACACAAGTGTATTCATTTATCATGTTCCAGATCCTAAGTCCCATTATTCTTTCGTGCTTACGTTTGCTTCATTTTTTTTAAATAGTGGTGTTAATATTGTTAATGTGATCTCGTCATTCTTATGTGATATGGGAGCTTCGACGTGTGCCAGGTCCCGCGTTGCTCATGACTGACTGATAACATCAAGTAGCTAGACTTTGTACAGAGTGTTTATGTGTAACCAATGATTTATTTCTGAATTGTTACATACATTTTAAAGAGCTAAGTAGGTAACAACTTTATAGCATCCAACTAAACTGTTGCATGCGTATCTACAAACGAAACGGATACATGAAACCAACGCAAAGATTTATGAAATAGTAGTATTTATCCATGTTTGAACAAATTGATCTGTAGTGCTTGATTTTACGTCATACTTGTCAGGAATCAGAATCTACTTGTGGGGCGGGGGGGGGGAGGTGATGGTTATGAAGTCAGAAACATTTGAAAATCAAACGCTTTTTGTTTTATTTACTTTATCTAGTAGTTATGACGTGAAGAAAGGAAGGAGGAGGGGACGATTTGATTAGTGGACGCGAACACCAATAAGATGCGTGCCTAGTTGAGGATGTGCGATTGACCTAAACCCATTCAACCCCCCTAGGCCGACAATAGGACAACCAGAACTGATAACAGGAAGACTGAGAACTAAGGACCGGAGAACGTACTATATTTTAATCGTGCCCTTATATACACATGAAATCAGACCACACAGTACTAGTCTGTTAAGTTGTACTATTAGCTTTCACGGCCAATTACATTCAACCTGGACTTAGTTATTGGGTTTGGTTTTTTGTTGTTTGTTTTAAGGTAGCTAAGTTTCATATGCGTATAACTCTGGATGTTAACTGGCGGAGGGTAGACCAATTTTCGTCGAGGTTATCTAAGCTTCGATCGTATTTCCGCTCGACGACAAATACACAGATGTTTCTATATAAGAGAGCCACTGTTTATTATATGGACGGAATTACACTCTGTCTGTATTGTTTTTTTGAGAGGCTTGCTTCATCGAGAGTTCTATGTATTTACGATGAAATAATTGGGTGGCGGTTTTGATTTTTAGACTATAAGTCCATTCTTGTGTTACCCTTCAAGTTTACTTTCAAAGGCATCTGTAAATACATTCTTTCTATGAAGAAGTAATTGTTGAATTAGAGTTTACAAATGATATTGTTTTATTGTGCGGTGACATACAAGTTGCCCAAATCGCCTCCACTGTCCGTAATTTTTGTAAGTGGTGCCACCGTTGTGTGCAATACTAACTGACCTACAGAAGCCCTTGTTTAGACCCACTGTAATGAACGGGCATTTCGGTAGCTGCGAGCATCAAACAGTTCAATCCATACTTCGGGTTTAGCCAAAGTATTGACTAATTATCTGAGTATTAAAATATTTCTTATAATTTCTCCTTTCATCAATTAGAATAAGGTGTGAATGTTTCATCTATGTCATCTTGCTTTTTTGTGAACATGCTCGCGGAGTATATTGCAACAACCAAGTAATATTTAGTTTTTATCATTTTATGAATTTTCTAGAGATGATTTCAATTTAAACTTTGCTGGACAAATTCTGTAAAAATGTAAAGGTACAGTAAGATAAAAGCGACTAAGTTCTATTGAATAGAATGCAACATTATCGAGTCGACTTATTTTGGTTATGTTCTGAAGATACTACGTATGAATGTAAATTACCAGTGTCCTTTTTCATAGCTAACAAACAATTTAACAATTTTATGAATGCGAAACTTGCTTAACCCCTTCATTACTCAAAAAGAAACAGGTTATGGTTCGGTTGATCAAAGTAACATATATTTGAATGTTCATTGTAGAATTATTCTATGATAAACCGTATGCAGATAATTGGGGAAGCAATCTGATTTCTAACTAATAGTCTGTAATATCGTCTAGTTTATATAAATCCCTATGCGGTTGTGTAGAGAGCTGGGTGATTTTACCGATATTCCGTAATCTATCTGCACAGTATATGTATTAACAATAATCGCAGATGTATTATACTTCAAGCATTAGACAGATTAGTATATTTGTCTAGCAGTGAGGCCCCGTACGCATAGTTCTCATTTAGAACTCCGGTAAATCTATCTACACCCCAGTATTGGTGCTCACTTGCACTTGAAACACCAGCATATTATCTACTGAGCTGTTGATTAAATTCTATATCTGGTTAGTCTGCTCACGAAGCAAAGATAACAACATCGATTGGGTGGTTGTAATCCTGAATATTAACAACGGAAAGTTGTATATCCTTACAAATATCTACTATCTTGTTATAAAATGCGCCTTCTCTGTTTAGTTGAATTGAGGGGGTTCGTGAAGATGGACATTAAGTTTTAGTTGGTTGAATCAGTCATAGATTGGTGTTGGTTGGGCAACGGCGAGAACCTGGGAGTATAGGGTTAGGCACTCGCCAACCGGAAGCACATGGGACAGAATCGAGGGTGCACACTGCTGAGGAGTTTCACACTAGGACGAAATAGCTGTCCAGTGACCCCTGGTTTCGAATGGTACCTTGCATCCGTCTGTGACGAACTCAATCGACTATCTATTTGGTTGCGGAATTTACACGGGAATGGCTTGTACCAACTGTCATTTATTTTATTGTCTCCCTTCCTGGACTATTTCACTAAAGTTAATTATCGTATTTATGATGAAATAACTCTGTGAACTTATTGTCAAAGAATAAAGGTACTTAAGAATTAAGTATATTTTGTAATATTTTCCATCAATTACATGCTTTCATGCAAGTTATGAAAGAAAAATATCCTTTTAATGTTTAGTTCATGCTAACAGTTTTATCCCTTCCCTGTCCGTTTCACTTTTCTGTTTTGTAGTACACTTGTAGGCAAAACACTTGAATTGTATGTTTGTTGATTGTTTATTATTGATAACAGTCCTCACAACTATATTACGGAGTAAGTAAAACTGTACATGTACTGTGTGTCGGTTGTCCCTCAAACACGTAACATTTTAGAATCTGTAAATTCCTGTCTCTTGATAACTAGTTGTGCTTGAAATTAGTAGCTTCATCGTTGAACTATTGTATGTATCTTAATCATTCACTTCATAAAATGTATGATAAAGTAAGTACGCCCGTATTTCTACAACACATTAAATGATTGAAGATATCTCAAGCTACTTGCTATGGTCAAGTAGTATGTCTTACAATATAATAAAGTTTGAAAATGATAGTGGAGTAGTTTCACTAATTCGTTTATTCATATTGCTAGCATTTGTATTACATGAGGAGAGTAACATAATCATGTGTTCGTTGATAATATGGATAACAGAAATATTGAGGAGTGAAGAGGAGATTTTGAACAAGTTGATCACATATGCTACTAGGTATGTTTTTGTTATATCGTGCGAAAAATTGATCCGTTGGTGGGGGACACCTATTGAGTTGTGCCTAGTTGATAATGCGCGTTTGCCCTATACGCACTCGGTCCCAAGCCAGAGATAGGAGAACAAGCTGATAGACCAACCAAGACAGGATCGGATTCAGATTCAGATTATATTTCACACATTCCTTTATATATACAAAATAATCGTAGTGATTATTCATCAAATTGAAATTTATCAACAATTATAATAATAAAATTAAATGTTGTAAAATGTGTTCACATACAAGTGATGAAAGTTTACAAATCATGCTTACAAAAAAAATCAATACAACTTGAAACAATGAACAATTGTATTTTTAGGGATTTCGAATCCCTAACAGTTTTAGTGGTCGTCACTTTCTAATTGCCAACATAATAGAATACTTCTTTTTGAGGTGCCTGAAAACGAATAGAGGGTAGTGGTAGTCTTGACAATGAAGGAGTGTAATTGTAGATAAGATTTATCATGTTTCGCTTGGTAATTTTATGATTATTGTCGAGCTTCATTATGTGTTTAAAGGTATACTACTTATTGTAAAAAGTAGCCTTGAGCTATATTTGTTCATTTATTGTGTCAACGTATGTATGCGATATTTTAATCCAGTAACCTAAATATTCAAACTATTTATCCTTCTACATTGATAGGTTGTTGGATCATTTCATTGACTATAATATTTCCCAGTTGTTACACTGTTTGTTTCTCATTGTATTTGAAATTGTATTTTAGAATATTTGACTGCTTTTGAAACAGCCTGAAATTAGTCTTCATCATTCATTTATAATTACAAATATAGTTCATTTACTACTGAATTAAGATGGTTTTCTGCGGAGACTGGTTTATTTTAATTGACTCAATATACTACAGGTTGATGTTGGCAGCTTACCATTGAAAGTCAGGGAGCACTGGACAGCTGTTTCGTTCTAGTGTGAAACTCTTAAGCAGTGAGAACCGTCGTTAACATCAATCTGTAATGTATTCGATCAATTAAAACTACAAATCTCCACAAAACACCATCTCAATTCAATTAAAGTAATCAACTCACTAGTGACTAACCTCAAGATGTTCCTGAATGTCTAGTGAGAAGTCGTGACTAGTGGAGTTAAGACTTGATGTGAGTGAGTCAGTTATCATCAATGATACTGGGTGATTGCCACGTTATATCTAAAATTGATGTAAGTGGGGATTTCACCATTGGATATCCGGCCAGTAGTGCAGGGGGGTGGGTAGGCGTTTACCAACCTGAACCCTCTGGGGTGGGATCTAGGGTGCTCAGCGTTTAGGAGTTCCACACTGGAACGGGGTAGCCGTCCAGTGCTCCCTAGTTTTCATTAATGCCCTGCTGATATCAATCTATGATGTACTCATTTACTACCGTTGATTCATTATACGTCCTATAATGTTATTCGTATTCACTCTTATTGTTTTATTTCATTTTATAGACTATCTTTATAAATCTAGTAATTTATGATAAAATCTGCTTAATTGTAATGCCATTGATACGGAATTTTTCTAGGCGACAATAATATCAGTATCTTTTAACAATATGCAGACAATTTAGAAGCTCAAAAGTTTAACCCATTAATATGTACACGTAGCTGGTGGTGAAAGAATATTCGAAGATGACCAAATAAGTTTATTTCATACAATTGTTGAATTACATGCTTACATAAGGAGACTTCACAGTAACACCATAAGAATAATAACATCAGTACAAAACAAAAGTAGTGATAATACAATAGGAGGCTGAAGCGTATATAAATATGATTTCAGTATCACAGTCGAATTAAATCTTTGAATACACAGTGAACACAGTGATTTTTGTTTTATTATCATTTACTTTAGTTAAATTCCTAGTGTTTGAAATATGTCGTGGTAAATTAGTAGTACGATTTTTCGTCGATTTCATTATCATTTACATTCTGAATAACTGTAATCCCATTACCACAATTAAAAGTATGCAATTAGTATTGTTAGTGAACAACCTTAAAGTTTGGATACAATCACCAAGTTACATTCAATTTGGTTTATTTAAAATAAACCTATCTGAAATTGGAAATATTAAACATTGAATGCTGGTTAAGTCGTCAATGAGTTAATTTTTCATGACGAAATTTGAAATTCAGAGTTTGATCTTCTGTGGTGCTATGGATGTACAGAAGTTCTTCTCCTCATATCGGAATAAAACAGTTGTCAAATGACTGTTTCTGGTTTTTAGTAGTTTTCTAATTAGGGTCAATTCGTGATATAAAATTGAGATTCAGCAACAATCTCTACAACATGCAATCATGATATACAAATAATTAATCCTAATTTATGAGTCGTATTTAGCATATTAACTGTTAGTAGTTTAAACAAAAGCTTTAAATGAGGGAAATATGAAACTTATAGAACAATTTTGAAAAGTTAAGTATATGAAATCAAGTAAATTCTAATTTATTTATATACAGCATAGATAAAATAGGTAACAGTGTATTTAAATGGTTTTTTCTTACTTGAAGTGATAAGATATTTGTCATAGTGAAATAATCAAAATCTAACTGCTGTGAGTAACAAACTGATTTCATTTGAACTATGATTCCTAAGTGAAAACTATTGTATTGGTAAGTTTAAACTCAGCTTTTTGATAGTGTATTAATTTTTTCTTTAACTGATATTGATAAAGTATCATATTAGAATGATGCTTCATGGTTTCTGTCAGGGTGGCCTTTAGGAACCTCGGCAAATTATTCAGAAGGACTAAAGGAACCAAAGATATTCCATGTAATCATTATTCTATGGAACCTTCCGGAAAATCGAGGTAGATAATAGCTGAAAACTACTTCTAAACTATTAAATGAATTGTAATGATGATTTCACTTCCAAAGAAAATTATAAATATCCAAGTATTTTGTACCATATTTGGTACGTACTGTAATAGTTATCCCCTCACGCTTTTTTCTGTCTTCTGATTTGAGACTTATACGGTTCAAGGCACCGTAGTACTGAAGTTGTGTTTCGTATTCTCAATAATCCTATGCAAGACATATCAATTTCACATACCTGTTTAAGTTCTATCTATAATATAAAATTACATAGCATAGATAGATTCTATGATGACAATGTATTGTTCGGTCTGATCATTATAGTTAGTATATTCAGTAGGCAATTTATGCTACTGAATAATTGTTTAGAGTTTGATCTAACATTTATAATTTTTCGGATAAATAAAATCATGCAATTCATATAATTTTATTCCAAGCCGAAAAAAACTGTTTTACAAATGATATTTAGCAACTTTGTATACAGATTAGATGGTTGATTTATCACTATGTCTTCTTCTAAGTGACTAATTTCCTACTTATAATGAATATTATTTATAACTGAATGAAAATACAAACGGTAAGCTAAACATAATATTATAGAGTAACTTGAGTGGGGAAATATAATTTTTAAACAGGTTAATGTTAATTTTCTACATGTTAACTAATGGATAGTGACATCATACAATTGAGAAAAACTCACTATTTTATTATTTCCCAAACATGATATAATCTAATAACTAAGTACTTTAATTTGCATGACATTGTTGTTGCTGTCGCTCATGTATCTAAACCGATTCACACAAAACGGAGTATGAACTTGTGATTTAACTGACTATACTTCCACCTTTTGAATAAATATCAAAAATAAATGATTGATTAACTGGATGATTCTAGTCAAACTTTGATTAATCTAAATTTTCATGAACTATTCCATTGAATAATAACCGTATTGTTATCTAGTGCATTACTTACAGTAATCGTATCTGAAGCATGTTGTTGCTTGCTGGTTTCCGGTAGGAGCCAACGAACCTCGGTCTGTGACGATTACAAATAACTAAACTTAATACATAACTCCATACAACTATGCTTAAATCAAGTAAGACAAAAGGAATGTACACTGAAAATGCAGCACATTTTTAATGCCACAATTATTTTGTTGTAAATAAGTAAGTAATAATTTTGTACTTATAAGAATGAAACTGAAATATGTAAATGAACAAAACATTTAATATGAATGTATCCTATTACTGTTGTTAATGACGAAAATGTGCTTACTAGATTCCACTTACCAGCTATGATTTTACATTAACGTAACATATCACTTAAAAAAGGGAATTTTCTCCAGATGTACTTAACAATAATGGGAATATACAAACGCATTCAAATCATATTTGCATTTCAACTGAATTAACATGACTATTTGAACTCAGTAGCTCAGTGGATAACACCATGGTGTTTAACATAATTTAGTTGAGTATCATTATTGAGATTCTAGTACATTCAGCTGATAAGTCTTAGATAAGATAAAACATGCCATTTAAATTCCACTTGTTAAACATAATTTAACTTTATTCAAACAAAACATTTTTTCGAACTACATCTGTCTATAAATTTGATTCTATTTGGCCTATAGATATGTATATTTATGAATTGTTACATAAGAATTCAGCTGTTTTTTCATTTGTTCGGTTGTTTTTCATCATTATTTTTTTAAAATTATCGAATTTTAGATTCTTTTGTTATCTTTATTCGTCACAGACTGATATCAGCTGGGGTACCATTGCAAACCAGAGATCGAAATTGTTGGTACGTACTAGTGAATTGTTCCACATTTAGACGAAACAATTGTCAATTGGTCCTTGAATTTTACTAATACTCGACTGATATTAATCTATGATGTATACAAACAATTCAACTTAATACATAACTTCATTAAATCACCTCTATACTAATGTACCTTTATGCACTTTATCAAATCTATATAAAATTAAACTGTTATGTTATATATGAGAAATACAAATAAATATTTCATCAGTAAGACAAGTTAATGCATACATTGTTAATGTGAATAGTTTACTAGACAATATTTGTAAACATTAATTTATGTAACCAAGTATTTATACGTATGTATGCATGTATGTAATTGACCGTAGTCTAAACACTAAATATTTATTCACTTATTATTAGTTACATAGTAATTTTCTTATATGGTATGACAATTGGCCAAACTTTAAATTATAGAAAAAGTTAGTATAGTAAAAAGTTACCTCCTTTATATTTTGTACTTGTGAACTACATTCATTTTAGAAAAAAAATGTTTTATTTCAACTAAACATATTTCAATCACTGTAATAGGAGAAATATAATCTTGTCTATTGACTGACTAGTCATGTAAACAAATCATAAAGTTGTAGTGAGTAACCTTGGTTGGTTTAATACAAACATTTTAAGAGTAAAATAGATAGCACTAATATCGATGAATGATAACTAGAGTATATTCTACACTGACAAAACGTGTATATGTGAATATAAATGAGGTAATTTAAGTGTATCCACATTGTAGTTGGATCCAATAGGTGATTGATTTCATTCAGTATTTCGTTGTAGGCATACACTACTAAGAAGAAATTCTTAGCTTCGTAATTTTCATTAACTTTTAAGCTTATGTTCATCATTGATAAAAAATAATATACTCAAATCATATACAAATTTAGGTAAGCAATTTTGTCAAAAATAGATTTTTTGTAGGAAAGGATTTCTATCCGGGTAAATATATAGACCCATTATATGGTTTTCAACTATAGTTGATAGCTAATGATATTACTCTTCTATTTTTATATAGAGAGAATATAGGGATTCTAGCCATTGTTAACTTTGATTCGTTTATCCATAATGTAATGTTTACTTTTTAATACCACAAGTGTCGTATGATTCACTTTATTTAGAAGTCAAATACTGATAACTATAGGCTTCATTTTCTTTTCGAGACTTTCAGCAGTACATGTCAATGAGCTTACAGAAGATAGATCACATGAATTTCAAAAATCTTTGTCACCTTAATCCAATTTAGCTAATGAATGAAACGAAATACTACCCGTTTTTCAACACCAATCCAGTTATAACAAAGTTCTTGATTATATTCTATCAATAGTCCATTATACTTCATCACTGATAATAGTATATCTATAATCGTTCACATGAGACTCCATATATAGAAGGAATTCATAGACTGCTTGTCTATGTAGGATGCTATAATTATGATAAAATAGTCTTTTGCAGATAAAATTCCCATCGTTTCAATATCATGATATGATTCCTACAATTTACAAACCTCTACTAAAAATTAATGACAACTATTTGACGACCAAGGAAAAGAAATAACAACGAACATAAGAGCTGAAACGAATTCATAGCTAATTTTGTGATATGGTTTTACAAACGTATAGGAAATGGTGGAGTGTTCATTAACTGCTTCAACTTGGAAAGATGATAGAAATATTTATGGCTGCTTGAATACGTTATGAAAATATATAAGTAGCATTACTTTGTGTAATATATGTTTTCGATTTGCGGTGATAAAAATCTAAAGTTGCTATATTTTAATTAACGATTCACTCAAAATTGTATAAAATCTTTTATTAATGTTCCTATAATTCTCTTCACAATTACTAATGATAAACATATGTACTCCCGCTGTAAGAAGAAGTATTTCTTAATTAAACTATTACTCGAAATACTATAAAATAAAAGACTACTCTCTAAATATTATTAAAGATCAACTGACCATAGATGAAAAATACTTCGTCTTCGAAAACCACTTTTCGTCCTCTTCATAAACACTGTCAATCGTATCACCCTATTACTGTAGTAAATACACCAACATTCATGCAATCATTATCACAATAAACTTCTCTAGTTATTCCACCTCAGATTAGAAACCTTTAAAATTTCTACTAGCTGTTTATGAACAAAGAATGATGACAAGTAGTGTCTGCTTTAATTGAAATTCTTACATTCATAAAAGGATAGGTTATTAATCGTTTTACAAGTTTTGCGGTAAAAAATCTGAATGGAGGGCGGCTAACAGATTCATTCGAAGTGAAGACTAGTATCAGACGGGTCTGTATACTCTCGCTCTTTTTCTTTCTTTTGCTGGTTGACTGTATTATGTAAACTACATCTCAAGGCAAGCACGTAATACAGTGGACAGCATGGATGTAACTAGACTACTTGGACTTTGCAGACGATATAGCTCTTCTATTCTACACACAACAATAAATGCGGGTGAAGACAGACAATGTTGCAGCCTCTGCATCAGTAGGCCTCAATATACACTGAAGGAAAATCAAAATCCTTAGATGCAAAAAAATTGGCACCAACTTAATTACACTTAACAGAGAAACTCTGGAAGATGTGGAAACGTTTGTATACTTGGATAGCATTTTCGATAAACAAAGAGGGTCTGATGTGGATGAGAAGGCGCGGATCAGTAAGGCAAGGGCGGAATTTCTACAACTGAAAAACATCTGGAGCTGAAACCACCTGTCAGCCAACATGAAAGACAGATTTGTTAATACAAATGTAAAGAAAGTCCAATTGTATGGAGCCGAAACTTAGAGAACAACGAAAAAAATTTCATCATGAGATACAAGTATTTATAAACAACTATCTGCGCAAGATACTTCGGATCCTTTGGTCACGTATCATCAACAACAACCTTCTGTGTCAGAGAGCAAACCAACTTCCAGCCAAGTAGGAAATTAGGAAAAGACACTAGAGGTAAATAGGACACACATTAAGGAAATCATCAAACTGTGTGGCAACGCAAGCACTAAATTGAAATCCTGAAGGTGAAAGGAAATGAGGAAGACAAAAGAACAGAATGCGCCGGGAAGTGGAGGCAGGTTTGAAAAGGATGAATAGCACTTGGAAAGAGCTGGATAGGAGAGGGGAGGACGGACTTGGTTGAAGAATGCTGGTCGGCGGCTTATGCTTTACGTGGGGTAACAGACAGTGATTGATTAATTGAAGGAGAGTGACACAATCGAAAATGTTTGCTGATAATATAAATAGCAGAAACATTGGCGATAATAAATCACAAACGTGCATTCATAATACAGCCACACCTAGTGAATAATTCATTACATAACTAAATATACTTTATTTTTTACCCGTTCACGTAATATTCTATAGAAATAAAACTTCTTAAATCAGATGTTGGCTACATGACAAATGAAGCATTGAATGAATTAATCATGGATCTTAGATAGAATTAAAACAACTGCAATTATCCATGGTTATTATTCTTAGTAGTTACAGAACTATTAAAGAAGTAGACAAAACGAAATGTATAACTTCGTCATTTTGTACTTTATATCAGTTATGAGTACAGATAAACAACTTTAATGCAATCATATTTAAATTGTAATAAATGGTAATGACTGAATTCAGCTTGTAAATTTAAAATTTTTATTACATAATGCCAAAAATGTATACTTGTATCATTTTATTTTTTTCAAAGAACAGTACAGAATTATTGATCATTTATAGCTCTTCTATACAATGCATAATTTTTTTTTAATTAACTGAGACTTACTAACCTTACACTGGATTAGTTTTATAAGAGTGTATGTTACTCTAAAATTGTTCACAAATTAACATTCTAAATGTTTGCTCATGAAACACCAATAACTTTCTGTGAAATTCAGTAAAAAATCATTTGACTAAAAGAATATTATCAATTTCGTTATGAACTAGTCACACATCCTATTAATAGAAATGAAGTGGCTATTGGAAACTGTTTAGTAACTAAATCAGTAAAACAATGAACAACAATAAAGATGATCCGTAATAATAGCTAAATTTGCAATGGTAATACGTTATAAGTTCATTTGATTAGAAGGCTTTTTAATGAAACTGTCTCTATGTCGAATAGCTGTAACGAGTACACATTTCATTCATCTAAAATACATTCAATAACAAGGTATATAATTTCAAGGCCATAGTAAATTTGACGTTAATAATTCAAATTTCGTGCGAAACTTAGATCTTGTGTTACGCAAAGCCTATTGTATTAATGTATTAATAGTTTTAATTACTCTGAAAAAACTTTCACTCAGTGGAAATGGGTGTGCTGAGTACTAACTGCCTGTGGTAATCTTATCAAATGTATACAATTTTGTCCATAATTACTGTGTGTAAACATAATGATGCTGTATGGAACTCCATTTTGCTAGGGCCTATTCTCAAATCTTCACATTACATCTGACTAAGTCTGTGAACTATTCATGACGACTACTTTTTGACATCTCATGACAATTCTTCAATCCTTTGGTGCATACTGTTGTATATATAACACAATATGTCACCTTGAAGTAATTTTCTATGATTCCTTCAGTTATTCATTTTGTTATGAAGCCATTACCATTAAACTCTTCACACTATAGAACATCATGCATCGCGTAGCATATTGAGTAGTTAAAGACAGTTTGGTAAACTGCATCGTTTTGTCCTATGAATATCTCGGCAATAACCTGAATAATTTCTGTAGCTGGTCACTTTTAGAGATATGTCTATTAGTAAAATCTCATGATATTAGGCATGAAATGCCGCAAGTACATCAGCAAGATGAAAATAGTTACCGTATCAAATGAAAATTGAAGTCAATTTTAAATTATTTGGATTTGTTGGTAAACTAGGAATAATAATAAGAAAGGAAAATGCTTATTATTTGATGTTGCTAGGTTTAAATTAGCACTAAAATTAAGGTCTTAAACATTTTGTAATATCACTTTGCAAGTTATTAAAGTTGGGTAGCATCCAGGATAGTCAGATTAAAAAAACAGAGTGACTTCATCTTCAGCCTTTTGATATACGGTCTGTAATCATCTAATGAATTTGCTGCAACCATATAATGAATTCACACACTGATATCTGATTATATGTGTATAAGAAATGTTCACATTTCCAAACAGAACGTACTTAGCTACTGGAACATATAAACATTGATGCACAACATGCCTCGTGAGATATCATTGTTTCATAATCACTTATTCGAATAGACGCGAACATATAAGCGTATACAAAATTATTTTCTTTCTATAGCTTGCAACTATCACATTAAATCGTTAGGTTTTCTGAGCTTTCAGATACTTGCACACCATCCCGAATATAGAATTCACATGTATATATAAAACTTCGAAACCTGGTGTTTATTATGTCAAACACATGTTGAACTGGCTAGTTTTCAAATAATTTCAATAGTAAAATCATTTATTCATTGATGTGGTTAATGTAATAAATCGAAACGACACAGCCTATTAAAACATATCTAATCACAGACTTGACAAACTACTCGATATTTGCTGTGTTTATGGTGAGACGAGTTAACGCACACATCTAATGATTGGATTATGAAATCTAGTGACCTTACCGAGGAGCGTAAACACCCATTGATCCATTTAAACAAACATATCTAATCAAAAATACACAATGTTGGTTGGTAGAGTTGTATAAAAGGCTTGAAACATTGTTATTTATAACATCGAAAATTCTCCACATCACGATGAAATTCGTCTTTATTCTTTCACTGACTATCTATTTGTTCGTTGGTCAAGTTAAGTAAGTTAAACATTCTTAAAACTCTAATGTACATTTTTATATGCATATGCATGTAATTTAAGCATATGTTTTTCAAACTTTCGATGATCACTGATTTTGTGTTATAAATGTCTGTACCATGAATGCAAGTTGACCCGAAATGAAATGGTTTTAATTATGTCCTGAACATATTTTCTATGATATTTGAGGATGTCATTACATCATAGCTAAAGTCAAATATATATATTTACACAAATGCCTAATGATACTGAATAAGTTCTTGTAAAATTCACTAATACATAGTGCAAATTACAATCGAGATTTGTTGCCAGATTATCTGAATATACACTTTAGGCAGAGAAATATATCCACTACTCATTTCATCATCATCAGCAACGTAGAACCGGGCACAAGCGCCTGTAGGTTCAAGTTGCCATACCACAATAGCACTACGAGAATATTGAGGTACCTGTTACTAAATCTAAACAGTACTAGTTAATCAGGAGGAAAATAAAAATAGTTTATATTAACATTGAAATAATCATCTAATATCTATAGTTTATTGAATTATCAATCGACTACAATTCAAGCTACCTAACTACATCACTTTGTTTTCATCTTCTCAATATACTTTTTTAGATGCCATCCTAGTTCAACAGAGAATAATCTGGTAAGTGAAAAACGTGTATGAATTAAATTCATATCTGTTCAGTTTCTAGATATCATAGGAACTTACGGTAATCTGAAAAAATGTTTTACAATGTCTACCGAAATGCAGAAAAAAAGTTTACAGGAGGATAATTTAGATGTTAAGTTGAAGGAAATTTTAGCCATCAGTAAGTTACACTTTTGATGTATTCAACACTGGTGTTATATGTAAAATTTATTGATATACTTTCGATAATTAGAGATACAAAGTGACATATCCGCTATTGAACACACTAGAAAATACATCAATCTAATTGAAAATGAGCTCAGCTGTATAGTACAAAGATCTCATCAGTCTCTAATATCAAAAGGCAATTATGATTTTTTGTATTTTTTTATTTAGCCTCATTTCGATTGCTTAATGATTAGTTGCTAATAATGCGGTCAATTACCTCATGTGTATTGCTTGCTTACTACATTAAGGCAACCTTTGACACGATTTCCAACTTTTCTTAATTTCAGTTGCTAAGCGATGGAATCGACGTACTCGAAAGCTTTGCACATAAACTCATACCTAAATGTTATTCATGCATTTAGTTGATTTGTGCAGGCAGAAATGTAAGAACAAGCAAGTACTCAACCCAAGTGACAATTGATTAATTACACGTGTAACTAAAATTTTACTTTCTATATTCTGTTAATATAAAACTAAATAAAACTGTTCACAGTTTGTGTCTCTTTCATAGTATACGGGATTCAAACTTAATTAATGTACTGATGCATAATCATTCAATATTTCATTTCTCCCATAGTCAACATCTTATGTAAGAAGTTTCATTTAATGGGTATAATATATATATATATATATATAAAAATGATTAGTGAGTGAAGTCTCATTCACTTGTTAGGGATGTTATTTAATGAATGTATTTGTACGATATATTCTAAGATAATTTATAAAATAAAAAATCTCTATATATACAAGTTATTATACGTGGATGTGAGGATTTCAATGAGCTCATATGTCACTTTGCTTAGTGGTTATCTAATATAAAATACGAAAGATCTTTGGTTATGTTTAGGCTTAAATGATCTCATTGCAATTGCCTATTGAGATATTAATGTCATAAATTTCTGTGTAGTGACCAAAGTTATATGGTGACAGGAGTGGTAGTATCAAAGAAGAAGACAAGGAGTAATTCATAAAAGGGAAGGTTTTTAATCTTTGATCACCTGACGTGATCTGTTTAGACGCGACAATGAAGAATTTTTTACTTCATAGCGGTAGTACTTTAGTGTATAGTAGTCTAGAAAAGAAATTAATCATTCGTCATTTATATTCGGAAACACTATTAAAGGAAATTTTAAGTATGATATCATACGAATTTCTCTACTGAATTTCTATTTTGAGTTTATTGTCAAATAATGTGTAGTAAATGATTTAGATAACCAAAGAATCTTAAGTTATCAGTATACCAAATGGTAAGATGACCACATCTGAAGTGAATTTCATTAAATCTTAACTACATTTGTATTTTTATGACATGTTCAAGATGATCTAGACAACCAACATTACTTAATTTTCCATATGATCATAAAAGTGCTTTACAAATATAATTGGAAAGTATTTGAATCTTCTTGTTGATTTGTCATGAAATGCACAAATCTGGTTGCCTGGACTGAGTAGCTCAGTGGTGAACCCAGTAGCGGTTGGCATGAGATGAAGTAATATTGAGTCTCGGTGTAAACATCGACACTGGGATGAAGATACATCCAGCTGATGAGTCCCAAATAGGTTAGAACGCAGGTCCTGGATTCTGATTGTCAGTTACAATTCAACTCAAATAATGCTTAACAATTAGTTTAATATATATTCATCAAAATAATGATGAGAGTTATGAAATTGTTAAAATGTAATCGATCACTCAAATAGATTATTACGCAATATTAGTGATTATCTAACTAACAACTCAACTAGTTTTTGTATAACATCACCTACAAACGTAACTACATGAACTTCATCTAACGACAATATTCATCAAATTTCATAATAATATTTTGAGTTGTAAATCAAAACCCTCTACTTTGTAAAATGTAAACATTAATTTTAGGATCGTGGTTATTTAGCCAAAGTTCTTCTGTGTAGAAAGTAATTTCAATAAACAGTAACATGTCGAAATATCTAAGTTTAATAGTAGTATATATTTGAATATGAAGTACACATATTGAAATTGATATAAAGTTCGGAGGGTGGGGATTAGCACTCTCGAAATGTGATGCATCCAGCTACTCGTTAATTTTTCATAAGAATCAACTTCTTAGTATGTTTATTCACTACATATAAGGATACAGCCATTATAACTGAAAGAATAAGTTTTCGAGTGCTACTGTTTTTTTCCAGTAAGTAGAATAATATGAAATACAGAAGGAGAAAAAAATTCTTCAATGTAAGTTTCTTTTCATATCAGCGGAGGTTTTATTACATTCATAGAATGAGAAACAAGGTTTAGTGAAAAAATAATGTATATTATCAACTCCACAACTGTACTGTTCAGATACTGATGTCAATCCAGTTTGGGAATACCATGATATCTTGCATTCATTTTATTGGAGAACATTCTACGTTTAATTTGGGAGATAACATGTATTCCCTTATTAGTCAGAACTGGGTTAAATATTATCGAACCTAGTATCATCAATCAGTATGTTACTGATAATTAAAGGTTGAAACTTACTCATTTGAAATACAGATTTAACTTAAGCAAAAATAGATAGATTGATTAAACACGTAGTCATGCATTTGGCATACATATCCCACTACTAATTGTACTGACTAGTGTTTTTGAGACTTTCTGGAAATCAGTAGTGTGTAACTCAGATGCAATATAATGTAATGTAAGCAGGTAGATGTCGATGGGATCAAAGTTTAACTACAGGATGCTTTTCCATATTAATTTGCATTCACATACAAATGTCGACATATCTCATAACGAATATTAAGTGCAATTGGAAAGTTTACTTTACTCAAAATAACATTTTAAATGGCGCTGATTTAATTTGTATCATAACATGCAATAGGATAACGATAAAACACACAAGTACTTTAGTATGCAATGAAGTTAATTTGTTTATATATTGTATCAAATGTATTGTAAATCACTCTGAGGTATTGTTTTAATGTCAATCACTATTAGTAATTTAGTTAACTTTGGTAGATTGAGATGGACACCACCGATTGCATTTATAAATTTATATGTATATGTTAGTGCTGTTATATCAGCAGAACTGAAAGATGGGTCTACACCTAATTCCAAGGACATATTTTGAAGAATATTTGACTGGATGGTTCAAAAATATTCATTAGTGCCATCTTAAGGCATTTCGTTAACACGAGGCACACGACTAGCTCTCTCAAATCCTTTGAAGCAAGTGATAAAAAGCGAAGTTCGACACTATTAAAAATCACCGAAGCTATAGCCATCAAGCATCTGAAATTAGACCTCTGTATTCAAATCAGTGGCTAGTCACTTACTTCCATAGTCATATAGCGATTATTCGATTGCATCATCAAGGTTTTCTATCTAGAATGTTTCACTCATTTCGATTACATCATCTTCAAATTTTTTTTAAAACTTCACAATCTCAATTTTGAAATGACTAGTCAAAACACACTATTCACTTGTATTCAGCCTCCTATTGAGCATTCAGTTTAAATCTCTAACTCTATTATTCCTTGATCGTTTTCAATTGTTCTGGAATTCTTGCTTACTGAGTATATTTAGTTGCAATAGTTACTTTAAACTTCACTAGCAGCTCTTATTCATCATGATGTTGTTCCACATGTATTTACTTCCGAATAATTTTATTTCATAAGTTTGTGAAGTTTCTATTTTGTAATTTTTATATTGAATTATTACGAGTAGTAAGTAGTAGCTGATTCAAACCGAACAAAACAAAGTTAATTCATGTTATTTTACTCAAATGTTTGTTCTGTGTTCCTATAATTAATAAGCAGATAGAAGCCATAAAAGATCTGTACTTGTACCTCTGGTCAATACTGGTTATTAATCATTAGTTACATTCACCTCCTCATTCTCAAAAAATACGTGATATACATTATCAGGAACTTAAACATTTATCGGTATGCTCACAAGATGCTTATTCAATTATCTCATTAGCCATTTCAATCGTTGTAGTCATTTAGGGTTTCTCGCATTACTATTAGGATTATTCACATTCTTACTTAAGTAGTGTTACTACGATAGTGTAAACAGCACTACTTGGGTTCTTTCGAACCAAGAATAAATGAACAGAATATGTGTTAGTTGTGTGTAACAAATCGCCTGTAAATAAATCACTCAATAATGTTTTTATCAAATTAATCGACGCTTAAAAATTTTACGATTAATTGGTTTAAAGTACGGGTATACTAAAACATAATGATGTCTAATTGATCCGTTTAGGATATACTTATGATAACATCGAAAATAGGAAACTCTTAATACTTGAAATCTTTAGTCTAGTAGACACTACGCTTGTACTCAAGGCAAATGATATTAGATTCAAGTCCCTACATGAATATCAACTCTGGGAGGAAGATATATTTAGCTGGTAAGTTTCAAAGAGAATTAAACATATGTCACTGTTAACTATATAACAAGTATACGAAATAGTGAAATATACTTAATACTTCGATAGCGCTTACTTGTTTCTAATGCTATTATCTTTAATGATTTTACCGGAAACATCTTAATAAGTTCTAAACACTGATCTAACTAGTAGGTACATGAAAAATCACATACTTTATACATATATAGACAGTTTAAATAAAATAACAAACCTCTGTAATACAATATATCATATATACACTTTAAAAAAATATTAATTTTACAATTCATTATGTTTTGATCGTGAATTATATTGTTCTTTATCATTGTTATCTTCATCATTATCATCGTCTTTAATGAAATTTTGTATAGCTATAGATACAAATAATTAGTAATCATATAAACTATTTACTTGATTCAATAAAATTCAATGCTAATTGACTAAATTTTATAAAATTTTGTTTTATTGTCTTAATTTCTTTCTTTCCAACATTTTTCTCAATCCATTCATTTAATTGACTAACATAATTTAAACCAGCATTAATCATTTCATCAGTCTAAATTGTATACAGGCTATTAGTCAACTGATCAATTATTGCATAACTTACAATTATTGCAGTAGAGAAATCTGATTCTTCTTCTTTATTCTCACCATTTACAAGGTATATAGTTATACTAAAACATAAAATAAGAATTGTATGCATATTTATAAACTGCAATGTAAACTAATACTATACTGACTAGTTACTACATTTATATTAGAACTATGTAATTAATTGTATTATAGAGATAGGTTTGGTTTTACATATCTCTCAAGGTCAGTGAATTCTTTACCAACCAATCAATGAATTCAAACGTATACGCTTATTAAATACACATTGAATCAAATTATATAAAGTTGATTTTATCTAAACAAATTAACTGTATATGAATGTTAATTACAAAGGTATACAATTAGATACATAATAAAACTAAATCAATTATTTGACACTTAGAGACATAAGTTTATAATATTTTGGAATAAAAGTCATGAAACTTGTGAAATATAATTTTTGAATATGAATTTGGCATCATAAATTGGTCTGAGTTAGATAACCATTGAAAACTAGGAAGTACTGAACAGATGTCTATTTCTATTATGAGAGTCGTCACCAATGGACATTTACGACCTTGTTAAGGGATCTAACTCAAGATATATATGCTTCACAGCTATTCGTAACTATCAAACACTGAGCCTGCTTTCAGTGAAATTCAACTATGTTGAGTATGAGGCAGTTACCCACCCACCGATGATCATGGACGTGGCAGCACAAATCCATCGTTGGAAAAACCAATTGTTTGGGGGGGGGCAGCTTAGTCGTCTGTGGGTTAGACGATTACCGCAGAGCATGCAGGTTCTTGATCCGATTCTTCGTTGGGTTGTAGATGCTCACTAATGAAGTCTCATACTAGGATGGAATAACTGTCCAGTGCTCCCTGGTTTTCAGTATTGTCTAAATCAGACCAATTCATGATGTCAAATTTAACAAAAATAAAGTATAGAAAGTTTCCACGAATAATTAAGTCAGTGAATTTAGAATCAAACTTCTAAAACTCTAGTCGACATATTTCACTATAGTGGAAAAAACTATAAAGTGTTAACTGACGAATGCTTGTCAAGGGAAATTCAGCCGATAGTTAAACAGGCTCAATATTTAAAGACCCTTAATCCATGTGGAAGAAACGAGTTAACGCTAATTAAAATGATAGAATTACTTGAATAAGCACAAAGAGTTTGTGTAACAAAACGACTTTATAGTGAAAAAGTTAATAAAATCGAATTTATAATATAACATGACAATAGCTATCACCAACCATTTCAATTGATATAGTTGAAGGAAGAAGAGTTTACCTTATCAACATTTGACTGTCAGTTTACAAGTAATATGTTCATAAAAGAAAAAAAACGCGAACTTTCTGAATGATTTCGTTCCCTACGCGATGCGATGCACTTAATAGATCTAGAGTAGCCTGATTAGATATATGATTTTCTCATTACTCCATACGGTTAGTGTGAAGGTGTTAGGGATTCGAAATCCCTAAAAACACAATTGTTCATTTTATCAGATTGTATCGATTTTTGTAAACTTGAATTATAAACTTTCATCACATTAATGTGAATCAATGTGAGTTATACTCACAGAGTATATTTGACAATATTTCATTGTATTAATAAAAAATGTTTATGATTTCAATTTGATGAATAGTCACTATAAATATACTAATATTTTGTACACGACTTCACTTCCCAATTTACTGGAATAAAGTTTCCTGTTTTTCTCGTCTTCGGTCTTCTGATTTTGCGACTAGGAGGGTTCAAGTGCTAGGATTGTTTTGCAGCTAGTCAAGTTATCAAGTACGAGATATAACACTGGCGACGGAGTGAACTCATCAAAATGTCATTTACCCTTGAATAAGTTGAAGCTTTGCTGGAACGCCCAGAAAAACGCTATGAACAGTTCCAGATACGTGTACTAGAAACTTTAACCCAGCAAATGAATCTTACCCAGAAGAGATTATCAGAAAACTCATGCACATCTCACGCCGATTCAATCATGAACTCTATCAATGATTTTCACTTCGATGGGTTAGCTGGTATTACATTTGATTCGTGGTTCAAGAAGTATGAAGACTTGTTCAAAGTCGACCTAGAAAAAATTGATAATGCTGCAAAAGTCAGAATGCTGCTTCGGAAACTTGGCACGGCTGAACATGAACGATACCAAAGAACCTAAGAGATTTTAGTTTCGAGGCAACGAAAAAGATTCTGTCGCAAATCTTTGGTGAACAATCGTCTTTATTCAACATTCTCTAACAATGCCTTAAATTATCAAAAGCAGGCGATGACGACTGGGTAAGACATGCGTGCTTAGTGAATCGTGAGAGTGAACGATTTAAATTATCATCAATGACAGAAAACCAGTTTAAGTGTTTGGTATTTGTATGCAGCCTGCAATCACCTGAAGATGCTGACATCAGAACCAGAATATTGAGTAAAATTGAACAGTGTCCAAACATCACTTTCCAAGAAGTCACCAGTGAATGCCAGAGGTTGGTGAACTTGAAGCACGATACTTCTATGGTCGAGAATGGTAGTCGTTCTCCGTACGTTCACGCAATAACTGAGCGAAAATATTCTAATGTGCTAAAGCGATGTTGCTCACAGCGTCCTTCCCCATGCTGGTTATGTGGAGAATGGCACTATGAGAAGTTTTGTCCATACAAAGACCATCGTTGCATTAAGTGCCATCGTAAAGGACACAAAGAGACTTACTGTAAAGGGAAGTTACGTCGTCGTCGTCCACCGAGACTTTATTCCAGAAAATGTAAAGCTTGTGCATTAACTAACAAAATAATGGTGGCTCGCACCAGCACACAGCTTACCAGCCGAAGAAAATATGTTACCTTAGAGGTCAACGGCCGTCGTACTCGTCTGCAGCTTGACACCACTTCCGACATAACGCCTAGTAGCCGAGCAACTTGGAAGCATATTGGCAAACCTCCAGTGTGCCCAACAATTCAGCTAGCCCACAGTGCATCAGGAGGTAAATTAAATATTGTTGGAGAGGTATGCTGTGAAGTTGCAAAGGGGAATACAAAGTCAAATGCAACTGTATACCTCACAGAGAGTCCAGGATTAGATTTGTTGGGACTCGACATCATAGAAACTCTGAAACTGGCCGACAACTCAATTAATCATGTCTGCAGTCTTGTCAGGACTCTTGAGGTCTCGGAGAAAATGATGAACACTGTTTTAGAAAGACACCACAGAGTGTTTGCAGAAGAACTGGGAGAATGTAATAAACCAAAAGCACGGCTAGTCCTTAAGCATGGTGCCACACCAGTATTCCGATCCAAACGTCCATTGCAGTATGCGGCTTTACCTATTGTTGAGTATAAGTTAGCTCGCCTTCAAGAAAGTGGAGTCATCGAGCCGGTAAACTTTTCCGAATGGGCAGCGCCAATTGTGATCGTTAAGAAGCCCAATGGAAACATCCGACTATGTGCAGATTATTCTACAGGCCTTAATGAAGCATTAGAAGCCCATCAGTACCCGTTGCCGTTACCAGAAGACTTATTTGCAAAGTTGAATGGAGGAAGATACTTCACAAAATTGGACTTACCAGATGCTTACCTACAAATCCCGGTAGCTGAAGAATGTAAACAATGCCTGACTATAAACATGCACAAGGGGTTGTTTCGTCATAACAGACTTCCTTTTGGCGTAAAGACAGCTCCATCGGTCTACCAACAAATCATGGACGCTATGCTACAAGACATTCCTGGTATTGCTGCTTATTTGGATGACATACTCATAATGGGTGTAGATGAAGCCGATTTAGAAAAGAAACTGAATTTAGTGCTCACACGAATTGGAGATTTTGGGTTCCGACTGCGTACCGAGAAATGTGATTTCCATCTGCAGCAAGTACGTTACTTGGGATTTATGGTGGATAAAGATGGAAGGAGACCTGATCCGGAAAACAATGAAGCTATTAAAACAATGCCACCACCGACAGACGTTCCAACCCTACTATCCTTCTTGGGAATGATCCGTCATTATGGTGTGTTTCTTCCAGACCTGCACCGCCTGCGAGCCCGGCTGAACTGTCTACTGTCGAAAAATGCCAAATGGATTTGTTCAGATGAATGCCAGAAAGCGTTTACGGAAATAAAACAACTTCTTTCATCAAACCTACTTCGAACACACTACGATCCAACCCTACCCATTATAGTTGCAGCAGATGCTTCAAACTACGGAATTGGCGCAGTGATTTCACATGTTTACCCAGATAGATCGGAGAAGGCGATTTCGCATGCTGCATGATCATTAACAGCAACGGAGAGGAACTATAGTCAAATAGAGAAGGAAGCCCTTTCTATTATTTATGCGGTAAAAAAGTTTCACAAGATGCTATTTGGCCGACCGTTTACATTATTGAAAGAACACAACCCACTACATTAAGATCCCACTACATTCCGTGGAGGAGGAGTCTAGTGGTAGATTGCAATTTTCTAGTTTGTGATGTAACTAATCATGTCATTATCCTCATTTTTTCAAAAAGGGGAGGTGTTAGGGATTCGAAATCCCTAAAAACACAATTGTTCATTTTATCAGGTTGTATTGATTTTTGTAAACTTGATTTATAAACTTTCATCACATTAATGTGAATCAATGTAAGTTATATTCACAGAGTATATTTGATAATATTTGATTGTATTAATAAAATGTTTATGATTTCAATTTGATGAATAGTCACGACGATTATTTGGTGTATATAAGCGAATATGTAAAATATAATCTGATTCCAATTCTGATTTCTTTTCAGCTTGGTTGGTCTGTCGGCTTGTTCCTCTATCTCTGGCTTGGGACTGAGTGGGCTTTAGGCCAGACGCGCATTATCCACTAGGCACAACGATCAGTTTTCTTCGCGACATAACAGAAGGTTATTCATGATATTTGTACTTCATATCGGATATTATGACTTGCTCGTACCTCATCCGCGGCTGCTTAAAAAGACAAGTCGTGTAGGAAGATTGTATTGAAAAGAAAACTGACTTGAGACAAACGAATCACATTAATCTGTATGCATTCATTTTTTATATAGATTAATTAAAATCATTATTAATTAAGTTTAATCATCAATCAGATAAACAAATTAATGAAAGTAGGAATTCTACCAGCCTCCTTAATGGTGCAGAGAGTTAGGCATTCGTTAACCTGAGACTTCTGGGGTAGAATCTAGGGTACAAACTATTAAGGAGTACCGTACTAGGACGAAACGGGTGTTTAGTGCTCCCTGATTTACAATGCTATCCAACCAACATATATTTAGGACAAATTAAGTTAACTGATATGTGATAACAGGTGTATAAAAATTAACATGGCTGGTGATTATTAGACAAGATTAAATGTAACATTTTATTAATACAATAAAATGTGATAGAATGTATCCACAGTGAAGTAATTTAATGGGATGAAAGTCTCTATATGAAACTTACCCAAATCAATACATGCCCTTTCGACTAATTAATTGAATGAATGTATTTTCGGAAATTTTCAATCTCCCCACCCCCAAACAATTGGTAAGTAATCTGAAAGATGTATATGACATATTTTCCACAAGTGACTAAATGTTATTCTCATCTCTATGACAACTTTTACATCATTACATATCTGTGATGTTTCAGTCCTTTTTGTAATCATCATTCATCTCAACAAAGAATAGAGAAAGCGAAAAAAATATGGATATGAGTTTCGAATTTCTCTTTGATTTAAATTGCAATATATTGAAAATACTTCATGATAAACAATCAATATGTACAGAGTGTATTAACTGTAACAAACCCAGAATACGAAAACTTCAATGACATATGAGTTGAAGTACAGCTATTTTAGTATTAAGATGAATTAATAAACACAACATTCTAGGTGCGTAGAACTTTTAAAAAAACTTCAAAATATTGTATTCAGTACTTATTAGTGTACAAGTTGGTGTACTTTACAATCATCTATGTAATTGGACAAGTAATTCGACAGATTCAGATAGTATACAGTTACTGATAATGATTCGCATGTTAATTTATAAAAGTGAATAGCTATTCATTTCACTGTATATGATCTACAAATGTTTTCACACTACAAAATTCTGAAGAACAATGTCTCAGGAAATCTATACCAATAAAAGAATACTTAATATAATAAAACAAGCATAGAAATGGTTTCTCATTAATAAATTGGAATTAGTCTCATTATTGAGTTAGATGGTAAACTTATATGAATCTCACGTAATTGTGTCCATCCGAATCCATTATGCAAGCCTTCTTTTCAACAGTTTTTTTTCTAGTAATGATCTATTTTACCACATAGAATAAGCAGATCAATAAGTGACAATTGGGTTCCGTTGTAAGACAATTGGACTGGTATCCAAGTATTTGCATTTCTAGCTTCAGATATACTATATAACCTCAGTAACTGCCATTAGTGACGGGCATAACCTCATCGTCATTATAAAGTGTTGTGTTGTAGAGATTACTAATTTCTAATTTTTACATAACAAATTGACTTTGTCTTCCAGTGAAGTTCTAACTATAGTCATCCAGCAATATATAAGTGTAACTCGACATTCTTGAAGGTATCCAAAAGTAATCAATATATGCTCATTAGTGACAAATTAATCAAAGGAAGTTTTGGGGTTCTGGTACAATGAAATCACCAATGCAGTTCAATCATATTAGCATATAGATAAATATTTTTAATTACGATAAATGAAGTCACTCACTGTGTTTAATAAATTAGCCAAAGTTAAAAATACTAAAATTCATAGTAGGTGGTTTTAGGTTAAAGAGCTGGTCGCTCATTATATATTAGGGTTGACTCACAACTCCCCTACGCATGAGAATCATGGAGTACTTCCACACAATTAAAAGTATAATAGAAAATGAAAGGGTTCATCAAAGGTATACTAAATAACGTACTGTTAATTTAATCCTAGCAAATCTAGACTATAAGTAGATAAACGTTTATTCCACTAACCGCCTGTGATGAAGGGGAATACACACATTTTCATATCAATTGAGTTTTCTTCAAATAAAACGTCGTCTACTGTGTGCCGTACATTATTTCTTAGTTTTTATCACTACTTAAATCAATATATGAGTGATGTGTGAGTGGCCTAAACAAAGATGTGTTGTGATTTCCTCTCGTTCATAAACTCTGGTCAGATAATAATACTACAAACATGAATACTACTAATGATAAAATTAGTAATTTAAAAATGTCTACAACAAATGCTTCACTCCATTCCGGTTGATCAGATATATTTAAAATGCTATACCTTGATGATATTAAATGAAATTAAACTTGTTTGTTTCAGAAGGTTGGGTGGAATATTTTGTTTCAAGCGCACTTATTAAAGGTAGTGTCATAAAACTTTTGTTTTATTGTAGGGTACCTGGAATATTCAACAGGAATGATGAATAATATAACCACAAATGTTAGTAATATATAATTACGATAGTGCCTAGAGCAATGAAGTATATGATGAAATTAATCAGGCCATTTGATACTTTAATATGCATGTAGTAATTATAATACCTAAAGTGATTTGCAGTCATTCGATTGACTGGTAGATGTTATCTACATTAACATGAAGTTAAATTATTTTCTGAATTGTTATTTGTATAGATTCTTGTGAATATTTCAAAGACATTTTATAAAATGTCCAAGATATGATAGGGTAAAGCCGCTAAACATTTATATAAAATGTGATTAAGTGTCTGGTTGATATGATAAAAGACATTTGAAACTAATTCATAAACGTATCAGTGTAATTACAATGTTCCAAAACTTGATTTTTAGGTCCTTACCGTTTATTGGAATGTCTGTGGAAAAGATTCAGCCACAAAACCTATAATACTTATTAAAGATTGTGAAAGCATGATTTTCAGTTTATTTGGATGTTGATAGCGAATAGGGGGGTAGACATTTAAGAGGTTTAATATTGGCTTAGGTAGTTTAAAATGTATTTCCTATAAATGATGATATTCGGACAAATCTGTAATATTTTAAGACAACCATAGTTTTCCGTTTATAAATATACTGAATTTCAATGTAACATGGTTTTAGACTGAAAAATTTCAATGTACTATAAAAATTATTCCAATAAAAAACTGAATTGAAAAGTAGGCAACTTCATAGATGACTGAATGAAACTAAGTGAACAATTTCTAACTAACCCCCCTCCAGAGGCTGCTATTACCTTCCCCCCTAACATAATGGTCTTTGTACTGTATATTTCCATATTAGTATTTGCACTAAATGTTAGACTACACTGTACTGTTGAACAACTGGTGCCTGTCTCGATTCTTTACTTGTTGACTTTATATTGTGTTCCAATATAATTCTCATAAACTCATCGTTATCGACTGTTACATACACTTACTTGATTGTTCATGTATGTGTATTAGTCGAGTGGATTTACGGTGATCCATAAGTAATTTGGAATTATATTACTACTGAACATAGTACTTTTGTAATTTATTAGTAACAAACATTATTGATTCATATATCACTAAAAACTAATCGTATACTTATCAGGAAAAAGAAAAACGTAACATCAAGACGAATTTCAATGAATTAATGCATGAAGAGGATAAAATTAATCATAAATCAAAAAATAATCATTCATCATTGTTTAAATTGTATTGCGACTGGCAAGTGGAATCCAGGACACTCGTTTTGTCCTACATGGGACTCATCGGCTGGATGTAACTGCATCCTATTATTGACCTATGTTGACTGACTAGTTTCAGTCCATTACAAATCAACGAGAAGATACAATTACCTCCTAATCATTCAACTTATTTACTAACTGAACTTACTTTGTAGAGACACAAATTATCATTAAAAGTTTTTGTTAGTGTAGCGATTCTATACAGAAATGCACACAGTGACTTCCCTAGATCTTATTCAATTGTAACCAGTTAGTAATTTAACAAGATCATTACTTATTGTTAATAAGTCAATTTTACATGCCATGACTAGTCATTGGATCTTCCAAAAAATCATTTTAAAAGTACTTACTGACCATCATACCATTACTGTTTACAGATCATTAATTTAAGTGATTATTTCGTTATAAAATGCCTAAAAACGAAATAATTTAATTGGAATGAAAAGTGAAACTAAGGTAATAATATACACAAAGTGAACTAGAGTGGTTTTCTGGTGATGCGTGTTAAGACTAGTTGTTTATACTCATCACACTTTAGTGTTAGTTGGGTACTACTGCAAATCAAGAAACACTAGGCAGCTGTTTGTCCTAGCATGTGACTCTTTAGCATTACGCATCCTCGATTCCATCACAAAATCGAACCCAAGGCCCTCAGTTCTAACGTTGAGTGCCTAACTATCTGTAACACTGGGTCAGCATCTCTCGGTATAGTTCCATCTCAATCAATTTAAGATAAAGTATGACAATCGTTTAACGCTATTAGTGATAACTTTCTAACTTCTATGTCTATTTTTCACGACTAAGTGGTGTAGATGATTTAGTGTTCTATATGAAACTTAAAGGCCTTGGGTTCGATTTCATGACGGGATACACAGTGTGCACTGTAGTGGAGTCCCACCTAAGGCAGAAATATCTCTTCAGTAATCTCTAGCTTCCAACACAACTCAACCGACATCAATCTATAAAGAAGACATTCAAATATATACTATTAACATAAAAATAACCGATTAAATCATAACTTATGTTTGCATACATTCAACCATAACTAAATAACTGTAACAACACATATACTTACATATCATTAGGTCAATAGGAAACAGTTTTATTATAAATGTTATTAATTCATTTGTTTACATTCTACATTTTTACATATTTCACGATTGTATAAACTAATTTAAACATTGAATATTTACTTATAAAAATTGAAAATGTTGTAAACAATGTTGAATATGTCAAATGTCAATGATAAAGTTACATTTATAAAATAAACAAAGTTAGTTTTAATCTATTCTTAATGTAAATAATACTAATGATATTAGAATAAACTTTTATCTTACCGTTGATTTGTAATGGACTGAAACTGGTCAGCCTCTGTTGTCATATGTGCATTCTGAGCAGATTACCTAGATATAACGATGGCACACAAGTAATATTAGAAGTTGCGTTATGATTGGCAAACGGAACCCAAGACGGGAAGGTACAAGCTTTTTGTAATTACGTATTTAAACGTTGCACAAATACGTTCACAGATACTACTAATTGAATACATCTTTAATAGTAGTTTATATTTAGAAAAGATACACACTAGAAAATAGTTTAAATGTTATTAAGTCAAAATCATTTAAATTAATGAAGAACGAATATGTACATTTTCAGTTTTTTACTTTTTTAATTACGATATCGTACTAAACCAAGTTAAATGCACAGTCTATAAAAATGTTTCATAAAATCTGAAAAGGAATCGAATTATCTCATGTGCAGCTAGTTATATAGGCCTTACTCTAAGATATTGGTTATCGAAGGAACTAATGGAAGCTACCCCCAGCACTATTCTTCACCACCTGATGGACTATGACTACAATAGCAAGATTAATGAAGCTTTCTTGATTGTAAACAAAGTATTAAATATTTTGCTTAAGCAAAGTTAGGATACGCCTTCTTTACATAACGGAAGCATTAGGCATCGACTGAAAGTAATCCAACTTATATATGCAGAATAGATATATTCAATCTCTCTGTTCACCTTGGCCCACAATAGGTCCTTATCTTTAAGGATTCTTTTTCGGCTAACTCCATTCATTTTCGCTTCCTTTCCTCCCTTTCCCCTCTTTTTACAAGATATTCATACATTTTTTATCATCAAGTCATTCCGACTTTATTTTATATTCATCGTTGCATTAAAATACACTTGACTTGTTGCTAATTGTACTGTCGTTATTATTATTATTATTACTTTGCCTCTACCGCTTTGACCATATTGACTAAATACCACCATTATCACCTTTTAACATGACACACCCGCTTAATCTTGCTAACATCAAATGACCTTTCAGTAGATTGTTACTTAACCTCTCGTATTTATTTCAGGGGATTTTTAGGTACTTAAAGATCAGATCCACATATAATTTGATAATTTCAAACCACGACCTCGACATATGCAATCACAATTCTTACCTTATTACATTATTTACTCATAAAACTGATATTTATGGATTGATATATGTGGAAGAATTTATTGAAATCAGTTGATTACTTCAATGGTCTTGACTTTTAGTTATTATTATATGGGGATCTTTAAACTGTTGTATATCATTAAATCAATCATAATCAGGAAAGAATATGTACTTTTTCAGTTTTCCAGTGTTTTCATTACGATATCGTATTGAACTAATTGCTTGAAAGTTAAATGTACAGTTTATAAGAATACTTTACAGAATCTGAAAGTGAATTGAATCCATTTATATTCAATAACAACAAAATCTAAGTAAACACTATTATTAGTCAGTTCCATTATTCGAATCCCAGTAACAGTTAAAAGTGTTTTAATTAACACGCCATTAAACACAAATATTGTATAGATTGTTTATCCCCATTATTTACATAAATTGAGTAACAACATCTAGTTGAACAGAATAAGACGATGGTTCATTTTATTTTGTCTATTTAATCAAAGGTAAGCCCTTCTTTTAGATCTACCACTGTAAATATAGATGCACTTAAATTTGTGCAAACAGTTGTTGGTAATATAAAAAGCACACCTGGTGGACTTAAATTGCTTAGAAGCACGTTTTGTTCTGCATGATATAATCAGTTTAGTTGCATAGTAGGTTATTGTTGTATTACGATGACAAATTAGTAATATTAGATTCTGACACAAGTTTTGGTGATGTACTGACAAAACACAGAGGTTTGCAGATTGATAAATGAAATAAAAACATCATTGACGCTCCAGAAAATCTACTCCACATCTTCTATGAGAACTGTTGAAAAGAGAGTTAAACAATAAAAATATTACATACAATAATTTAAAGCCACTATGGCACCAACTGCCAAATGTGTATACACAAACGATATATTTTATTGCAAAAAATATTATCAATAGTTATTTTATCTCAAAACAAGGTGTCCAGACGCATAGCCCGAAGACTAACTCCAGCGATGAAAGATTCTTTCCAATTTAGTAAACAGGGATATTACATTAAAGGAGACCATAGCATGGATGGGGCTACTTATATGATACGGTAATTTGGTAAAGTAGCAATTTTTGAAATCATAGACAGTATATGCCAACATTCCCCTGGCTACAGCATATTTCAAAAGACTAAGACTTCTTTACACGAAGGACATTCTTCTGTTTCATAGCACAATATGCTTTCAAACTGATGGCGTAACGATCAACAGTCCATTAGGTTTCTTCACTGTAGGCGTTTTTATGGCTAGTCATGAAAGCACAATATTTCAATGTGTTATCGCAGAAAGAACACATCTTTCCAGATATGCTGACATGTTTATCGTATGTAAAAATTAACAACATGCATACCGCAATATTTAAAGAAATATCTAGCTGACAACGAAAGCGAAAAACATGTTCTATATCGTAGTACAATAAGAAGAATAAGTTTCAACTAATCCCTCTATTTATATAATAAGTACATAGAATAATCATTACTTTAGCCTTACTACCTTTTATACACTCCACTACAATTAGAAAAAACACTTGTAAGTGAATTGTTCTAAAAGGCTAAACTAGGTGAGGTGCTGATATTCTGTTCAACCTATTAAACTTCATTTGAATATATATTTGTTTATCACACCATGCTAATTTGCATGTCATCCATGCACCCAGATACACTGATGAATTTTTCTTGAAGTTAGAGTATTCGTAATTATGTGTTATCATTAAATGAAAGAAAAAATTCCCTGGAATTCAGATTTGTAATTTTTTTAATGATCTCAGTCGCCTGTTAAAATGATACACTTATCAGTATGTACTTTATATAGATATAAAATTCAGTTCTAGTAAACCAGTGAACGGTTATGCTTTAACTTCATGAAACTTGCTAGCATTACCAAGCAACTGGAATATTTTGTGAACAATTGCCTAGTTGTTGACATATAACATTATCAATAGTCAATCATTACTATTATGTCATAGTTACAATGCAAAATTGGATTTAAAATGATTTAACAATGTCCTTGTTATGCTAACATCTTTAAGACTTATATGAAAGTTTATTATAATCTACATTAAACGAATATTGCATTAAAGTGTTAAACTAATTGTAAATATGAAATTATCCTCCATGTTTAGTAGTTAGTAATGTCATTATTTTAATATTTACCCTGATTACTTAAATATGGGAAGTAATCTCATTCAGATTATGTAATAAAGCACGAATATAAATAGTGTAATTAAATAATTAGCATTGTAAATTCATTAATAAATAATAATAATAATAATATATTTTTTTCTGAGGATCTGATGATGATTTATTTGATTAGTAAGCTTGGCAAGCTGTTTTTTCTACTAACATAACAGACAAACCTATTAACATTTTATGAATACCAAAACTAGCCTCTAAATTCAAAATTCTCAGTTATTCAATCAGGAAAGACTAGACGACATTTTTATCTTAGTAAGGGATTCTATAGATTTGTACACTCTTGAACCTAAATGAAAATGATTCTAAGGCTCTCACATTTCGCGAAGAAATCTTAACCTATAGACGATTGAGCTAGTATATCTTAGCTGGTATTTCTAACTTCATTCATTTAGTAATAGTCAACAACCTCTTCATTGATACTGACGGATGATAATCTTACTTTCGATATGGTGCTTAACTAGTTGACAAAATATTACGTATATTGGTAAAGTAAGAAACATAAATCCCTCTATTAAATTAAATGCCTAATTAGTAAATTCACCTTTTGTGCATAAACTCAATTACTTCGTGTATAAAAAATTCACCAACAAGAGTTAAAAAAAAATAACTTTGGAGTTGGCACATTTTCAAACTAACGATCATGTATATTGAAAAGAATACTGATTACTTTATATTCAGAAGTGAGAGGATAACCATTTCATTAAAATAGAATATACGACCTTCTTAATAACAATGTTATTTATTTCAGGTATATTCTAGTTTGTTTCTAAACTGACTTGATTAAAATCTCTTCTTACTTTACTCCTAATTATTATTAACCTGTGCTCATTTATTTATTTATGAAGTCATTGGATCCGACCGTTGGCTTCTGCTACAATCTTTATAAGTGTCGTGGAACCCACGCGTTTCGCTGAGATCATTGACCAGATGCATACATAAAGGTGCTGATATGTCATTAAGAGTACATAATATAGATTCTAATCATTATAACCTTTCACAAGAACATTCTATATATTACCATGTGACAAAGTGTCATTACTTAAAACATTCATTAAACACTGGATATATCATAAAGTGTGAATCTATCTTAGGATTACATTGTAATTAACTTCCATTATTTTCTGCCATCAACTACAGACCTAAATTTCTACTAGATTCATTTATAGTTAAGTATCCATATTCAGTTTCATTTCTTTCTCAAATTACTGTTTGTCTAGTTTGTAGCATCACTGACATATTCATGATATCCTAATATTAATTGAATATGTCACAAATTGATGTTTGCAAGGTAGAGTTGAAAACCAGTGCGCACTGAGCAGCTATTTTATTCTAGTGTGGAACTTCTCAGCAATGCACACCCCATATTCCTCACCATGGGCTTCAGGTTGGCGAACACCTAACCCTCTACCCTGCAAACATCAATTTGTGACATATTCTGTCAACTAAAATACCAATCTCCACAAAAACAACCATCTCAATTGAATATATATTTATGTGCTTAGTTTTATACTTTGTAAAAAATGCATGGGAAAACGTTACTGACCAACTTAAGCCTTAGTTGTATATATGAAACTTAATCCTACATTTTTATGCATTTTACACATTTTAACAAACAATTTCATAGACACAATAAATGATGCTCATCATCGTTTGTGTTGCTAGTATCTTTGATCCAGGTAACTAATAAAACAAAATCTACTGTCATTTCACTGTTGTTACGTGTATTTACCAATCTGTAGTTAAGTTAATTTCAAAAATACATTTTAATTATGTAATGATAAGATTGGCTATCATTGTATTTTGAATAACCAACTTAATATAAATGGGGTCATATTGCATACAAACAAAATACTAAGTATTCAATAATCTAAAATAAACAAATTTTTATATAGTTACATTGATGAACAAATAATGTCGAACGATAAATTATGTCATATGGAATAGATACTAACAATATAGTCATTCAGCACAATCTCACTATATTCATTTACTATAAAATGGATTGTTCAAATATGTGAATTATTATCAGTACAATTTAGTACCTTGTGATAAAATGAAAATGACTTTAATTAACTTTGCTGTATTTTGTATTGTAGTTGCTATGATCAAGTGAGTTGTTTTATTGAATTCAATGTATTATTAAAATGAGTTTCAACAATAAGATAGAGATTGTTAAATGTTAATTTGATATCACGAATTGATGTGAATTAGATAACCACTGATCACCTCAAAGAACTGGACAGCAGTTTCATCATAGTTAAGTTTTTTATTAATTAATAAATCAATGTGTCATATAGTGTTGCTATCCAATACGATATTCCACCATACCCAGATTTTCTAGAACAAGATTCATAGGTATGATAATGTAAAGAATGTATATTATGCATTCTAGTTGAATTGGATCACCGTAAAACAGTAATATTGAGATAATGCTAAAACATGTATGTATACATAACTTTCCATAGAAACAACAGTTTTATGTTATTTAGGGTTTATTTTACTTACCAACAGTTGGAGAGAGATTTTATTGTTAAAGTGTTAGAAGGATTGATCAGCAAATTAATTTGTAGTAAGAAACTTTGTATCAAAAAACTAACTTCACTGCATTAGGTAAGGCTTTAAGGTTACTTTGTATCTAGTTATTTGATCGCATATCAAATGAACATTAAATAAACTGTATATAATGTATGTATGTATTTCTAAAGAGCATCCTAATGCTCTTAATTACATTGTGAAGTATGGTGTAATTTATTCCATATATTTCAAAGGTACCATTCAAAAATTCTATGTTAATAGTTGAAAAGTTGAGATTTCTTAAGATCGTTCTGTATGAAAAACTTAAGACTTTGACGTAGAGTATATTTATTCGAAACACATTAAACTGATTAAATTTCTTATATTAAATTAAGTGAAAGAAAACACCATTTATTCAAATATAGTTGTGTTGATAGGAACCTTCAGGTGAAGGTTGAGTCTATTACGTCCACAATATATGTATGACACTAACATCTACTGATACAGATACAACAGTTGTCCAGATATCCTTCAGTAAGCATCCACATATTTACTGCCGAAAAAAACGACAATTCACTTATATTACTAGTAACTGCTAATAGTAAATTGCATTAGCCATAATAATTGAGATGACTGACGAATATCTTAATCAGCATTGTCAATGAAAGGAATTCGTTTAAACAGTATTTCATTTTGTTAGTACTTTATTTTCATTGTCTATTAAAATAGTATAATCTCAAATAATTATGGATCACGTATTCTTCAGTAACAAAATGTTATACACTTGATCGTTTATAGCGCTACAACTTTAGAGCAGCCACCACATCCGGGATCAGAGAACATGAAATTAACGTACGTTGATGAAGAATATGAAAAAGATGGTGGGCTGGTAATCATCTGCATTTCATTATATTCATTATCATACACATCATTTCATTACAGAGATCAATATACAACGTAATGACAGAATCATGCAAAAAGGGACGATATGAAATTTACAAAGTTATCGATAAATATTTGAGGAAGGAAGATTTAGGCAAAAAAATATTGGAAGTCGCCAAAATCCGTAAGTTATAATATTCATGTATTCACCCATTCATTCATTGATCCATTTATTCATTCTCTTCTTCAGTTGGACACCGTCTTGAGAGACGTATGAAATTTCTGTCATTGAAACTGGATGAGATGTTGAATTATGAAACATCTTAATTGTAATTAATAACAATGTAGTTAATAATACGAAATGAATGTGTCAAACACTTGTGTACTTTGATCACCGTTTCCTTCCGTTTTTTCATTGCTTTCTTCTGTCTTAATGAATCTTAACAATAAATAAAATTTGAATGAAACACTCTATACTGTGTTTTACATAATTTTGACAAAAGAGGCATAATTTATGTTCAAGTTAGAGACTAAAACAAAACATGAGATCAGTGTAGTTTACTATACAGACTTCAGGTTTCATAATGAGACACTTTAGTAAACAGTTGGGCCAGTAGACTTATTACATATTCATCAACAGTGAGCAAACATCTTTCTAAAAACTATTTTGAATACCATAAAAAAATGAAATTATGACACCTTTTGTTTGAAATTAGGCTTTACTCTGTAAGTTTTCACTTTACAGACATCTGATGTGTATACTTAAGCAACATGTTAATTTGATAGTTTTGATTAATGGGGTTCGAATTTACATTTGAATACAGTGTAATTAAACAACTATTCGAAGCTAAAAATAGTTCATTTTATTATATCATATAGTTAGAAAGCGATTCAAAGGCTAAATTTGGTGACAATATTCGTCAAAATTTAGTGCTACCTAAGTAAATAATCGGAAACTACAATCAATCATAAGGTTAAACTATGATCACATTTTCAGGAAAACAATTTTACATGGTGCTTTCATTTTAAGACTATCAATACACAAAAACATAGTTGTTTAGTTTATTTAATAACGTACTTGGCATTTGACTAAACGTTCAAAATTTAGGCATAAATAACACACCGCTCACTGCTCTCAACTGAGTGAAACGAACTATCTGTCATAAGCATTTTGAATTAATAGATTAAACTGACAATCACTTTAAGAGACATTTAAAATTACTTAAATTGTTTTGTATTTTAAGTAGATATATTACTGAAACATTTGTTATGATCTACTATTAGCTGTGAAATATTCTACTAATTTAGGTAGATGGAAGTTATTGGATTCATTATGCCCAAACATGAAGAATGTTTTGCTTTATTTGAAAAAGAAAACAAGATGATAATAAAAATGCATGTTATAAACAAGTGTATGGTGAAATAGTTGGTAGAAAACCAGATTTATGTCAGTACAGTCTTAGTTACATTTGGGTAAATAAAACGTGAGATGAATATGTATAATGGTGTTATCATAATTGAAAGTTGATAAAACTATCTGAGCAAAATGATTTAGTTTAACTCCAACCTCTTCCCAAGCTAGTCTTTAGTAGCTACAAAAGCGATTCTATTAACTTAATGATTCAGTAATTTTAAACCAGTTATCAATATGTTATTATAACGTAAGTCGATTTAAAGCACCACTCATTTTACACCTGAAGTACATTCGTTTGTTCTGTTCTAACAAGAGAAGTACTGTAGACTTTCCCCTCTATAAACATCAGAATCAAAAATGATCTGATCATCGTGTTGGTAATAATCATAATCAATTGGAATGCTTGAAAAAACTTACGTGAACTCGATTCTACGAAATTATGGAATGCAATCTATGTTAAAGAAGTGCTTCAAACCAATGAAGACTGCAACAACATTTATGAATACAAGAGAAGTCATGAAACACTTTTGGATCTTATAAAGTTTTAGAGGTGATAAGTAGTTGAATTTCAAAGGAGGACTACATTCTAAGATATGAGATTCACTAGTTTTAGTATATACACGCTACTATAAATTTTCATGAAATAAACAAAGAACATGTTTAAAATGACAATCATGTCAGCATATCTTCCTTTGTGAAACTAAATTAGATGAAACTTAATTTGTTCTACCCATATATTATATATTTTTTTAGCAGGCTTTTGAATTATCCTGTGTTCAATATTTAAAACTAAATTTAGCATTCTGAGAACGTGCCTTGATCAAGCCCCTTTGTTGTAAATTTTAGTGCATTTGAAGTGTTGTTTATATTGATCATAGACCGATGTCAATTAAGTACTAGTGAAAACCAGGGAGCGATTGATATCGATTTCATCCTAGGATGGAGTTTTTCAGTAGTCAGCATCCTCGATTCATTCAGGGAATCAAACTAAGGGTCTTCAGGATACATGCCAAGCGCCTAACGGTCTACACCTCTGGGTCGGAGTCCAATGGTAGTTCCGCATGCATCCATTTGCAATATATCACGACGATCATCCATTATCATTGGTGACAATTGTCCTGATCCCGAAGGCTGTCAAAACAACTAGTCACAACTTCTCACTGAAACTTCAGGAACATCTTGAAACTAGTCACTAGTGAGCTAATTTTTATAGATAAATTGAAGTGGTTTCTTGGGAATAGTTATTGATTACAACTGCTAGTATTCGTCACAGAGTGATGTGCAGACAATAAGTTGTTTGCCATGTGACCTGAAGACTCTGGGATCGATTCCCGATGAAATCGATAAGCTATGCTGCTGAAGAGTTGCATACTAGCTAGAAACGTCTGTCCAGTGATCTCTGGTTTTTGCTGCTACTCAACCAACGTCAGTCTGAGACGAATACAGTCAACGCAACTTGATGCCTATCCCCTCAAAACCACCTCAATATTTAAATTGTGCCTAGCAGTGGAACCCAGGACTCGAGTTTCGTTTTATTTTTGAACAATCTATCAAAAAGACATACATGCAAAGTGATGTTCATATTGAGACTTTGACGGATTACCTTTTGTTTCAAGCATCAGCTCCAAATGTCCACTAATCTGTTTAACTTCGACGATGAACATATTGTTCTGGTATTATCATCCAGGAATGAATTTCTTTTGTGGAATTTGACGAATCTAACCTTTGTGATTTCATAACTAGCTAAAATTCAAATATAGCACTATTCATATTTGTCTACACATACCCACTCAGTAAAAATACTGATAACAGTATCTATTTTTTGATTGTTTAAAGGTTTATTTTACTGATCACAACTTTCGTTACACTGTACTTCATTCACAATTACATGTAGAGAATAGTGATTTAGAGATTTTTATATGCTACTGTACTTATGTTCAAAGTAATTTTGAGATTGCTTTCAATGTATCTAGCTCTTAATAATTTAGAACACATGTTTTGTGTACATTCCTGTGATTAACATTACTTACTTACTTACTTATACCCGTTACTCCTCCCTGAGGAGCATAGGCCGCTCACCAGGATTCTCCATTTAACTCTGTCCTGAGCAGTCCTTTCCAGCTGTTTCCAGTTGCTGTTCATCCTTTTAATGTCTGCCTCCAATTCTCGACGCAGCGTTTTCTTTGGCCTTCCTCTTTTCCATTTCCCAACAGGATTCCATGTTAATGCTTGTCTCATGATGCAGTCTGATGGTTTGCGTAATGTATGTCCTATCCATTTCCAACGTCTTTTCCTAATTTCCTCTTCTGTTGGAAGTTGGTTTGTCCACTCCCATAGTAAGTTGTTGCTGATGGTTTCCTGCCAACGGCCATTCAGTATCTTTTGTAGGCAGTTGTTTATAAATACTTGTATCCGTCTGATGATGTTTGCAGTAATTCTCCAAGTTTCAGCTCCATACAGCAGGACTGTAGCCCTCCTAGGGTTACTGCCGGTCCCAAGCCCGGGTGAAGGAGGAGGGTTGGACATGGGGCTAGCACCCCCATCCCGTAAAAACACAAACTTGCTGAAAACAACGCAAACTAGATTAAACAAGATAAACCATTTAAACTCTGCCCTGGGAGTGGAAGGATATATGACGCCTCATGATGAAAGCCGAAATTCTTCGGAAGCCATGAGGCCGCTGCCCCCCCCCTTCTAACAACCAGAGCAAATATTTTTATAGGTACATGGAATGTTTGAACAATGTGGGAATGCGGGAAGACAAATCAAATAGCTGTGATTAACATAAATGTTTATTGTTTATTAATATTGTAAATAGATAGTTAAAAGTATAAACAAAATGAAATTAGACCACACCATTATAATGAACTTTTTACTGATACTCATGATGTTGTATATGTGATATGGATTGTATTAGAGGATTAAGGGAGAGGCAAATACATGATTGAAACTGTATAAATGACCTTTTTAAGTGAATATTACCAAAATGCTAAAACTACATTTACTCCGAACTCTTCTCGTTTCGAACTACAAGTTGTACTTTGATTAATACAATAGAATAATAGTTGCATATATTTAAATTCTATTTGGTTTATTTATTGGACAAATGAAATTAAACATAATTTCTTTGGTGCTAAGAATTATAAGGATAGAGTATAACATAATCGATAAACACAATGGATAAAAAGACAGAATAATCACAACCACAATGTCCTTAGGTGGTTAATCAGTAATATAATGAAGTGATCTTCATTCTGTTTTAACCTAACATAGGACAGAGTTTTTTGATCTTTCTTTATCCAACCGGTAGGAATGTGTTTTTTTAATTTGTGTATTGATATACTCTCTTATTTTATGCTGCATACGTCGGCGTGTTATGCTGTAACTTTATATAATGAACTAGACGATCACTCTACTTGGTGTTGTGATGATGAAATCTTACTTTACGGATTGACCTAAGTAAAACGATCAATAGGAACAGTGAAATGTAGTAGCCTAGTGGTGAACGCGGTGGCGTTTGGCACGACGCGGACTGAGTTCGAATCCCAGTGTGAACATCAACATTGGGATGCCGGTATATCCAACCGACGAGTCCCAAATAGGACGAAACGGGCGTCCTGGATTCCGCTTGCCAGTCACTATTATTTCACTATTATTATGTTGGAAGTGAAATTGTATAAGTGCACTACTATTATCGATGCTTCTTCACCCACCAGTTGTTATTTAAACTATGATTGTATGAAGTAAAGACTATTTCTAAAGGTGGTTTTAATAATTAATTTAGCATACTTAATATAAATGAGGTCATATTACAAATAAACAATCTAATAGGGAACATTATATCAAGTAAACAATTTGTCACCATTGAATTTATGGACAAATAATGAAACATGTAGAACAACATCATACTAGGTAGATACAAACGTTCTAATCATTAGAGTAATATTATTCTCTCAAGTTACTATAAAATATAGCATATAACTTATGTTATTGTTATTAATATAAGTGGATATCTCGTAGTAAAGTGAAATAAACTTGAATCACCTATGTTACATCTTATTTGTATTCTAGTTACTTTGTCAATGACCAAGTAAGTTTATTTTAAACCATTTAACTAATTCTATATACAATGGAATGTAATATTGGCAATGAATTTTAGGGATAAGACAGATTCTATCAATCTGTTAGTTTGTACATAAATCACTACTGAACAGAATGGCTTGATTTTTGTAATGAATGTTCATTAGCGTTATAAATATGATGTAAAATAGAGTACGTTTGTTGGTAACCAATAAAGTTCTGCTTTTGAAACAGTCTTTATTCGTAATTAAGATTCATAACTGTGAATAAGTGAAATATATGCATATATCTTGCATAAGTACCGAAATAATGAACTTCCATTAGAGGTTTTCTTGTCTTATGATCTACATAATCTCAGATGAGGAAGTTATATGGATATCCTTAACTCATTTTGCCTGAAATTGTAGACAGAGTAAATATAGCTTATGGAGGTTAGTCTTTTGCATGGCTCTTTCAGTTATTATGTTGAGTTCTTTCCTCTAGAGCTAGTAGATAATCGAGTCATCGTCTCAATATTGGCGAAATTGACTGTTGCTATTCGGTTTACATCGATCAGGTCATTTTCAGGGGTTATAAGAATTTTTGTAATGCAGTCTGTAACTGGTAGCATTAGTTGCTACAAATTTATGTTTACTTTTCTTAGTTCTATCTTCACTATCATGCAAAATAGACTTATAAAACAGTATCTATTATGTAATTGACACTTGTTGTAACTACATCGAAAGATTCTATTAAAGTTAGTACAGAATTACTCTATTCATTTCATATCTTTCAAACAGTATCATTTAAAATTTCAATAATTTTAATTATTTCTCAATAATAATGAGATCCGTATACATAAGTGGCTGAACATTCATGGTACACAATAACGATGTGAATTAACTTTAATATAGTGGTTTTACTCGAAGAATGTTCAGCCGGTGGTGTGGGGGATGAGATCTTCTGTAATATATGCATTATTTTGGCTATATAAACTGTAGAAACAATGGTTTCTGTACGCCTACTATATATGGTATAAGATACTAGGATCAACTGGTTTCGATCTAGGTTCAAAAGTTTTTGCAACATATTTGTCACCTTCAAAGTACGGTGAGTAATTGTAGAGTTCTATATTACTCAGAATACGTATTTCGATATTAGATATGCATTATTACTTGGTTTTAGTAACTAGTCGGTTGCTTATTAGCATAAAAGGTTTCATATTTCCCTAAAATGTTTAATTTTCATATCAAAGCAGATCATTTTGATTATCATGGTGTATCCCACTTTCTCTTACATGTTTTCTTGTTTAAAGCTTAGTGTCATCAAGTTCTGATGAGGAACAGAATCCGATTCATTTATGTCTTAGTAATCCAAAATTCGATCAAGCTGCTCGGTAATATGATTATTTTTGTAACATACTATGATTGATCTCATTAATTTTTCTCAGTGATGGTGCTAAACACTTAGAAAAAAATAAACAAGGTCATCAAGATGATTCAGGTGGGGATAGTGGTTGTAATAAAGATGGTGGACTGGTAATCATCTCCATTTCATAATATTCATTATCATACACATCATTTCATTACAGAGATCAATATACAACGTAATGACAGAATCATGCAAAAAGGGACGATATGAAATTTACAAAGTTATCGATAAATATTTGAGGAAGGAAGATTTAGGCAAAAAAATATTGGAAGTCGCCAAAATCCGTAAGTTATAATATTCATGTATTCACCCATTCATTCATTTATCCATTTATTCATTCTCTTCTTCAGTTGGACACCGTCTTGAGAGACGTATGAAATTTCTGTCATTGAAACTGGATGAGATGTTGAATTATGAAACATCTTAATTGTAATTAATAACAGTGTAGTTAGTGTTGTTGAATAAATGATTCATTAGATTACTGGCCATTGTGATAGCCATTTTAGTTATGCAATATTCTTGTATTATGATCTTAATTTCTAACAAATTTGCAATGATGTTAAAACGTCTGAATGTGAAATAAGTGAAAAGTTCTTTGCAACGAAACCCATTCTGATATATTTGCTTTATATCAGTTATTGGATGTTTGACATTACATATTTTTCTGTCATATATACCCCTATGAACATTTGTTTCCCAGGGTTAAATGGAAATTATACTTTAGAATATTTAAGGTCAACTTGCTGTTTAGGATTTGTTAAATCGATAGTAATACCACCCCTATCTAAACTTCACTTGTCATTACATAGGTTCGCTGGAATATATATATATATATATATATATATATATATATATATTAGTATATTTACAAATATTTTGGAACTAATTCAGACGCTGTAGTTCCTTCTAATTACAATATAACTCGAACTAGAAAGAAGCTGTATTCTCAACACATGAGTTCGTGATTCTGAATACATTCCACAATGTCAAATGCACAACAATTTGCAGCGTTGAACAATAAACTCTAGACAGTTTGATAGTTATTTTATTATATTTTGGAAGAATAAATTGCTTACTTAAAGAAAAGTGTTCTGCATCCTTGATTTCATAGAGCGATACACCTCAAAGAGAAGTACATTGTATGTCTATTTTCTACTGGTATGATTGTATCACATAACGAATACATTTGTCACTACTTGTATATTACCATAGGTCTTATACTATTGCCTATTATTTTGTCTAAACGCTTATAAAAATAAATTGTTACACACATAATCGAAATCAATTAGTAGTATAAATGGTGCGTCTTTTGACTTCATTATAAATGTAGTTGTGGAAAGAATTATCTTATTAAATGTAAGCAACTCATTCAATAACAACATTCTTATTCTATGTCATCTAGTGGTATGTGATACAGTTATGTTAGGGTCTATGCTCATATAAAGGAGTATAAAACCTGAATAATATCCCATTTAATAAAAGTCACTTATGCAAAGGAAAATTTTTATGAATCAATTTAATCGAAAATCGTTTAATTAGTGTCACAGAGAATGTTTATTTTACTAGTTTCTGTATATTAATTTGTGTATTGTTAATCTAGTACAATGACCTAGTTAAAATTTATAGTTCAAGTTGCATTGTTAGCAGTCCTACATTACGCATACAATACTTTATTACGGTTGTTTAGAAACTCTGCTTTCAGCTATCTAGTCCTAGCTACCGATGCATATCTACAAACAGAAAAACTCATGTTTACTATGGTATAGACATTTACGTCACTAAGGCGCATGTTAAAATACAGGAGTATGAGTGTGCTTATAAATCATTAACTTTTAGGGGGGGGGTATTGTGTCTCTTGTTGTCACAGTGAATTGTCGAAATTATCAAATGATAATGGACCTGTATTACAAGTTATCTGAAAGTAAATACACAGACCGTTGCATTTCAAATATGTATTTAAAAGGTACAGTACTTCCCATTGTTAGCTGAATAGTTAAAATTCTTTCCGTCGTTTATACATGCTTCTACACAGACAAAGAAGTTATAAATTAGGAGACGTCTATTCAGTGTCCAGAAAAAAAAGTTATACAAAACGTTTAGTTTTCCCCTTATTTATATGAATTCCAAAGAACTTGTGTTTACTATCAAACTGTAAGAAACCTAACAAGGAGCTAAAATCCACTACATAAAGAATGCTTACTAAGGAAGAGATAATTGCCTACTGAAATGAAATAACTGTTGTCGCATAAAGAATTGTGTCCTAACACCACTTTGTTTAGTGTACAGAAACAAATACCCATTCCAGCATTCCATTTCAACACTTGTACACAATGTATCTAACTATGATAAGAGTACTTAGGTAGTTAAACTTCATTCAAGTCACTAATATCAATTTCATTTATAGTTTTAACTGAATTACCAAGGGTTGTTCAAATATATAGGCATTTCTGTGTAATGAACCCAAATTCACATAAGTGATAATATGATAATTTCAAAATTGTTTCTTTTTGATATCTGTCGAAATTATAATGAACAGTATGTTTAGTTTTCATCATTCATTCACATGGAAATGAATGTCAAATGTTACTTTAGACATGTAACCACTATTTCATGTAACGGCTCTAATTATTTATGGTATACAGACAGAATTCAATGATTTGTCGTAAGATATCATGAGGATATAACAATGAAATCGGAAAAATCCTTCTTGACAATACAGCAACGTATATCTAGTTGATTAACACGATTTTCAGGCTACATATGAAATGAGATCATATATTCAATAGATGTATTCGTAATTTAACTTTTGAGAAATCAACAAGCAACTAGATATTGTAAGATTATATCAGCTATCTGTGTACATTTTTATTCAAAAATAACAATTACAATAAAATCTACAGAAACAGTTTATATGTCTAAGATGTTTCATATGCTAACATATCAGCCAACGATTGTGATAGATACTCCATCCGTTTCTCCAAACGTTTACCAACTGATTATATAACTTTTGATTTGTGTAAATACAACTTACGAATTTTGGCGATTTCAAGCATTTTCTTATCTAAATCATCTTTTCTGAGGTACTTATCAAACGTTTTGCATATTTTTTTACGTCCAGTTTTATAGGATTTCTTTAAAACTTTGTATATTGCTTTCTTAAGTACAACGTTTAATTAGTAACTATATTCATATAAGGAGAATTTACCATTCCACGTTTTGACTCGTCTTCGTCTTCATCCACTTCCACTTCCTCATTCTCGTCCTTATCCTCTTCCTTGACTTCGATTGCATCATTGTTCTTCTTTTTGGTATGGTCAGCCTCGCTAAAATTCCAATAAAATTGTTTTAACACCTAATAATTCCCATAAAATAGGTATTTTAATTTTATTATCAAACTACTCAATGATATCTGACATTGTTACAATCAAACATGTAACCAGATTAACACCGATATGTAAAGAGTTTATGGTATGTATGTGTCGAGAGTCTAAATTCAAGCAGAAAGTTGAATCATCCTCGTAAATATGGTAATTTTGTATTTATGTACACTCAGCAGTATTTAACAAAGACTCCGGAGATGTTTTCATTTACTGCAGCTAAACTTAATTTTGAACCAATTACCATTTCGTTATTACCTTCTAACTTGAACACACTCTGAAATTGGATTCTGCAAAAGATTTTGATCCAGTGATTATTTAAATTTCTTAGTTCAGTAGATAATGCTTTGTTGTCTCAAGTAAATAGCATTGAGATCAAGACCAAATGAAAACATAAACGATGGAATGCATGTGCATCCTATTGACTAATCATAAGCAATACAAAACGCACGATCAAAAATTCAACTTAACTAAAATCTAAAACTAAACAGAAATATCACAACAATCTTCTAAGAATGTACATGTACCAACAAAAGTTGATCAGAAACAGTTCATAGTATAAACAACGAGAAGCTTAGAATTCTACCTGTATTTTCGTAACCATTTAATCACTTAATTCAAACATTGCAGTTAGTCTCATGATAATAATTAGTAAATATGTAAATTTTGTATTTTATTCACAGACAAACGTATTCTATATTGTTTCTAAGTCTGAACACAGTGAAGAAATATTTCGTATCTAACTTAGCTGCAAATAATTTTATCGATAACATCATCATCATGCTTTTATGATCATAAATCCATGAAATTGTTATTACAATCGGTAAAATGAGGCACAATTGATTAAATTGAATGAATTACATAGTTAGATAATGATACAAATTAAAATGGTAAACTGGTACATCGGTTAATGTGTAATTACACTTAAAATTAGTCGATCGTGAATTTGAATGGTCATTCAGGCGGAGAGATATAAAAAGTGATTTTCATATGTTGGTGAATTACGTTTGATAATACGAAAAGACATCAGATTATGTGAATATAATAAAGTAATAAAGAGTGATTGTATGGTGAGTTGCTTTTGATGATTAGAATAATGAAACAATAATGATATATGATATGTGATGTAGGAATCGTCATTACGTTACATATGGTAATAACGACGAAAGAATCTTGTTGGCGGAGAAGGACGAAGTCATGGTAATAATGAGGATAAGAGGTTAACATGAATTGAAAAATGACGAATGTGTAATTAAAACAGGGCAGAGTAGAAATTAACAGAGGAGTGGTTAGTAGGGCAAGATTTTACAAAAGTCAGATTATGTATGAGGTGGCATAGTCGTGGTTTAAGGTAGACAAAGCGGCTGATTATATCTTTTTTGGATTCATAAATTCGTTATTTCGGAGTCATTCCTTATGCTTCCAGCTACGTTTACTAGCTGTAATCGTGTTCATTTAAGTGATGTAATCGAGATTTGGTGTAAAACTGTGAATGTGTTTTCTATTTCGACTGAATGTTTGCTATCCAACAAGTGGCATAGTATAGCTTTATTAACAGAATTAGTTATATTTTTACCCAGCTATTGCAGTAAATGCTGGCAAGCTTGTAAAAACAAAGATTTTCGAGTACGAGAGATGTAAGCAGTAATCGATATAAAAGTTCGCCTTTCTAGCATGCATCACTGTCTATGTAACTTGTTCAGTAAATATATATATATATATATATATATATATATATTTCTCATTTTGGCCAGTGTAATACGATTTTCATGGATTTACACCTATAGGAGCCAGATAACGAAATTATTGAAAACGATTATTCGCTCGAATATTTCTAACTAATTCAAAGTGATTTTTATTAAATTTAATCAACATGATTTTAAAAATATTTCTTTTAGCGCATTCGTTTATTCTCCACTGTGCATAACTCCACAATTGAATTCTATGACAAGTGTCTATTTATCGATTTTGATATCACGAACTGATCTGAATCAGACAACCATTGATGGGACAGTAACACACCGATGACATGGAGGAGGTTGCGCAGCGTATCACGAATTGACTGAATTGGAAATATCATCTGTTAGGAGCTGACTCAGTAGTCTAATGGTAAAACGTTCGCCGAGGGTCCTGGGTTCGACCCCCGGTGGGGTCATGGGTGCGCACTGTTGAGGAGTCCCGTACTGAGACGAAACAGCTGTCCAGTGCTTCCAGGTGATCAATGGTTGTCTGATTCAGAACAAATCGTGATGTCAAAATTGACAACTAACTATCTCCGCAACCCCCTCCTCCTAAATGTCTATTTATCTGAATGTATTAGGTTAATAATTATTAATTGAAAATGTTCAACTTACCTTATTAATGTTGCATAAGTCAATACAGTATAAACCATGCATAGTAATATTATCACTTTCATCTTAGGCAACAAGTATGAGATTGAATTCAGTCAAACTGATATACTTTATATAGTAATTGTTAAGTCACTTTGTACTTTTTTTATTTATGTCATAAATTCATGTTACATCATTTTTTTTCATCTATTTATCGGTACTTGCCAACAAATAACATGATTGTAACTGTTATCTGTAGCTGTTGAATGCATGTATGATTTTACATTAATACTAAAGATTCAATCTTGTTAATCTAATTCTGTTTAATTATTTACATTTTATCATTGGGTTCATCAGTGTCCATTTTATGTCTCTAATTCGAGTCACGTGGGAATTCATCAATGTGTTTGTGCGTGTTTGTATATCTTCGTGTTAAAAAAAATAAGTAGATGAATATCACAACTAGTTTCGTACTAATAAATAGAGCGAACTTTAAATAAAACAATTAATACACATAGAGAACATAATTATTAATACAGAGTTTAAGTGGAGATAATTCAACATTAAAAGTGTACTAGTTTTCATATCATGACAATGTCATCATTGATAAATCTTAGAAAAGAGACTCCACCTCAGAGACTACTAGTTGGAAAATTCTACGATTGGTTGCTAGGTTGGTAATAAGGAGGGTTAGGGATCCTACAACTTCAAGCCCATATGGCGGAATCTAGGGTGTGCACCGCTGAGGAGTACCATACTAAGACGAAATGGCTGTGCAGTACTCCATGGTTTTTACTCGTACCCAACTATCATAAGTCTGCGATGAATTCAATCAATTAAAACTTAATACCGATCTCCATAAACAACCTCAAATCAATATTAATATACATTTGATTATAGACCAGATTAGAGGTAGTTCTAATGATTTAATTGATTTTTAATTAAAATATAGTCACAATAAAAAGTAGTGATGTGATGTAATAGTTCCAAGAAAGTTAATCTCTTCGAATCTATGATACCATACAATATTTGAAGCACTACGATGTTTTTGCATTGTGCATACACTGACAATAATTTTCGAAATTACGAGAAACAGTCAGAGGATCTGCCGATTCATTGGTTGTGACAATTATAGAAATATATCTGTAATAAAAGGAGTCCACTGTGTCATCTAGAGAAAAAATAATGTTTACCTAATAAAACTTATCTTTCCGACGAAGTCATGCACTAAAGCTGTAAGATCGTAACTTCTAATCACTTTCTTCAGCATAAAATAGTCTATTATGAAATAGAGTAATGAGTTATATCATAAGGAAATCAAAATTATAACAGATTAGTTTGATATGGGTAATAAAAGCAAAATGAAATACGGCGACAAAAACAAATTGAAAATAACAGTTATGAATTGACCACTCAATGAATAAAATCATTTGAAAATATCAAGTTACGAAGATGATGTTACATAATGAACAAATTGTTGGTGAAAACAGTGATACATAGTTGAGTATGAAGAGCAATAATTGTTGTAGTGGCGGTTAATTAACAATAATTATGAAGAAAAGAGTATGGTGTGATTGTTATCGATTATTACGAAATAGAAGAGTAGCAACGCCATGGTAGAATAGGAAGATGAAAGTAGTGTTAGTGAACAGAGAAATCAGGCTTGCAATTGTGAATAGCTAAATTCATAGAAGTACTTAGCTTATTGATTTGTGATCCCATTGAGCCACTACGTCTGACTGAATAGATGGCTGCGGAGCAACGTTACTAGAACAAACCCTGTACTGTAGGATTAAGCTGTTGATAGACCTTTACAAACCTTTGATAGCCGAACAGGACAATGTTCAGTAACGCATCTCGCAATAGATTCCGTTATGTGTAGCCTGTGCATATACCACCATTTAGGCAGGTAAATTTATAAATATACATTAGTTTGACCAAAAGTTAAAACCTATTTTTGACACGTCGCCGAGTCTTAGGTCGGCTGGAGATGGTGATACGGAGTTTGGCTGATTAAAAAGTTTTCTTTAAAGATCTGAAGAGTTCGCTTTTCAAGATTTCTGCAGCGGTATCTCCTCTGAATTGAACTTTAATAAAAACTGGCTTCTTTCGTACGTCTGATAATCTTTCTCATGGTTGCTTTGGTTTCATATCTTTATCAATAAACTTATTATTTACTAATCTAAAACTTAGGATTAAGCAAATTTTACCATATACACATTTTACGTAGTACGTAATTATTTTAAGTACAAAGAGTCATTTAACGTAAATTTTAGGCACCATTATTATTATTATATCATTTACACTACGTAAGAAATAAGTTATCTCATTTACAATTAATGTACATTAGGATTGTTTTCTGCAAAAATAACTAGAGCGTAAGAACATGGACATTGCTGAATCCAACGAACATAATAAGAGCAGTGTTATAGTCCCTATAAAATCAGTGTAATCAGCTACTATGTATATAGAATAAATATGTTAGTAAGATATGAGAGTAGTATTTTTAAATGTATGTATGACATAGTCAGTGAAATAAAAATATCAGTCTCCACAAAAGTAACCATCTCAATTCAGTTACAATAACCAGCTCACTAGTGACTAGCTTCAGGATGTTCCTGAATCAATACTGAGAAGTCGTGATTAGTGTAATTCAGACTTGTTGGGAGTAAGACAGTTGCCACCAATGACAATGAATGATCGTCGCGATATATATATCACAAATTGATTTAAGTGGGAATTCTACCATTGGATGTTGACCCAGTGATGCTGTGGGAGGCGTAGCACGTGTTTATCAACCTTAAACCTATGAGATGGAGTCTGGGGTGTTTACTTCTGAAGTGCCCTATACTAGGACGAAACAGCTGTGCAGTGCTCTCTGGTTTCTAATGGTACCCTGCTAACATCAATCTGTGACGTATTCAATCAAATTAAAGTTTAATTGACAGGTGACGGTGTAACAATGGAGTACGAACAATTGATTCAGTACACAGATATCAAGTTGGATTTTATGATAAAATCGTTTTTCTCAACTTCTTGTTATTTGCCTCCAACCATCATACAAAATGAATTATTGACAATCGAGTTTCCGTTTGGAGGCGCATATTACATAGATTGTGAACAGAATAAGTTATGATGATAAAAATGTATAAGCATAAGGTTCACTAAGATACTAAATCAACGGCGGTATTAGGAAGCAGCTTCAACGTTATTATTATTATTATTATTATTCAGTGACATAAAGTTACATGGAATTTTAAAATGGATTTCCTAAATCTATGAAGTCAATAAGATTTCATACAACTCGATTACTTTATAAATGTGAATAATACAAGAGGTACAATGATGTGTAGAATAGAATGAATTCATATTATTTCAATTCTTATAATTAACTTTAAACAGCCTAAAATCACAAAGAAGTATATAAGACTAAATATTTGATAAACTGTAATCCGTTGAGATTGAGATACATGTTCAGAATGAAAATAGAAGTTATGATAATTAAAATAGAGAAACAAGATTAGCTTATAGTTGTAGTGAATTTATAAGCTGCAAATTAAAAGTAAATGAGTGTGGATCCGGTTAGCATAAAGAAGGAGGTGGGGATAACTTAATCTTTGTAAAGTTAAGAAAGAAAGTGTTAGATAATTACAAGAGGATCGAAACAGGTGATTACGTAATTATTGAGTGAATTTCGAACCAAAGATCTCTTGTTTTGTGATCATCTAGGTGACTATGTGAGGGAGAATTATTACATTCACCACAATAATAAAATGCTTATTATGCTATCTTCTTTACATAAAAGTTAAACTGAAAACGTTTGGTAGAGATAGCTTCATCAAAGCGTAGTAATATTGGTGTTTTTGCTTGGTGACAATTTTGAATGCTTATAAAAGAATTATGCTATGTCCAATGTCAAAAATGTCTGGAGATTGCAGTTGCGATGAGGTTGCTGTTTATCAAATATAGGTTCCTAAGAACTCCCTTAAAAAACCCGTTAGAGGCTCTTCGTTCAGTCCTTGCAATACAATTTCTACCACAAGTACGTGTGAATTTATAGATACAGTTAGAGATGATATGTGATTTATCTTTGAATGGTTTAACGAGCGTCTTATGTTTTGTAAGGACACTATTTGAGCCTCAGGATTGTTTTTGTCAATGACGTTCTGATTCTTTCATTAGTTATTTTAGAGGTCCCAACACTTGTGAGTACAAAGACTAGGAAAATTGGCTTTTTTTCAGTTGGATGTTCATGGATTTTAGGGTATCCTTCCGATGATATCCATTGTTTATAAGGCATTTTACTCATTGTCGATTCTCCGTCAACTTTGTCATTTGAATATACTAATTCGATGCTAATGAGTAGCGTTTTTACAAGACGACTTTTGTAACTGGCAGGACAAAGCCAGTTATTATTTAAGTACTGACCCAGCTGTGTGTAGTTTTTTTTACATACTTTTCTCAATTGTTCCGCCTACTCTCCGTTTCATATAAAGGTTTGAAAATTTATCTGATGAATGTGCACATGTTCCATTGTAAACTGAATGCACCTATGAACGCTATAAAAATGATGAAGCATGAGGAAAGTGTGATTTGTATTATAACATATAATAAAGGTATCACATTATATTATGGCATCAGTTTCAAGTTTTATTTTCTTTCTAGAGGTTAGCTGTAAATATATCTACAAGGATAGGCTCAATTAGTAATCATATGTTTATTTGTATAGCTGGTTTTTAGGTTCCAATTGAACCCCTTGTGTACAGAATAACAATAGATTTCTTAAATAGCATTGAGTAAAAGGAAGTAGATCGTATTGTAAATTTAGGCTGTTTGTAGTTGATAAGAAGCCCTGAAACACAGTAAACTCATTACATTCAGGAGGTTTTGTTCTTCTTCAGTTATTCAAAGTTAACGAAATTAGTCTAATTACAGGAATGTATCCCATCTCATTATATAATTAAATGATAAAAGTTTCAACTTAAGATTCCTGTTGTGATAATAATAAAGATCAACTTAATATTCAAGAAAGTTGGTTTTCATTTACATCAATAACATGCTGAATATCAAAAAAATTAGTTGGTTAACAACATTACTTATATAAAGCGAATAAGGAAGCTGATTATTATAAACAAGCAGAAAGCTATAAAGTAACCACCCTAATACAAATCAGTTTATAAACAAATACCAATATAAAATTATATACAATCAAATGTAAATTCACTCGATTGTTGAGGACACGAAAGGTCACTCTATACAATCTCTATTTAATGTGAGATGTTAATACATTCCCAACAATATCACAATCACTTTCTCACTAGACACAATGAAATTGACTGTCTCATTGATTGTCTCAGTGAGCTGTATCATTCTGATGGTAACACAAATCAAGTGAGTTTACAAATGTTTCATTTGATCACTGAGAACGACAATGTAAGTAGATATGTAGTGGAGATTGATGTCCAATTCTCCTCTACTATACAACATCCATTCTATCCATGCTTGGATGAACGTGAAATTGCATAAATCTCATCAAATGATCGGTTAGTTGATTGACAAATAAATACACATTTCTCATTTCCACAATTCGCGGAAATATCTCATGTTGTTGATTATCTAATCGACTGGTGGAATGAGGCAACACCTCTTTGTTACTCATTATAATCATCCACCTACAAAATAAGATGTCAGTTGCCTTGATAAATTGTCTTACTAGCTAGACAAATGTGAGTCGATTGTGTGATGAACTGAGGAGTTGACGAAAACCAGTTGGCGTTCTCTACTCACACGATCCACGATCCAATGATCAGCCTCATATAGTCTCCTTCATCTCGACAACTTGTGTAGTCCTACTGTCAACTCCACACCAATTTGACTGATTTTCAAATATCACTACATTCGACTATCCCCATATTAATAATGCCCAGTCGTTGATATTCAATGAGAATTTGTAGAGTATACACGTTGATGTGGTATCTCGAGAGATTGTAGATCAATTCAAATAAATGTGGCAATTGGTCATTTACAGTGTTAAATCAATATGATTTAGAACTCAGTGTGGGCTTGAAGAATTTCATCAATTTCTGTGTGTATTCATATCGACAATATTCATCATCATGTCAACAACTAATCGAATTTGTTGCTTGGTGGTGAATTTTCACTGTGATGTATGTTCTCAATTAATGATATTTGATCATGAGTGTGTTGTGAATTGAATGTTATTTGGTGAAGTGAATATTTATAATTACATTTATTTATCATTTATGATTTGTTTTCAGTATTGTTGATGGTACAATCGTAAGTGATGTGGGGAAGACTGATGGAGTTGTGACGGAGCGTGGAATGGTGATTATATTCATTTCCGATTGTATAACTGATTGTATATAATTTTCTGTTAGAAACCGGTGATCCGTGTAATGGGGCTATCACTAATGAATGGGATGAATAAAATTTTGAACATGATTAATACTTATTCACAGAAGGATGATTTAGATGTGAAACTTTATGAAGTAGCTAAAATTGGTAAATTGTTATGTTTGATTAATTTGAGTTTGAATTATTCTAGTTGGTCGACGAATAGAGAAACGATGTGAATACATTGCAAAGAAGCTTGAGGATATGTTGATTTTCGTGACATCTTAATGTTATGCAATATTTCATACTTTTGTTTCCTCTAAACATATACTTGGCTATTTGTTATTTCTTAGGTGAATTCTATGTTGTATGTAGTTAATATTGTTAAAGGCCATCAAATTCATATTTAAAATTTAGATTGAAATTTGTTAGGATTTCTTCTGAATTTATCTATTATGTAAACGCTTTCGTAATCTGTTTTGTTGTAAAGTAAACATCCGTTGCTGGGTTTTTCTATCAACTTTCTGTTGTTTCTGAGCACTTTGTGTTCGCTAACCAATTAATTTAGCACTTTACTGACATACGTTTTACGCTCAGTTTTTGTTGTTTTGAGAATGGGATATTAGTATCAGCTATCCTAGAGTGGGATCGTACTTGCTGTATATGTTTTGCTGAATCGCAGCTATATATTAAATAATTTTAAAACAACCTATCACAAGAAATAATTAATTCTATTCTTACTTTTGTTTAGTATGCAGTAGTCTATGAAGAATTATTGAAAATAATATGAATGTTAAACGAACAGTTCAAAATATAATTGTTGAGAACCAGATTGTATTGAATAGATGCTTCGTCCTGGTATGAACTCCTAAGGAGTACACATACACAGCCCTATTATCTATAGACCCTAGAGTTTTTAGATTTTGTGATGAATTTCTAACCCATAGAGTACTGAGCATGCATCCAACACTTAATGATTGTAATCTCAGTTATGTTTATTTTAGATTAAGTACACTAAAATTAGCCTATCGAATGCATCCACACTTTAGGTTGTTCACTTTCAATGCTAATTACAAACGTCTAACCCAATGGTAGTGGGTTTAAGGTTATTTTCCATCTTATCGATAATGATGTGTACAAAAATTCGCACTTTTGATTTGCCATGACAGATTTCAAACATTAAGGATCTAAGAAATCTAATTGATAGGAAGATAAAAATTAGCTTATTCATATATTTTGTGCTTATTTAAGAAAAAAACGAGAAGTTTATAAGTTTGAACTCTAGAAATTTTTTATCGATCGCATCTCCTACTTTGACGTGGTGGTCGGTTTGCCTATTACTATGACCCTATCGTTTTGTATTAGTCAAAATATTCATTCCTTCATTTTCGACCACCTTGGCTGGAGAGTGGTAAGACAAAAACCAGCAACCAAGCTTCAGAGACCTGAGCATTGCAGAAGTGCTGCCTTTTCAAATGAACAGATTGAAAAAGTGTTAGCTTCAAAAATGAACGTCTCACCTTACCCCGTTGATTTCCGTCTGTGGCATTAAAACTTTACAAGCATTAAGCTAACACATCTACAAGTAAGCATATGAAGTTAGTATGTGACCTGACTCAAGTAGATATTATTTGAGCACCACAGTCGTGCGCTAGGGTCAACAAGACCACCACTAATCCAGGTATTCCCTGAAGATAAACCCGTTCGTGATATAGGTAACTGGAGGCAATAATCACCTGTGTGTTTCTAACACCACTCAAAATAACCCTATTTACGACCAAATCTCTTCTCCTTCTTACGTCTCTTCCACTTTCACTTTCATCCGTCAGCTTCCTCTCGCCTTTCCAACACGTACCACTAGTGCTAATGACTCGAGTTCACGAGGCGTTATTTTATGTTTGCCAAAACTGCATTCAGAATGTCATGTAAGGGCTTTCAATATGCTAACTACATGTCAAGTTAGTCAAAAGTAACACTAGCTAAAACTCTATAGTCTCATGCCACTGATATATGTTGTGTCTCCGAAACACACATAGGTCTCTAGCGTGTTCATTTATTTGATCCTTGTAAATTACTAAAGAGAAACAACTCGATTTACTTTCCGTTTATCTGAGATCCGACTGTAAGTTTTTATGGCTATTTTTAGTGCAGCTATAACACTAAGTTTGAACTCTAGAAATTTTTTATCGATCGCATCTCCTACTTTGACGTGGTGGTCGGTTTGCCTATTACTATGACCCTATCGTTTTGTATTAGTCAAAATATTCATTCCTTCATTTTCGACCACCTTGGCTGGAGAGTGGTAAGACAAAAACCAGCAACCAAGCTTCAGAGACCTGAGCATTGCAGAAGTGCTGCCTTTTCAAATGAACAGATTGAAAAAGTGTTAGCTTCAAAAATGAACGTCTCACCTTACCCCGTTGATTTCCGTCTGTGGCATTAAAACTTTACAAGCATTAAGCTAACACATCTACAAGTAAGCATATGAAGTTAGTATGTGACCTGACTCAAGTAGATATTATTTGAGCACCACAGTCGTGCGCTAGGGTCAACAAGACCACCACTAATCCAGGTATTCCCTGAAGATAAACCCGTTCGTGATATAGGTAACTGGAGGCAATAATCACCTGTGTGTTTCTAACACCACTCAAAATAACCCTATTTACGACCAAATCTCTTCTCCTTCTTACGTCTCTTCCACTTTCACTTTCATCCGTCAGCTTCCTCTCGCCTTTCCAACACGTACCACTAGTGCTAATGACTCGAGTTCACGAGGCGTTATTTTATGTTTGCCAAAACTGCATTCAGAATGTCATGTAAGGGCTTTCAATATGCTAACTACATGTCAAGTTAGTCAAAAGTAACACTAGCTAAAACTCTATAGTCTCATGCCACTGATATATGTTGTGTCTCCGAAACACACATAGGTCTCTAGCGTGTTCATTTATTTGATCCTTGTAAATTACTAAAGAGAAACAACTCGATTTACTTTCCGTTTATCTGAGATCCGACTGTAAGTTTTTATGGCTATTTTTAGTGCAGCTATAACACTAAGTTTGAAATCAGAACGGGTTTTTCGTGAATGAATTACTTCAGTCGCTTGTTTGTTCTCTCTCTCTTAATGATGTTGTAAGAATCTCTAAAACATGGACACACGTCTTTGCCTGTTTGTCATTCCTGCCCATGCCCACATTATTTCCAGCTAGATTGGTGTAAAACATAAGTTCTGCAGGAAGTTCTATGAAGTAGATAATGCTGGACAATTTCCTGACTGTTCAAGGAAGTTGGCATTAGGAATCTACTTTATAAAGAAGAAAAACACTTTCAGAAACATTTTAGTTGACCTCAGATTATTCGTGACTTACTGACTACCCTCTAAACTGCATAAGTAGAAAATTAACACGATTCCCCTTGTCATTAACTATCACAGAAGTTGAAAGTGCATAAGTTATTTAAAGTAGGGAAAATAAGCAGAACCTTATAATCTGACTCTAAATGTCTATTAGGATGATGAGCCAGCTTTTTTAGATAGGTTGATTAATGTATTTGCACTGGCCTGTTAACTAGACATAAGCCCACTTGACTGATTTCGATTGTCAGTCTTCCCAGTTTATAAGAAAGGAATCAAATCCTTCGGGGTAATCTTAACAATACTGGTTTGACTAAAATACTATACACTGTAATCATTCGGTGCTTGTCTAAAGATAGAGAGCAAGAAACTCAAAGAATAAAGGCTAATTTCACATCTGGACACGAACGCACTGAACAGATATTTGCACTTCATCAAATTCAAAAAGCTGCCTTCACAACAGGAGGTTCATTTGTTGGTATAGAATCTGTAAACAATGTAGTCCTGTTCATTGAGGACACTGATAATATGTAGTCATCTGAACGCTTTGAGTGATATTTCAAAAATATTTCGGATGCGTTTCTTTACCTCCAAATGCGAAAGTTTATTTCAGGATTGGTCTTTATTATCATTCAAAGTGATCATATAATGTCAAAAGGTTAGATGCACTACTGACATTACTTACTTACTTACTTATACCCGTTACTCCTCGTTGAGGAGCATAGGCCGCTCACCAGGATTCTCCATTTAACTCTGTCCTGAGCAATCCTTTCCAGCTGTTTCCAGTTGCTGTTCATCCTTTTAATGTCTGCCTCCAATTCTCGACGCAGCGTTTTCTTTGGCCTTCCTCTTTTCCATTTCCCAACAGGATTCCATGTTAATGCTTGTCTCATGATGCAGTCTGATGGTTTGCGTAATGTATGTCCTATCCATTTCCAACGTCTTTTCCTAATTTCCTCTTCTGTTGGAAGTTGGTTTGTCCTCTCCTATAGTAAGTTGTTGCTGATGGTTTCCGGCCAACGGTCATTCAGTATCTTTTGTAGGCAGTTGTTTATAAATACTTGCATCCGTCTGATGATGTTTGCAGTAATTCTCCAAGTTTCACCTCCATACAGCAGGACTGTCTTCACGTTCGAATTGAAGAGTCTGACTTTGAGGTTAGTTGATATTTGTTTTGAGTCCCATATGTTCTTCAAATGTAGGAATGCTGCCCTGGCTTTGCCAATCCTTGTCTTTACATCTGCATCGGACCCTCCTTGTTCATCGATGATGCTCCCCAGATATGTGAAAGTATTCACTTCTTCCAGAGTTTCGCCATCAAGTTGAATTGGGTTGGTGCTCCCTGTGTTGTATTTAAGAATCTTGCTCTTTTCCTTATGTATGTTCAAGCCTACTGATGCTGAAGTTGCTGCTACACTGGTTGTCTTTGCTTGCATTTGTTGGTGTGTATGTGCTAAAAGAGCTAGATCATCTGCGAAGTCCAAATCATCGAGTTGCATCCTACTTGTCGATTGAATCCCGTACATTCCCTCAGATGTGGAGGTCTTCATGATGCAGTCAACCACTAGGAGGAAGAGAAAAGGTGAGAGCAGGCAACCTTGTCTGACTCCAGTCCTCACTGGGAATGCATTTGTCAGTTGTCCTCCATGCACAATTTTGCACTGTGTTCCGCCGTAAGAGTTCCGGATGATGTTGACTAGTTTCTCTGGTACGCCGTAGTGTCGAAGAAGTTTCCATAATGTTCTCCTATCTACACTGTCAAACGCCTTCTCATAATCAATCAAGTTGATGTGCAGTGGCGAGTTCCATTCAATCGATTGTTCAACGATGATCCGTAGTGTTGCGATTTGGTCTATGCACGACCGATTCTTACGAAGACCAGCTTGTTGATCTCGAAGTTGAGCCTCCACTGAATCTTTTATTCTATTAGCAATACTCTGTTGAAGACTTTCCCTGGTATCGACAGTAGCGTGATCCCTCTGTAGTTGTCACATTAGCTCAAATCTCTTTTCTTTGGTATCTTGATAAGATGTCCTTCTTTCCAGTCTGCCGGTACTTGTTCTTTCTCCCAGATCTTTTTGAATAAAACGTGGAGTATCCTTGCTGTTAGATCGATATCTGACTTGAGATATCGACCTGTAGCTCTCCTCAGGCTACTGACAGTCTCAAGCCTGGATAAAGGATGAGGGTTGGAAATGGGGCTAGCACCTCCATTCCGTAAAACCCAGGCTTGCTAAAAAAACGCAAACCAGATTAAACAAGATAAACCAACTACTGACATTACTTATACTGGAATTGTGTTGACAGTTATAGGTTAGTATCTGATGAAATTTCATCACAGTTTCTGAAAGTTCAATTAGCTCATGCCATCTAGCATCACTTGTGGCGTAGGCAGAATTAAAGGGAGAACTTCTGCCTAGTAAGGCAGGAGTTCGCACAATATTAATCCGTGTGAAAAGATAGTCTGGAAATATAGAAAACATAAGTACGCTGAAAGTCTTTAACTATACGTGTCATAGGAACATAGCTGCATATCTTGGAATGATAGAGTAGATAATATTTATATTAGGCACAAAGTACCGGGGAAAGATGGTAGATTTAATGATGAATTTGTGAATCATCGTAGATTGAGTTGGTTGGGACATATATTACCCATATCTAATCACCGCCTACATTTTTGCACGATTTTGGATAGAATGAGGGTAAAGTGGAAAACATTAAGAGTCAAGTCAAGTCAAAATGTAGTATCAATACACTAAGTTGTTACCTGTTTTTTGAGCCATTTTGGCAGATGCAGTTTGCCTGTTTGGGGTCAATGTGTTGGTCGTGCTCAGTACCTGGAGATTTGGGTGTATTCACTCTAGACCTCAAGTTCCTTAATTTTTCATATACACGTTGTTTCATAACTTCCTGTTGAATTATCTTATGACATCACTTACCTTAATATTATCTCATCGTGTTAGTGTGAAGCTTTAATAGATGCACATCTATATCAGGTTATTTGTTGTACATGAATGACTGACTGACACATCTTCCTCAAAAAACATGGATGAATCGATTGATTTATCAAAGTAACATTTTCTCATTTTAAATCGTGAGACTCGTCCTTTTACTGCAACAAAACTAAGTATAGAAGGTTACCTTGCAGAAATTAAAACAGACTATCAAATACGAATGTACAATAACAAAAATGTACGTATGCAATAAGTATATTAATGATTTCTGTGATTAGATGGCTTCCATAAAATGCCACTTGTAAATTCTTTAATGTAGTAACTAAGTAGCTGATATATCATAAGCACGAATAAGGTCCTAAAACTAACGTTAATATATCTTCTATAAGCTGGACACCTAAAGACTATTTCATTATTTTTGGTTGTATAGAAAGTAAACATTTTATTTCAATTATTATTAAGTTTCACTTGTCCTATCATCCCATTTAACACATTAACTGTTAGTACATCATTTCGTATTAATGAGCTAAGGTTAATTGATTGTGTATACGTTACACCACATCACATTCAATATTACTCCCATTTAGTATTTAAGTTGGCGTTTTCATTGGTTGACAGTGTGGTCAGGTCTTGTTTATATATATATATATATATATATATAAAAATATATATATATATATATATATATATACTTGAAATAAGGTTTCGTGAACTCGAGTCATTAGCACTAGTGGTACGTGTTGGAAAGGCGAGAGGAAGCTGACGGATGAAAGTGAAAGTGGAAGAGACGTAAGAAGGAGAAGAGATTTGGTCGTAAATAGGGTTATTTTGAGTGGTGTTAGAAACACACAGGTGATTATTGCCTCCAGTTACCTATATCACGAACGGGTTTATCTTCAGGGAATACCTGGATTAGTGGTGGTCTTGTTGACCCTAGCGCACGACTGTGGTGCTCAAATAATATCTACTTGAGTCAGGTCACATACTAACTTCATATGCTTACTTGTAGATGTGTTAGCTTAATGCTTGTAAAGTTTTAATGCCACAGACGGAAATCAACGGGGTAAGGTGAGACGTTCATTTTTGAAGCTAACACTTTTTCAATCTGTTCATTTGAAAAGGCAGCACTTCTGCAATGCTCAGGTCTCTGAAGCTTGGTTGCTGGTTTTTGTCTTACCACTCTCCAGCCAAGGTGGTCGAAAATGAAGGAATGAATATTTTGACTAATACAAAACGATAGGGTCATAGTAATAGGCAAACCGACCACCACGTCAAAGTAGGAGATGCGATCGATAAAAAATTTCTAGAGTTCAAACTTATAAACTTCTCGTTTTTTTCTTAAATAAGCACAAAATATATGAATAAGCTAATTTTTATCTTCCTATCAATTAGATTTCTTAGATCCTTAATGTTTGAAATCTGTCATGGCAAATCAAAAGTGCGAATTTTTGTACACATCATTATCGATAAGATGGAAAATAACCTTAAACCCACTACCATTGGGTTAGACGTTTGTAATTAGCATTGAAAGTGAACAACCTAAAGTGTGGATGCATTCGATAGGCTAATTTTAGTGTACTTAATCTAAAATAAACATAACTGAGATTACAATCATTAAGTGTTGGATGCATGCTCAGTACTCTATGGGTTAGAAATTCATCACAAAATCTAAAAACTCTAGGGTCTATAGATAATAGGGCTGTGTATGTGTACTCCTTAGGAGTTCATACCAGGACGAAGCATCTATTCAATACAATCTGGTTCTCAACAATTATATTTTGAACTGTTCGTTTAACATTCATATTATTTTCAATAATTCTTCATAGACTACTGCATACTAAACAAAAGTAAGAATAGAATTAATTATTTCTTGTGATAGGTTGTTTTAAAATTATTTAATATATAGCTGCGATTCAGCAAAACATATACAGCAAGTACGATCCCACTCTAGGATAGCTGATACTAATATCCCATTCTCAAAACAACAAAAACTGAGCGTAAAACGTATGTCAGTAAAGTGCTAAATTAATTGGTTAGCGAACACAAAGTGCTCAGAAACAACAGAAAGTTGATAGAAAAACCCAGCAACGGATGTTTACTTTACAACAAAACAGATTACGAAAGCGTTTACATAATAGATAAATTCAGAAGAAATCCTAACAAATTTCAATCTAAATTTTAAATATGAATTTGATGGCCTTTAACAATATTAACTACATACAACATAGAATTCACCTAAGAAATAACAAATAGCCAAGTATATGTTTAGAGGAAACAAAAGTATGAAATATTGCATAACATTAAGATGTCACGAAAATCAACATATCCTCAAGCTTCTTTGCAATGTATTCACATCGTTTCTCTATTCGTCGACCAACTAGAATAATTCAAACTCAAATTAATCAAACATAACAATTTACCAATTTTAGCTACTTCATAAAGTTTCACATCTAAATCATCCTTCTGTGAATAAGTATTAATCATGTTCAAAATTTTATTCATCCCATTCATTAGTGATAGCCCCATTACACGGATCACCGGTTTCTAACAGAAAATTATATACAATCAGTTATACAATCGGAAATGAATATAATCACCATTCCACGCTCCGTCACAACTCCATCAGTCTTCCCCACATCACTTACGATTGTACCATCAACAATACTGAAAACAAATCATAAATGATAAATAAATGTAATTATAAATATTCACTTCACCAAATAACATTCAATTCACAACACACTCATGATCAAATATCATTAATTGAGAACATACATCACAGTGAAAATTCACCACCAAGCAACAAATTCGATTAGTTGTTGACATGATGATGAATATTGTCGATATGAATACACACAGAAATTGATGAAATTCTTCAAGCCCACACTGAGTTCTAAATCATATTGATTTAACACTGTAAATGACCAATTGCCACATTTATTTGAATTGATCTACAATCTCTCGAGATACCACATCAACGTGTATACTCTACAAATTCTCATTGAATATCAACGACTGGGCATTATTAATATGGGGATAGTCGAATGTAGTGATATTTGAAAATCAGTCAAATTGGTGTGGAGTTGACAGTAGGACTACACAAGTTGTCGAGATGAAGGAGACTATATGAGGCTGATCATTGGATCGTGGATCGTGTGAGTAGAGAACGCCAACTGGTTTTCGTCAACTCCTCAGTTCATCACACAATCGACTCACATTTGTCTAGCTAGTAAGACAATTTATCAAGGCAACTGACATCTTATTTTGTAGGTGGATGATTATAATGAGTAACAAAGAGGTGTTGCCTCATTCCACCAGTCGATTAGATAATCAACAACATGAGATATTTCCGCGAATTGTGGAAATGAGAAATGTGTATTTATTTGTCAATCAACTAACCGATCATTTGATGAGATTTATGCAATTTCACGTTCATCCAAGCATGGATAGAATGGATGTTGTATAGTAGAGGAGAATTGGACATCAATCTCCACTACATATCTACTTACATTGTCGTTCTCAGTGATCAAATGAAACATTTGTAAACTCACTTGATTTGTGTTACCATCAGAATGATACAGCTCACTGAGACAATCAATGAGACAGTCAATTTCATTGTGTCTAGTGAGAAAGTGATTGTGATATTGTTGGGAATGTATTAACATCTCACATTAAATAGAGATTGTATAGAGTGACCTTTCGTGTCCTCAACAATCGAGTGAATTTACATTTGATTGTATATAATTTTATATTGGTATTTGTTTATAAACTGATTTGTATTAGGGTGGTTACTTTATAGCTTTCTGCTTGTTTATAATAATCAGCTTCCTTATTCGCTTTATATAAGTAATGTTGTTAACCAACTAATTTTTTTGATATTCAGCATGTTATTGATGTAAATGAAAACCAACTTTCTTGAATATTAAGTTGATCTTTATTATTATCACAACAGGAATCTTAAGTTGAAACTTTTATCATTTAATTATATAATGAGATGGGATACATTCCTGTAATTAGACTAATTTCGTTAACTTTGAATAACTGAAGAAGAACAAAACCTCCTGAATGTAATGAGTTTACTGTGTTTCAGGGCTTCTTATCAACTACAAACAGCCTAAATTTACAATACGATCTACTTCCTTTTACTCAATGCTATTTAAGAAATCTATTGTTATTCTGTACACAAGGGGTTCAATTGGAACCTAAAAACCAGCTATACAAATAAACATATGATTACTAATTGAGCCTATCCTTGTAGATATATTTACAGCTAACCTCTAGAAAGAAAATAAAACTTGAAACTGATGCCATAATATAATGTGATACCTTTATTATATGTTATAATACAAATCACACTTTCCTCATGCTTCATCATTTTTATAGCGTTCATAGGTGCATTCAGTTTACAATGGAACATGTGCACATTCATCAGATAAATTTTCAAACCTTTATATGAAACGGAGAGTAGGCGGAACAATTGAGAAAAGTATGTAAAAAAAACTACACACAGCTGGGTCAGTACTTAAATAATAACTGGCTTTGTCCTGCCAGTTACAAAAGTCGTCTTGTAAAAACGCTACTCATTAGCATCGAATTAGTATATTCAAATGACAAAGTTGACGGAGAATCGACAATGAGTAAAATGCCTTATAAACAATGGATATCATCGGAAGGATACCCTAAAATCCATGAACATCCAACTGAAAAAAAGCCAATTTTCCTAGTCTTTGTACTCACAAGTGTTGGGACCTCTAAAATAACTAATGAAAGAATCAGAACGTCATTGACAAAAACAATCCTGAGGCTCAAATAGTGTCCTTACAAAACATAAGACGCTCGTTAAACCATTCAAAGATAAATCACATATCATCTCTAACTGTATCTATAAATTCACACGTACTTGTGGTAGAAATTGTATTGCAAGGACTGAACGAAGAGCCTCTAACGGGTTTTTTAAGGGAGTTCTTAGGAACCTATATTTGATAAACAGCAACCTCATCGCAACTGCAATCTCCAGACATTTTTGACATTGGACATAGCATAATTCTTTTATAAGCATTCAAAATTGTCACCAAGCAAAAACACCAATATTACTACGCTTTGATGAAGCTATCTCTACCAAACGTTTTCAGTTTAACTTTTATGTAAAGAAGATAGCATAATAAGCATTTTATTATTGTGGTGAATGTAATAATTCTCCCTCACATAGTCACCTAGATGATCACAAAACAAGAGATCTTTGGTTCGAAATTCACTCAATAATTACGTAATCACCTGTTTCGATCCTCTTGTAATTATCTAACACTTTCTTTCTTAACTTTACAAAGATTAAGTTATCCCCACCTCCTTCTTTATGCTAACCGGATCCACACTCATTTACTTTTAATTTGCAGCTTATAAATTCACTACAACTATAAGCTAATCTTGTTTCTCTATTTTAATTATCATAACTTCTATTTTCATTCTGAACATGTATCTCAATCTCAACGGATTACAGTTTATCAAATATTTAGTCTTATATACTTCTTTGTGATTTTAGGCTGTTTAAAGTTAATTATAAGAATTGAAATAATATGAATTCATTCTATTCTACACATCATTGTACCTCTTGTATTATTCACATTTATAAAGTAATCGAGTTGTATGAAATCTTATTGACTTCATAGATTTAGGAAATCCATTTTAAAATTCCATGTAACTTTATGTCACTGAATAATAATAATAATAATAATAATAACGTTGAAGCTGCTTCCTAATACCGCCGTTGATTTAGTATCTTAGTGAACCTTATGCTTATACATTTTTATCATCATAACTTATTCTGTTCACAATCTATGTAATATGCGCCTCCAAACGGAAACTCGATTGTCAATAATTCATTTTGTATGATGGTTGGAGGCAAATAACAAGAAGTTGAGAAAAACGATTTTATCATAAAATCCAACTTGATATCTGTGTACTGAATCAATTGTTCGTACTCCATTGTTACACCGTCACCTGTCAATTAAACTTTAATTTGATTGAATACGTCACAGATTGATGTTAGCAGGGTACCATTAGAAACCAGAGAGCACTGCACAGCTGTTTCGTCCTAGTATAGGGCACTTCAGAAGTAAACACCCCAGACTCCATCTCATAGGTTTAAGGTTGATAAACACGTGCTACGCCTCCCACAGCATCACTGGGTCAACATCCAATGGTAGAATTCCCACTTAAATCAATTTGTGATATATATATCGCGACGATCATTCATTGTCATTGGTGGCAACTGTCTTACTCCCAACAAGTCTGAATTACACTAATCACGACTTCTCAGTATTGATTCAGGAACATCCTGAAGCTAGTCACTAGTGAGCTGGTTATTGTAACTGAATTGAGATGGTTACTTTTGTGGAGACTGATATTTTTATTTGACTGACTTTTTCACATATTGCTTTACTTAATATAAACTAGAGGAAATAGCTCTTTCGAAAGTTATTGTAAAGAAATTTTGCACCTGGTAAAGAAATTGGAATTTTAGACCAATTAGCTCTTTTTCACTGGTTTAATGTTTTAGTGCTTATCGTGAAGCCTAAAGGTTGTCTTGTGACCAACCATGGGGATGTAGTTGATCACTGATGAGGTGACCAATACTAATAAAAACAACTGTCTATTGCTTCTTGTTTTTCACTGGTTATCTAACAAAGTCGTCCCCTGATTTTTAAAATTTAGAATTAAATAACGCTAATGAAAAATTGAAAGAGATTTACATTGGTGGATTACTAAATGCAAAAAACAGTTCAAATAATGCAGAACAGTAAAATATGTAAAGGCTGAAGTAATGTGTGTTTGTTTGTATTACTGTGGATACACAAACAGTTTTAACTTCAACTAGTAAATCATGCCGAACAAATTTAGACACTGATAAGTGACTAAGTAGATCATTACAGTTGCCGAAAATGCTCATCCGTTATAACGCCCTTTTTTTACCTAAAATGTGTATAAAAGTGCAAAAATGTAAATTTTGATCTCCAAGGAATACTACCCAGGAGGTACATTTAAGCAGTTTCATACTAAAAATAGGAAGTATATTGAATAAATAGTGATGTGTGAAATATATTGCACTCTAGTTGAATGTTGAGGAGATTGTTGAATATCAACTTGTTATCAAGAATTGGTCTGAATTATATGGCCATTGATCACTGGGAATTACTAGAGAGCTGACTTACTTTAGTATAGATCGCTTCAGCAGCGAGCATCCACGACCCCGTCAGGGATCGAACCCAAGACTCCCTGACTTTGTAGTGAACGCTCTATTATTTGACCATTGAGTCAGCTCCTGACGGTTGATACTTCTAATTGAATTCATTCCTGATATGGATGAGCACTGTTGAAGAGTCCCATACTGGAACAAAATAGCTGTCCAGTACTTACAGGTGATCAACAGTTGTCTAATTCAGGAGAATTCGTGATATCAAATTGATATTACACTGCATTTTATTTCAAATATTTTTTTAATCACTCCAAACGCACATCTGATTTCGTTAGGATACATATGGAACACAGTTTAATTTCCACATTCTGGTTTAATGTTTTTCTGGTGAATTCAAAAAAAAACAGGATTCAATAGTGTTTACTTAAAAAATCACCTATAAATGGCTAAAAATGCATAGTGAGAAGACCATTCTTACTACAACTGGATATGATGTGCATTTTATTTTGACTATTACATGTGGCTTTTGTTTATTATGCATTCGTCATGAAACAATAAATGTACTTCTTCTATTTACGCCTATGATTTGAGCCTACTGAGTAAACTATAGTTCTATTAACTTCTAGTATTGTAATTGATAGTTTCTGAAGTTTTTTAAGGAAAATGTCTCAGAACACGATAAACATTCTTCATCTTTCCCAAAGTGTAAAGACAAGCTATATCTGTAGTATGCCAAAATGCCTTTCAAATAGGCTTTATTTATATATTTGGGCGAGTTAAACTGTTTGCTAACTTCCTATACATAGTTTTCATTTGGAAACTTTATTTTATCCACGTTGAATCCATCTGTGTCACACTTAACTACATATCAATGCACAATAGCATGCTTTAAAGCAAATACATGGCAAATTGACTAGGGTAGAAATATCAGCCGTTAGGTTATGGCACAGTGGCCTAGTGGTAATCAGTTTCTTGTGAGGTTAGAAGGTCCTGGGTTAGATTTCAGGTGGGGTGGTGAAAGTACATTGTGGAAGAGTCCGATGCGAGGACGAGACAGTTGCCCAGTTCTATCTTTTTGTTAATGGTTGTCTAAATTAGACCAACATTCAACAATCTCCAAAACATCCAGTCACAACACCTGTTCATATGCAGATTGACAGGTCATATAAACTTATTTAGAAACAGATAATTAAATTACTTGATCCCAATTAATATTTTAATGTTTTACATCACCTGTACGATTGCAACAGTGATTTCTCTTCAGCAATCTTATCCTCTGTCATCCAGTTTAATTCTTGTTAAGACTAAATAATTTATGAATTTTCACAATTACTGAAAACGTCAGATCATGATTTTCAACTTATGATTTCAGGTATTAAACTCTTGTTGCTAATGATGCTGAGCATATTATAAACAATATAGCACTGAAACATTTAATGCATTAGTTTGGGATCGTATATGTCATCTGGTCTTTAGGTGGAAACTCATGGATGAAATCCATGTTAACTAAAACGTAATAAAATAAATGAGTAAAATGAAGAGTTGGAAAATAATCGTTTATTACATATAATGATGTAAACAACACAGCTTACAATTGTAATTGAAATTAGTAATCTTTAAGAGGACAGTACAAAATAGTGAAGACATTATTCTAATATCAATCAGTTTATAAACAAATACCAATATAAAATTATATACAATCAAATGTAAATTCACTCGATTGTTGAGGACACGAAAGGTCACTCTATACAATCTCTATTTAATGTGAGATGTTAATACATTCCCAACAATATCACAATCACTTTCTCACTAGACACAATGAAATTGACTGTCTCATTGATTGTCTCAGTGAGCTGTATCATTCTGATGGTAACACAAATCAAGTGAGTTTACAAATGTTTCATTTGATCACTGAGAACGACAATGTAAGTAGATATGTAGTGGAGATTGATGTCCAATTCTCCTCTACTATACAACATCCATTCTATCCATGCTTGGATGAACGTGAAATTGCATAAATCTCATCAAATGATCGGTTAGTTGATTGACAAATAAATACACATTTCTCATTTCCACAATTCGCGGAAATATCTCATGTTGTTGATTATCTAATCGACTGGTGGAATGAGGCAACACCTCTTTGTTACTCATTATAATCATCCACCTACAAAATAAGATGTCAGTTGCCTTGATAAATTGTCTTACTAGCTAGACAAATGTGAGTCGATTGTGTGATGAACTGAGGAGTTGACGAAAACCAGTTGGCGTTCTCTACTCACACGATCCACGATCCAATGATCAGCCTCATATAGTCTCCTTCATCTCGACAACTTGTGTAGTCCTACTGTCAACTCCACACCAATTTGACTGATTTTCAAATATCACTACATTCGACTATCCCCATATTAATAATGCCCAGTCGTTGATATTCAATGAGAATTTGTAGAGTATACACGTTGATGTGGTATCTCGAGAGATTGTAGATCAATTCAAATAAATGTGGCAATTGGTCATTTACAGTGTTAAATCAATATGATTTAGAACTCAGTGTGGGCTTGAAGAATTTCATCAATTTCTGTGTGTATTCATATCGACAATATTCATCATCATGTCAACAACTAATCGAATTTGTTGCTTGGTGGTGAATTTTCACTGTGATGTATGTTCTCAATTAATGATATTTGATCATGAGTGTGTTGTGAATTGAATGTTATTTGGTGAAGTGAATATTTATAATTACATTTATTTATCATTTATGATTTGTTTTCAGTATTGTTGATGGTACAATCGTAAGTGATGTGGGGAAGACTGATGGAGTTGTGACGGAGCGTGGAATGGTGATTATATTCATTTCCGATTGTATAACTGATTGTATATAATTTTCTGTTAGAAACCGGTGATCCGTGTAATGGGGCTATCACTAATGAATGGGATGAATAAAATTTTGAACATGATTAATACTTATTCACAGAAGGATGATTTAGATGTGAAACTTTATGAAGTAGCTAAAATTGGTAAATTGTTATGTTTGATTAATTTGAGTTTGAATTATTCTAGTTGGTCGACGAATAGAGAAACGATGTGAATACATTTTAAGGAAACTAGAGTATTTGCTTTTGTTTTCTACCTGTTGAACCCGTGGTATTCTTTATTAGCTTCCTCTGAATTATTTAACCCGTTTACGATTTACATTAGCAATTTATTTTCATTTTGTTGATATAGATTTTGGGATTCTGATATTGTATAAAGTTCTATTTAATATCATTATGCTTATTATATTCATTACGACATTATTATCTTCTTACGGGATCATTCTTTAGTGTTAATAAATTTTGTCTACTTTGTTGAACTGATGTACATGCTAAGGTAATACGACTATTGATTTATTAGTCATTTTGTGGAAGAACAACTAACTTTATTTAATGGTTATCTTTGTGTAGAAACATCAAAATTTTGTTTAATATTTTATTGATAATTGCGTTTAGTAAAACATAAATGGAGCAAAGTACATTCTCTTTTAATTTGTTTCTCTTTAGTGATCCCTTTCTATATATATATATACTTATGAAAATTATTCCATTCATCTCATAGATAATTATATTTTAACATAATTGCAGTCATCTTCATACGTATTTATCTATTAGTAGGTGAATTGATATTAGTGATTATGTTAATTGTCGATTACATAATTCTTATGTTTTACCTAGTCAGATGAGACAAAACAAAACGTATGAGTTCTTATGGCCTTAATACGGTTCGCGTTACGATCTCTAGGATAACCGTATTATATGTCTTATCGCTACGATTTTCGATACGATTAGCTGCCGATGCTACCTCAGATATTTGTACTTCTGTCGGATATCACAACTTGTTTTTCCCAGCTCGCAGCTATTCCAAAAGACTAGATTTGTAGGAAGATTTGTATTGTGGAGTAAAACGGAGATGAGATTGGCGAACAACGTTTACATAAAATGCATCGATTTCTTATATCAATTAATTGACAGCAACTATTCATCAAGTGAAATCATCAACATTTTATTAATACAATTGAATGTTATCAGGAGTAGGACTCATATTGAAATTAATTTCATGTAATGGAAGTTTACAAATCAAGTTTACAAAAAATCAATGCAACTCCTTTGGCTTGATTTTATTAACCATTGTATTTTTGGGGATTATGAATCCCCAACAGTAATTAAAATTGTGATGGTTAAAAAATTTTTCCAGACATCATATCAACAAGGTAGACAATTACGTATGAGTTATGGTGACAGTGAATGTGTAAAATTTTTGGTAGTAACGACGAAGAATAAGGTTAAAATAATAAGATAATTCGTAACACATCTTTTTATCGTTTCTGAAGATGGCCATGATTGGACGTAATGGACCACTCGGTAACGTTTGTTGATGTCTTTATCGTGTCCAGTGTCTATCAAGTACCGAAATATGGAACTTATCTCATTCTTAACAAAGCGGAATGATATTTGGTAATTTTATGACAAACTTTCTTCATTATGAGCGCTTTGTAACTGGCTTTACATGAGAAGTTGAATCGATAAGTCCACATTGATGACGTGACTGCCCAATGTCTATCGTTATTTTTAGTTGTTAGTAAAGGATGAATAGGCAGTTAAGTATAACTAGATTAATCATTTTCTGTAGATATCTGTTTATTCTTATTGTTAATAATCAGCTAGTGTCATCATTTATGAACGACAGAGTTAGAAATACTAGTGACTTAGGAGCAGTCATAATTTCCTGTTATATCTTGGTGTGTATGATATGTGTATTGATGAATTTCATAGGATATTCGTCTGTACTTAGAGAGTTGTGGTTGTTCACATGATCATCATCTATTTCTTCCTCTGAACAAACTAACTTGACACTGTGTGTCAAACTTTCCATTAGGCTTCTTTTGTAAATAAGAGGTACAGAACTGTGAAAATTTCATTTTATGAACCTCATTCCTTATTATCTTCTTTTCACCATATTCACTTACATTGAAATAATGAAAAATTCTCTTTATTAAGGCATTAAGAAAGGAAGAGAGGAGAAAAGAAGTTTCTTTTCAATTAGTTTTTCATCAAAGCTCTACACTAATATATATATATATATATATATATATATATTTATATATTTACAGTAGGCTTAAAACCATTACCATATAACTGGTGGTTTGCTACATAATAATTTTACAGGTTCAAAGATGCTTACAAAATAATTACGACTAGTTAACTAGGCAATTAAGACATGAAGGTGAATAAGGTAATTATCATATTGAAAGAGTGCAAATGAAAATTGAATGGGTTGATATACTGTTTAGTACATAATATCTATTGAGAAGAAACTGACAAAGTAATTATTAGAAATCTGATGGTTAGGACATTTACGTAAGAGTTAAGCTGCAATTAAGTGGTGACAAATTTTTCGAAGTTTTAAAAAGAATTGTGTATCGTGGTAATAATAATAATAATAATAATAATGACAGAATTGAATGTAATTAGTTATTTGTAAACCATCTAAGCATTAGCTATTATGATAGACAAGACATGGAAAGAGACTGTACAAGTTTCTTATGTACACATAGGTCCGGTTTGAGAATGTGGATACCTATGGCTTCCGTTTTATGTAGAAGAAGTATGCGCAAACCATACAGCAAATTGGATGAGATTCGATAGGTGATTTTAAAAACTCTCTTGACGTCTATGTGATGTTCCTTATCAACCAAATTTGCAAGTACAGAGCTGTTTACTTGCCGTAGTTGACCTTTACTCAGCCAGGCTGGGTGATGTTCTGAAATTCTATGACGTACTTGCCGAATAGTGCACCCAATGTATCTGGCTCCATAGGAGGAGTTGAATTGGTATATACACACAGATGAGGCGAATTCAGCGAGTCTGTCTTTAGTTCCTGTTCTTATGATATTGTAGTTGTGGAATATAGTATGAGGTTTGGCTGAGGTAAACGTCTTTTGCAACACTTTCTAGTTTGTTGCGTCGTGATTTCATTAATGTTGTCACCTAAGAACTGTAATTTGGGAAAAATAGGTTTCTTACTGATAGTTACGACTTCCGATTTCGTTTTTGTAAGCTCCATATGTTTATTTATCAATTTCAGAGGGTAAGCGTCCATGCTGAGCATGTTGCGAATGGTGGTTAATTCTACTTTTGCATCATCTTCAGAGCATATGCATCTAGCGTGATGTTTTTGACCTTTCACTAGATTCCTTTCGTATCTTAGTGGCATATATGTATATATTAGTGTAGAGCTCTGATGAAAAACTAATTGAAAAAAATTTATTCACTCCTCTCGTCCTCACGTTGGAATATTTTCCAGATCTATTATAACTTGAAACTGTTGTTCTCATAGTGGTGGAATATATTCGCAGACTTAATAAACATGAATAAGATACCGTGTAAGAATGTTAATAATAGCAAATTATTAATAAAGACCTCCGAAATAAAGTGTCCACAGTTTTAGTTTTTACTTTGTCTACTTTAGACGATGCATATGTTTCTTCAAAGTTTTGTCACCTAGATTAACAAGTTGGTCTAGTGAATTTAATGCAGTTCAGCACAATAAATGTGACTAAGCAATAAAGTAACAGTGTAAACCAACAGTTTTTTTACAGACATTGATAATATATGAAATGCTAACGAAACTTCAGAGAGAAAGCCAAATTTACAGGCACCAAAAATACGGTACAACACTTGTATTAAGATACAGAATATTATCACAATACCGTTAGTCCAAAGAATGGAACAAAATAGAAATACATTACCTGAGTAATAAATTAGTGCAAAGGGAGGATTTGCATATTAAGATCATGGAATATTTCAACGTGACGAATACTACAGATAGTAGAATGTCGAACGACGCCATCAGTTTTTTATCTGGTCTTCTAGTTCGTTTAGTGCATTAAAATTTCTTTAAAATATCAATCTAAAAAGCTAACTCAATTTCGTATTTTACTATTGAAAATGACAGGATACTAGCAGGAAAACAAACTTCAAAATAACCTTTCCATGAACGCCCAATTACTATCATTACCAGCTAACTAATGACTGACTTCATCAGGTAATTATTAATGTTCTTGTAGAGTTCAGCTATATCATATGTAAGACTATTACCTACTTATGGTAATGGTTGAGGTTGCTCAAATGTGTTGTAAAATTGATTGAATTAGAAATGTCAACCGTTGAATGGCGACTAGGCGGTCTAATAATCAAGCGTTTGCCTGAGATCTGAAGGTCGTGTGTTTAATTTTATGGTGGTGTCGTGGATAATTACTGCTTAAGACTTTCATAATAGAACAAAATAGAAGTTCAAGGCTTCTTATATTTCAATAGTTACCTAACCCAGGACAATTCGTGATATTGGATCTTCAAATAAAGGCATTGTTTACCTACTGAAATACATTATAAACCCAGCAGACTGTCACTGAATGTTTAACCCTAGAAGAAATTTGTAAATAAACTGTATCTTATATAACATTGAAAAAAGTTATAAACGTAGATTAGAAAAGCTGAGAATTTAAATGTCTAGTACCAAAAACATTTCATATGACTAGAGTCGCTACTTTTATAATGAATTCGCTGGATGAGTCTGTTGTTTTAATCATGTTAAGAGTTCGGACCGATACTGCTATCTAACTCCTAACTAAAACAAAATAGCCGATCACTTCACTATGAATTTTATTTGTTATCTGACTGACAACAGCCCGTGAAGAAGGCTGTTTTTAAATACCATTGATATATACTAAAGTTGAATGATTGACATATTTCCTAGCACTGAATACTTTGGATGTAAATGAGATCCATCTTATAGTATTGACACAAATGCTGAAAGTTTTACTTCTATGTGAAAACTTGACTGTACGATCACCACACTTTCTTCTGTAGAATCCTATATTGACAGTTGTTTGATGGTCCTGTAGTTCACTGTCTATTTAGTTGGCTGTACTAAAGTAGAAAACGTCAGTGTATAAAATAATGAACGCCTTTTTTAAAGTAAAGAAATCTCAAGTAAACCATGTTATTTCTTTCAGAGAAGCTATTAAACTCACCTTCCCCCCCCTCTATGAGCTACAAACGTTCTGGATTATAGTACCTTAGATATTATCTAAATGTTAGCATAAAATCTTGACAATTATAACTAAACAATAATTTTCTGGCTTGTTTTATAGGTTGAGTTTATCATGAATACAAATCTAACTATTGCCATAAACATAACATCTTAATATAGCTTAAGAAGTCGAACTTATGAAATATTCTAGACTAAAGTTGAAATCTCTTTCAGTGATTGTTTAAACCTAAATAACATCGAAGCTTCAATAAAGTTAACAATATTAGTTGAAATATTAACTATCTTATGATTTACTCGAGTTGGATTGTTGTTGGTAAATGGGATCCTGAACACGCAATTCGTTCTATTTGGGACTCGTCAGGTTAATGTTTCTGCATCACTGTACCCATATGGCAACAAAGATTAATCAGTTTTAGTCCACGACTAATCAGTGGGAAGATTCGATTACATTCAAATTATATCTTATGATTTGTTATTCAAAACAAACTTCATATTAGAACAAACTATGCATCATATGTACGACACTTAGTAAGAGCAGCAATATTTTCTAACTGCGGATACTTATGCTCAAAACCAGAGTCGACAATGCAAAGATTTTTGTCAACTATCTACAAGTAATGAACAAAAAACAGTTTGTCGTTACATCTAATTAATTAAGCTATATATAATCACGTATAACTTGATAAAAATGTTTCGCATAGGTGCTTATCAGCATTTAGAGATTCAGTGGATAGCGTAGATTGATAGCTTATGTAGAAAAACTCTAGTTATTTAAAGAGCAAGTTATTATATTCTTAAACTAAGTTTCTAAAAAGTAGAACCTTAAATTTCAGAGTAGCGGTCTTTTTTGAAGTAATCCATATTTTATGATGAATTGAAGTTAGGTTTATAGAATCCCACTGACGATTGGAAATTACCTATATTTCGGTTACTAAGATGCATAAGAATCCCATTTTTTAAAATTTTTGATACACCGACAGTATGCAATAGTCACTGTTGAGTTTAATCTAACTCCAAGTCACAATTAACAAGTTTTATTAGATTGGAAGTGTTTATTGATAATGAAAGATGAAGTGCTAAATTGCGTGTGACATTTAGCTGAAAAACTTCAACGAAATTTTTTCCAATAGCAAGTTAATGGTAATAGGCTAACTAAGAAATTTAACGTCACTACTTTTGATCCCGTGTAATTGTCATAATTACGTAACAAGAAGAAGTGATTTCATATGTAGAAAACTGTCTGGTTATAATCGACTAAACAGAAAGATGACTTGCATATACTTACCACTTTTGTTGCATACAATAACTATGTGAGAATGTAGATTGATAGATACTACTTAAAAGGTAACCCGTTTTAATGACTACTATTCCATTAAATATCGAATACCATAAACAATACCATGAATAACTTAGCTTACAGTATATATATATATATATATATATATATATATATATATATATATATATATATATATATATGACCAATATGCTTTAGTTTTAGCATGAAAAATTTTTTTAAAATTTCTTAAAATATTTTAGACTTAATTGTCAATTATTTTGTCCAGTCTGAAATTAATTATTGATAAGACATTATTGACTGACAGCCAATATGCTAGTGGCTCCACTTGGATCCTTTCTAGGTTGTTGCAGTTCCAAAGCCTGGGCATAAGGGGAGGGTTGGGCATTGAGTTGGGAACCCCACTGCGTGAAACACAACCTTGCTAAAAAAACACTAACTATAATAAACCACTTTAACTTTGCTGTGGAAGTCTTCATTTCTATGAGTTACGACGCCTAATAGTAAAAGCTGAGTTTCCTTTGGAAGTTACGAGGTCGGCGCTCCCTCTAAAAACCATAGTAACAATTAATATAGATACATGGAATATTCTTACTTTGTGGGAGGCGAGTAAAAGCATACAAATAGCTGAGGAAATGAAAAGATACAACCTGGATATACTTGTAATAGGTGGAACCCATTAGTTACAAGCTTGACAGCAAAGATTATCTTTAGAAGAGGTACTGCTATACTCCAATCACGGAGAAGATGCCTCACACACATGGAGTAGCAGTGATACTGTCTCAGGAGGCAAGGAAAGCACTAATAGGATGGGAGCCTAATTGAATCTAGGATAATTAAAGCACCTTTCATAGTAGAGAAGGAGAGGATTACAATGAATGTCATCCAGTGCTATGCACCGACCAACGACAGCCACGAAGGCGACAAAGACCAGTTCAGTACGAGGCCGCAGTCAATCGTCGAGAAATACCTAGCCAAGAAGCTGAGCATTCTGATGGGAGATACGAGCACCATGGTTAGAGTGGACACCACTGGATATAAGTATGCCACGGGACAACATGAACTAGGAGAAGGGGACGACAGCTGTGGAAGATTCGTAAACCTGTGTGTCCTTAACAAAATGATTATAAGAGGCATCATATTCTCTCATAAACTTAGACACAAAGCTACATGGTTTTCACAGAACCAAACTACCTAACACCAAATGGATCACATTGGCATCAATAAAATGTTCAGAAGACCCAACGAAGACTTTAAGACAAAGAGAGGATCTAATGTAGCCTCAGATTGCCATCTAATGGTAGCCAAGGTGAACTTAAAGCTCACGAATCAGGTATTTATAAAAGGTTGTCTACTCATGTTACTTCGGATCTCTTGGCCAGAAGGCATGAGCAACAACTTACTGTATCAGAGAATAAACCAGCTTCACGTTGAGGCAAAAATTAGAATGTATATGACAAACTGATTCACAAAGCAAGTGCTAGCTTGAAATCCTCAAGACTAAGGAAAAGTCGGTAGACCAGGGAATATATTAGGCCGGAAATTAGAGGCAGACGTGAGATGAATGAGTGGGACTTGGGAAGAACTGGAAATTAGAACTGAAGGCAGAGTTGGAGAATCTTGGTTGAAAGCCTGTGCTTTTATTTCATTTGTTGGATGCACCTAAGAATACGGTGAAAGAAGTTGACAAGTCAGCATTTTGTTACTTCACTGTTCGTGATTCGCGTTCCCGTAAGAATCAAAGACTTTCAATGCTAAAGAAGTACTCGAGAAAATACAAAGGTAACCTACAGTCATTTTAGAAGGAAGAAATAAGTTACTTACATTTATTAACTATCATTTTATAGGAGGTAATTCAAAATGATAATGTTTATCATTTATCATTTTAGAAAGGATGGATAGTTATTAAACAATCGTAAGCAAAAATCTAAAGCATAACCATGAATATAATCCTCAAGCGTACAACAACACTACATGGATGAAACGGTTGTTAGTTGCAAAATTTATAACGTTTGTTCCTTTTAACACTTTTCATTATACTTATTTTACGTTTAAAGTTATTTATTTAATCATCTTAAAAATAAAACTATCCTGATATTGACATAGATGTTTAAAGAATATCTATTTATCTAATCATTTGACTTGAATACATTCACTTGTTAGAGTCGATGTAGACATGATAATCTTTACTTAATAATTCCTAACAAGAATATTCAAAGTGAATGATATTACTGATAATAATACATAATCTACTCCTTTTATTTATCAATGATTTCACTTCAATAAATAAACAGCTACTGATAATTTTGATTTCTTTGATAATATGACATGTTATATCTTTACATTTGTATACAACTCTCTGAACTAAATACTTACTATGATAGTAATTGAAAATGAACATTGCATGAAACGTTAAGTTCTATATTGGTGAGACTAACGTTACTAATGATGTTATTATTATTTCTATCATTTACTTAATATAAGTTGAGTAATGTGATTCGAACCTTCCGTTCTTTAATATTCATTTACATAACTTGAATACGATTAATTACAGGTTGATAGTCAATCACTAATACTTATTATTAATCTCATACCATAACATTATGTTAAAACTACCAATTTGGCATTTGACAATTAACTAGTTCTTCTATTACAATTGTATCGTCTATTTCAAATGAATCCTATGCAAATTATCGTCATCATTATTTCGTATTGATTGACCTTAATTAACATAAAAAACTTTATTTTTTTTGAGGCGTTTTGAGTACAGTTTCCATTAAAGTATATTTTTTAGTGTAAAACTAATGAAATTGAACAGCTGATCAAAGCAAATTAAATCAAGTTTATTCAACTAATCAGATTGAACTAGACGGTGATTTTGGAGGATAAAAATTAGGTAAAGTACCACCTTTAAAGTGTAGTTCCTCTTAGTTGTCAATCAATCACAATTTAATTAGTATCTACCACCAAGATGGCAGAAATTTAACTACATTGTGGATACAGTTAATCCTTAGCTTAATAACCTTATCGCCTCCAGTCTACTACACAATACTGAAGCTAAACTTTATCACGAAAGTTTTATCTACAGCTATTAAACTGTTTTAAAATACAGTTAACTATGTGGGATTAAGTCTTTATGTGACAGTATCTATTGGAAACATTTTCTAGATCTTTGAAAATTATTAGCTCCAGACAATCCTTTTTACCTACAATTTATATAATACTTCGTATTAACAACAACAACAACAACAACAAATATAGTTAGCTTCAGCAACAAGCATTTCAAAGACATGTTTAAATCAACGTACATTTTAATCAACCTCCAATTTAATATTCATATAATCTAGTTGAATGAAGATATAAGAACATGAATAGATTCACTTAAAAAGAAATTCAAGTCTACTTCTGTTAAATCTACATTTTCAAAACAGAACGTTTTAAATTACAGCTATTCATACTTAAAACAATTTGTCCCTTTGATAAATTTTGATACAGTGATAAGAAGACGAACTTTACCAGAGCTATGTGATATATTTGTGCAATACATTTCGAACAATCTAATCACACATACACTTGTTAAGGCGTTTATATATCAAAAAATAAAGGTCACTAGACAATTAAGAGTATAAGCTAAGTAAACAAGGATAATATAAGAACAACGTAAGTCACAGTCTACCAAGGTAGATTGAGAGAAAGTATACGTTGTTTTTGAGCACACAAAGGGGGTTGGCGTTTGAACGTCCGTCTAGCTAAGGCTACAACAAACCTCAGTATACGTCCTAAAGTACTTTTATACAACCCCACAAAAGATGATTTGATATCAGTTATGTGATCTGTCTCAACTAAGTGTTTAGCGATAGACGATGAAGGTTGTTTATCCAGTACTTTTATTTTCCTTTCGAGTCCATTTCTTTTTAGAGCCATTAAGGCATGCGTACAGCTACCCTTACATGCAGATCACGACTGATCCTCCTTATGCATGTGTGTCCACACACACACGTAAATTGATAGATACAGTGGAATGTGATGCATTCGTTTACGTGCTGTTTAGGTTTGTTGTGAATCAATGCCATATACTTTTCTATTACAACTACCTTCGCTGCATAAAATGTTCTGTTGACAACCGACTTAAGCCTTTGTTTTGACACCAGGCTATTTGAATCACCTCTAAAGGGTCAATCAATCAATCAATGCCTGTTACTCCGCCTGTAGCCCCTAGGGTTGCTGCCGGTCCCAAGCCCGGATAAAGGAGGAGGGTTGGGCATGGGGCTAGCAACCCCATCCCGTAAAACAGCAAACGTGCTAAAAAAAACGCTAACCAGTAAAAACCTCTAAAGGGTAATGTGATATAAACTGATTTTTTGGGTGCTAGTAATACAGTAGGTTTCACCATACTGCAAAATTTCCATCGATTTATGAACATTTTGTATATGCGTTCAGCATTAACGTTTCTGTCAGATTTTCATTTTCTTCAATAATGTCATAAGTACAAATACTATTGATCCTATTAAACAAAGCTTTTACTAGATTCTTTTTAATCTGCACCGGACAATAACTGTGGAAGTTCATATACTGTCCAGTCCACGTAGGTTTTCTGTAGACAGAACGTTTGATAGAGCCATCATCCCTCCGACTGATTAATATATCTAACAGAGATAGTTGGTCATTATTCTCCTCTTCACAGGATAAACTTATATGATTTTGGATGGTATTCATCATCGATTTTCGAACAAATAACTAGGATATCATCAACATACCGCCTATAAAAGTACACCACTTCTTTTGAGCTGCTAGTTAGGTTTACCACATGTGCCATGTACAAATCGGCTACCAATAGTCCTAAAGAGCTACCCATCGCAATTCCGTCAATTTGTCTAAAATATTCACCCTTAAATGTGAATTGAATTTTGTCTGTGGATAGTAATAATAAATCTTGAAGAGTTGCTAGAGGATATAGAATCACATAAAATATCAATAGTCTTTTTCAGAAGAACATTAGTAAACAGACAATTCACATCGAAAGAATACATTGTCTTTTCTTTGACATTAATGTAACATAAATAATCAAGTAGTTCAAACGAATCCTGCAAAGAATACTTACACATGCTCCATCGAATAAGGTTCGATAATTTTATTAGCCATTTTGTGAGATTATGTGTTGGCGACCGACACATGGATAAAATAGGATCAAATAAAAGTTCCTTTATTTGAATAAAAACTGCAATATAAACATCGTATAACAGTAATGTAATAGTTTGTCTAAGAGCTAACCATGAAACTTAGTAACAGAATGTAAAATAAAAGTTGGTTAATAATGATAAGAGTTTTTATTTTTATTATTATTCTAAATTATAAAACAATATTTTAAGCGAGTCCTTCACTAAAAGAAAAGAAACTGTATTTGATTCATTCAGATTTTGATAAATATTTTTCTAAGCGTCTATTCAAACGTTGAAGAACTAAAATTTAAGACAAATGAAACAATTAATGAACAATTAAAACTTACAAATTATTAGAACTTCTGCTAATTTCTCGCCTAAATCATCTTGTTTAAAGTATTCTCTAACACGATCTCGACATCTTGTCAATAGTCTCAGAGATAACGTTTTAAATTTTTCACCGGTATCCATTAACATTTTTTGCTGATGTGATTTTTTTAAGAAAAATAAAGAGAATTAAAGTTAAATAAACTAACTTACCAATAGAAATCGTGAATTTTCAGGACTTGCTCTGTTGAGAATAAAAGTTATAACATTTTTAAAAAATTTACCCAGATAAAAATTATAAATTTCATAAAAAAAAACAAACAGTAAAGGAAAAATGCGCACGGTTCGCCCGACGGGTCTCAGGCTAGTGAATGCTTTTCCTTATGTACTACTGGGTTGGTATTCTATGGTAGAATTCCCACATCCATCAATTCGTGATATAGCACGACGACCATTCAATGGGGCATTCATCTAAGGTGCGCACTGATGATGAATCCTATACTATAACAAAACAGATTCCTAGTGCTCCTTGACTTTCAATGGTATCTTGTCAATATCATTCTGTGACGAATTCATTCAAGTAAACTTACTACCAATCTTCACAAATCATCTCGATTCAATTACAATAATCAGCTCACTAGTGACTAACTTCAAAATGCTCCTGAAACTCTAGCGAGAAGTCATGATAAGTGTAATTCAGACTTGTTGAGAGTGAGACAGTTACCACCAATGACAATGAATGATCGTCGCGATATATATATATATATATCACAAATTGATGTAAGTGGGAATTCTACCATTGGATGTTAGTCCAGTGGTGCAGTGGTGGGCGGGGTAGGTATTTGCTAACCTTAAACCTATGGGACTGGGTCTGGGGTGCTCACTTCTGAAGACTCCGATACTAAGAGGAAACGGTTATGCAGTGCTCTCTGGTTTCCAATGGTACCCTTTTAACATTAATTTGTAATGAATGTAAACCAATTATTAGTTTGTCGACAAATATTCACATGTAGTAAATATTTTTTCAAAATCAGTTTAATTTGTATAATTATTATATTTTGCTTTAGGTTACTTACTTCATCGGATCACTGACATGATCCATTAAAAAAATTACGAATCAAGAGTTATTTCTATCAAAAAATTAATCACAATGAAGATCGATCATCAATGATATGAACAGTGTTACAACTAAGTAGTTAAAAATTCATCAGTAAAATTATTGTTGATTTAATAAACTGAATGCATTAATTAGTGAACTTTATTTGGTTTCTAAATGTTTGTGATCAAAATAATTTGTAAATTAATCATCTTTACAAAAGACCTGATTATCACTATTACATTAGATAGATACTAATACTTTTGATACTGACTGTTTAGTATCTTATACAAACAAGTAGTAAAAATGAGAGAGGAAAGGGGAGGGAGGATGTATTTGGAACCGCATTTTTCAAAAAATATTTTAAAGTAATAGTTGATATTTTCTATATGAGTAAAATGTTATATACATGTACAAACAGTTTATTGACGCAATTCTTTCGTCTTGTACCTTACTTCGTCAGTTACTGGTTATTCTAATATCTATTAGTGTAGGCAAAACAAAAATTCAGTATTTGCATCTTTATTAATTAAAGTATCAGTTTATTACAATTTTCATAAATCCTTATTAGTCACAGTATAAGCTAATTACGGATACCTTAAGTATGAATTTGCGAATTCCTAGTAAAATTTATCTGTATTGGAAATTTAGATAGATATCACCGAACCAATCATGAAGTTGGTAGTATTAATCACTGAAATCTAACTTCGTGTTTTGAAATTTTTAACTTCAATTCCTTGAGTCCAGTGATGTGTTTACTGCTAATGAGAATTATAAATGTTTCTCATCTTTTAATGTGATTTCAGTTTACTTCAGTATATGAAGAATGTCTGCAGAAACTATCTGGACACCTGAAACGTTTTCAACATCTGATATTCTTTTGCCAAGGCGTACTTCAACTTTCAACAAATACTAGTGCTCACATGTTTATCATGCCTAAACTGAATAATTAATTAATCAGTTGTAAATGAATTATTCATTTTAATCTTATTACCTTTCAACAATACTTCTTATCAATATAACTGATAGTGAAGATTACCTCAAATAAATTAACTTTAATCTTAGTTATCTAACCTGTTGTCAAGTAATTTAAAAACAGTCAGAATTCAGTTGAACTAGAATTTTAAGCACTAGATTCAATCTATTCGAAAAAGTTTAACAACATTCCGGATAACCTAGGCTATTAATTTCTTATGTATTTTAAACATAAGAATAATGTACTTTGATTATTTGGCATGTTGTCAGGTTATAAAAGCATATTGACAATTCATTTGAATTGGGATTTAGACACTTTTTGATTTAATACATGCCATATAATCAAAGCTAATTAATGCGAATAAAGTGTAATCAAACCATCATGTATACCGTTACAATGTATCGAAATAGAAACTTACTCTGTATAGATTAGTGTCAAAAGGACTAATAAACTGGTAGCTAGAATGAATTTCATTCTATTGTGTAATTTTATAAATACCTAAATGATATAAAATATAACTATCATACCTTAGCTTTTATATTGTTTCTGACTAAATAATTATCACATTACATGAAACGACAACACAGACATAGATCGACAGAGAAAGTGTGTATGTGAGGAGACAAGTGAATAAACACCAACATATGAAGATGTGATCCAAGACATTATTATCCAGTATTAACTGGTATAAACAACTTGTCTGATTATAGATAACTAATAATTTGTGTTACAATACATTCAGTGTTTATATTCTTTGTTATACTTTTTTAAGCATAGTAACTATGTCGATCGAATCAGATGTTAATATCTCTTACATTAATTAATATTACTGAAATACTTATTTGTTCATTGGAATAACATTACAATGCAACAGCAAATTGACTAATTAACCTGCTTAAACCATAACGTGAAAAATGTATTCGAATTTATGTGATTAACGATATGAATTTAATAGATAAATCTACGTTATCACTGGACAGAACTTTTTTACCCACCAGTATTCCAATCACTGAAATTACCAGCCATATCTACGAACACTTAGTAGAATAGAAAATATATATGCCTTGATACTGATCGATAAAATGAAGGAACTTCTGTTAAAATTTACAATGAACAAACATTCCATATTCAAAAATGAAACTGAAAGGTAAATAGGTGGAGTAGCGACTGGGTCACTCCTAGGCTCTACCTTACTAGCCACAATAGAGCATGGGCTACTACATGATTATCTGAGTACGATTCATTACTATTGTCGTTATGTAGACGATACGCTTATCGTATGTGAGAAAAAAAATCAACTAGCTAGAGCTATCAAACACACTGGACAGTGTACTTCCTTTAGCTCAGTTCACATGTGAATGTCAGATTTATAATAGCATAGCAATTATAGAGGTCCTACTGTCGAATAGGGTAAACGGTTCCATGTGAATCAATCTATTTATAAATTAACCTTGGGTATGACAATAAATATACCATCATAACTTTATACATCTCAAACATAAAATAAATCTTACAAAATGCCCAAGTCATCAAATCCAATATATTTGCATGGATGACAGTACAGAAAGAGAAATGGACAAACTGGAAACGACGTCAGAAACAAACGGACGTCCGGTTAGGTTTATTTGTAAGTACATACTAGGATATAAAACGAAGACCCAAAAGGACATAAAAGAAAGAAAAAAACATGTTACTAACGACTAGACTTTAAAGTCAATGCAACGAGTTAAATCTTAACAAGGAGAATGAACGGATCTATTTAAATTACATTCAACGCTGCCAAGTTACACGTCACTTTTTAGACTAAGCCATTACTAGGGCAGAAAATCAAGAATAAGAAACCAACGATGAGCTCATCTCTGTGCTTTTGTCAATTAAACTGGTTCTTTAGGGCTAGTTATATAGACCGTATTCAAAGGTCCTTATCCATCACAGCACACAAACATTTCCAACATGGTTGTCTAAAAATGTAGCGAAACCCACTACTACCGTTATTCATGGTCACTTAATTGACTATGGTCATAATGGCGAGATTAACACAGCTTTTATAAATATATACAAAGTCCCAAATAATTTGACTAAACGTGTTCGATTACGTTTACTTTACATAGATGAAGCACTAGGCATTAACTCAAAAAAACTAAACTTATCTATACATAAGAAATATAGCCAGCCTCTCTGTTTATCTCGGTCCACAATAGAGCCTGAAGTTTATCATGTATACGACCGACTTACGCTTGTTGTAGGCACAGAGTAGTTTCCTACAATTAAACCATTAAGCACTGATAAGACAGAAAACTGTGACGTATGAAGAGGAGGATATATATGATCGTAGGTAGAACGTAAGCGGGATTTCAATTTATATTCTAGCGGACAATCGGAGGAGTTGCATTCCACGATAAGTTGTGTAGTGATATAGTTGTGTTACTTGACTCTGCTAGTTTTGTCTATTAAAACAAAGTCAGTGTCAGTGATAAAAGCCACATAACTATTTATTTTGGGTAATTAATTGCTGTGACTAGCCTTATCCCTGAGTGTTTTCAGTATCTTTCTTTGTCCACTGCTTTTCACAAGGTATTCATACTCTTATCAATAGTGACTAATATCAACAGCCTTTCTCTTCATCAAGTTATCTTTTTTGCATTCACTATTTTGTCATTATCTTTATTAATATAGTAACTTTGATTTATCACTATGTGTGCTATCATTACTACTAACATCGACGTTTTGCTTACCACTGTGACGTCGTTATTGGTTAAATAGTATCGTCTTTTAGTATGACAAATTTTGTTTATCTTATTACAATAAATAACTGTTTTTGGTTTCTTATTGCATAACCATTCAGTGTTGCCTACAGTTATGTTTAGTATTTAAAGATCAGATCGACATCTTCTTTAGTAATTTCAATTTATAACACTGATATACTCGTTCTCAATGCTTATATACACATCTACCTTATAACATTATGTAACTGTAACAGGATATATATATATATATAGACTGAAAAATTTATCGAAAACAAATATCCGCTCCAACAAACACAACTTCTGGAGATTATATGGGGAATTTTAAATTGCTATTGAATAATCATTTAATATAAACCTTCAGAAACTGATAATAACTTTAAGTTTTATAGTATCTGACAATTAGTCAGTGAGAAGAAAAGATCAATTTATAGGCATTTAAACTAGATAACAATAAGGTGATATGTATACATCTGGAACTTATTTAGTATAATCTAAATAGTCAGTATTCTACAGAAGCATAACTTTGTTAATATTATCATTGACTGTATTCGTATAAAACTATGAAATATGTTATACATTAATGCACAGCAACAATAAACCAATTAAACTTTGTTTTAAGGATAATGATGCAACTGTTACTATGTGAATGAATACGACATAATCATTAACTGAATGTTACACATACGACTGAGTATTAGAATAGTCTGTATTGGAATATGAACAATGATTGTAGTACATATATGGTGAATTGTTTAATAGTTTATTATAAATATAATTTACATACTACTAAATTGTTAATATTTAAATTCATGCCAATTCTAAATACAATCAAGAACTATAGAATATTTATATGTAATTGAAACAACTTCCGGTGACTTATTTATCAAGTAAATAAATAAATAAATTTTACTGTATTATATATGAATATTTTAATGATTTCAATTTAAATGATTCATATGTTATTGAATATATCACAGATTGATGTTGGCAGGGTACCATTGAAAACCAGGGAGCACTGGACAACTGTTTCGTTCTAGTGTGGAACTCCTCATCAAAGCGCACCCCAGATTCTTATTTTAATTGAAATGAAGTGGTTCCGTGGAGATAAGTATACAGTTTGTTTAATTACATTACTCAGTCCTCTAATGACTAACATCATGATGTTCTTGTATATCTAGTGAGTTGTGGTTGCTGGAGTTCAGACTTGTTGGGAGCGAGACAGCATTGGATGACCGTTGGGTTATGTTATAAATAGATGGGAGTCGAAACCCTACCATTGTAAGGCGTCCAAGTAGTGAGGATGATTAAGAGTACGACATGTTGAAGACTAAATTCTGTTACGGAATCAAGCGCATGCACTGCTGAAGAGTTCCATACTAGGATAAAACGACTGCCCAGTACTCCTTTGATTTCAGTGGTACCAAAAAGAAATATATCTGATTATTATTTTAATTTAATAGTGTTCAGATAGAAAAAATTGGTAGGAAAAGACAGTACAGTTGTGTGTCTTCTGAATGTCTACAGTAGGTGTTTAGTCTAAATGTTATATTTTATCAATAGATAATTGATTCGAAGCGGTTTTGTAGAGTGGTTAATTTTGTTGTTTGCATTCGACACAGACTAGTCACGATTAGGTATCAGTTAGAACCATAGAACACTGAACAGCTACTTCGTTTTAGTATGCGACTCCTAAAAAGTGTGGATTATTGATTCCACCAGGGAATCAAACCAAAAGCATCGAGATCACTGGGCAAACGCTTTCTTTTAAGTAATTTAAAAGATATTGCATACTTCTAAATCACATTTTTCAAATTCAATAACCAATAAAACTTATAAAATGCTAAGCCTATAGTTTCATAATGTTGAGTTTTAGGTTCACTTCAATGAAGATCCTTGTATATATTACTCCAGTGAAACAAATTAATACGTTCATTTAATAGATAACTTTATTTTTTTCATGCAATTATAAGAGGTCATTTTTAATTATAAATTTAGGATTGTTGTTCGAAATAGTGATTTTAAAGTTCGAGTCCAATTGAAATAATGAATATATAGTGGTTGATTAAACCTAATTGAATTGGAAAGTGTTTTCTTTATTTCATGTCAAGTTATTAATATTATTACTGTATATTTTTTTTAAAATACTTACTCGCTATAATATCAACTGCCCTGATATATGTAATGACCACTGTAAATAATATTTTAAATTGTACTTGGATTGTTTTGAATTCAATTACTAAAATACTACATAAGTAATACAATGATACTACTACTTCATTTTTGAATGTTTTGTTAACGAAACCAGATAAAAAGAAGGTATGCAGAAGATTCAATCAGTCACTCAGTTACAACGTAGAACTTGGTACATGCATACGTCAGTTCAAGTTACCATGCCCAAATTAGCAGATAAATGATTAAATTGTATTATCAAATCCGATAGTAGGGGAGGTAGTAACAGAGTTAGTATTATTGGAAAGGAATATATATCGGAGATAAGATTTAAGAAAAAATGATTCAGTAAAGAGAAAATTATGATAGGTTCAGGAACTTAGACTTTGGAGGAAGACAAGGAGTGGATGCACCTGCGCCATTGCCAACAATTTTGAGCCATATCACCCAAAGTCTTTAACCATTTGTAACTATCATCACGCGGACCACAACCAGGTAGTCTGCACCTATTAACATGGCATAACCCAACTGTCAATGACTTCATAGACTGGTGCCATGTTTTGGTTTGGCCGTCCCTAACTTTCTTTCAGCCCACTCATATACAGTAGATTAATATCAGCTAGCGATTACACCCATTTTAAAGAACTGTATCTTCTAAGTATAAGATTATTCTAATAAAAAGTTTAGCATAACTTCCTAGGTTTGTCTGTTTGAATAAAATAATCAAATATGACGTGAATAATATCAGTAACTCTCTAACTATATATGATGATTTCATTAAATTTATCAACAATCATGATGCATATCAAGAAAAGAAGACGAGAATAATGACAATCCCTAATAAATCAACGTTCCTGACACTTCGGTTCATAACAAGAACATGCAAATGTTTACAGAAATATTCCCTCATCTAAGTTATATCGTCTTTTCTACAATCGACCTTTAATTGTAATTGATCGTATAACTAAATTTCTTGTAATAACTTCATTGATGGGCATTAACCAAATGAATCGCTTGTGTAACGAACATAATCAAGCGAGTGACTCACCAAATCTTCATCAGAAAGCAAGAGACGATTAAAGTCAATTTAGAGTTGCATTCTTAGTTATTTAATAAACCCTGGATATAGTATAAATATTTACACTACTTTCTGTGTAACTCATCTCATTTCAGTTAATTTAACTAATGGCTTACATTTATTGCACACAATAGATGCCATTGCATAGCACCTTAACAAGCTAAATTAATCCATTCAAAAGAAATTGATGTAACCGCTTTCATATAATTACCATATTCTTCTACAAAGTCTTATGTAACTATCATGTAACTTCCTAATAACACTTTCAACCATCATACTGAAAAGTATGCAACCAACCATTTATAAAATCGTCTGAACTAGAACTTTCGTTCATTAATTTATATCTCTAGACAATAATCACTTACTCCATGTCATTTTCAATTACATTGTTAAATAATCCCAATCATTTACATAAAAACACCTGTATATGTAAAAGTATTGTTAACTACATCGACATATGTTCTGCATCAATTTTTATTGCAAAACTTATATATTAGCGTAAAAACCTGTTAATATCAAGTCACTTAGACTAGTGGATGCTTTACAACTTGATCAATAGAATCCAATAAGCATTATAAAGGACTTGATGAAGATAAAATTAATCAAACAATATAAAGAAATATTCAAATATGTCTAACTGTTGGCATTTATCTTAATAAACTTAACTTCTGCACTTGTGTTAGCACTAATTAACTTGGCTATCAGAATAACCAAACCAAAGTAAACTACAAATAACATATCATCCCACTCGATTGTTTTTCTTCACTTATATCTACATAGTAATTATCAACTTTATATACCTAAACAATAATTACTTCTTTCTATCTCTATAACGTTATTTTACTACTGTTACCATTTTAATTATTAACAAGAATTATGTTAATTCACTCACATTTAAATATGAGTTTTACTTTCCTAAAATAAATTAAGAATAACCTTTCAAAATGTGGAGACTGTCTAAATCATCTAAAATCTTAATGAGTAATTTATAGAAGGAAGACGATATAAAGAATACAGGAAGATTACTGTTGAAATTGGAAATAAAGTAGTAAATTGTAGTAATAAGAGTTTGAATGGATGAGATTAATTGCTTGATGTGCCGAGGAAGAACAGTGGCATAGTTGACTTTAAAATGCTTGAAGATTATTCATACTACTTATTGATAATAAGTAGTGTAGTATTCAAAGAACTCAGTCGTTTGGCCGTATACTATCATTTATAAGTTACCGTTACCGCCAAAAATTTGGTTTATCCTGTTTATTAATAGTTTTTAAATAAATAAATAAATAAATTCAGATATCACCATTTACGTGATAATAAGAAGTGTATACTACTATTAACTATAAGGAGTGGTTATGTTGCAGGCTCATTATAAAACGAATAGAAACACACCTACTACTTTTTGCAATTGAAGCTAACTACTGTTCTATTTGTTAGTAGGTACATAATACAAAACGAGAAAAGTTTATTTGGCAAGGGCTCTAGAATATTGTCTGGCCTCTAAGTTCAGCACATGGTATTGAAACTACGTTAAGTAAATACATCCTGGTTACATAATGATGTACCTCAAATTAGAAAAGAAGTGAGATGATAAGAAACCAAAAATAATTTCTCCTCCACGATAATTTGGAAATTTCACATAATAAAGAAAAAATTTAATCTCATCCTGCAAGTTGAACAATTTATTTCCAATATAAGCAGTACATTCAGCAGTATGGACTGATATAGGGATACTGAATGCTACCTTTTCTCTTAGTACTATAGAAGTAAAAATCCATTAAACTCAAGGTTATATTTCACTTTTATCACCTGAAGATGCTTCTTGCTTACAAAGATGTGAATGTTTAATTAAACGTTTCCGTTATTTCAAACGTTGTATTAAATATATTTATACACATTAACTATATACTTAATCAATCCGTTTGAGAGATTTAGTAAATTTACTAATCGAGTTGAGACATTTTAGTTTTTAATTGGTAGGAGCAGGCACAATTTCCAAACTCAAATCCACAAGTTGTCCTAAGCCTCTAATAATTTGTCATAAAAAATGGTCAAATGTGATTATTATCATCTGATTTACGATACCTATCAATTCAATATCATTGGTATTTCTTTCTTGTCTTTTACATATTTGTCAAGCAAACAGTTATCTCTCAAAATTCACAGATATAGATGTACTATTCTCTACCAATAAGAACTATAAACATTGTACAGCGCTAGTGCGCTATATACAACGCAAATCATTTAGTAGGCTTTATATTGTTGATAACTTACTAACCATTATACTTAGAATCTATTTGATCGTGTCTTATTATCGTATCACAGTCCAGTAGTTTAGATTACCCTAACCTAGTTATTGCATCGTTATTATTCTTTAATTTATGCTCGCCAATAGTGTTTATTTCGAAAAATAATTCTACGCAGTAAAAGGTCCATCTATATTTCACATTAAGATAAAGCATTCATGTATTAGTATGCCTGGTAAGCACGACTAACAATCCCATAAAATTATAAAGTGGAGTTTTAGAGAAGAGTAAGTATGAAAATGGACCTTATTAATGTTGATTGGATCGAAGTATCGACAGGTATAGTACCAGATGGCGTTTTTATAAGTTACTTAATTCAAAGTATAGAAGGACATATGAAACAGGATCCGGGCGGTCACTAATTCAAAACCTCACAAATTTACTAGTTAATCGACCCAACCCGTATTTATCACTCAGTCGTTCCAGGACGAAGTATCAAAGAAGCCTATGGTCAAAAACTTGAAGCTTACATATGCCTTTCACTTTCACAGACATGCTTCACACCCATAGGTTAGTACAGAGTAGACTGCTGAGCAGTAGACTCGTCCTTTAGTGAGCAGACGACAAGTAATTCAAGCTGGAATTTTGAATTAGTGCTGAGATTCCATCTACACCAACCCATCACAATTAACCGAATTTCCAAAATAAATGTGGTAGTCAACATAACTACGTACTTTAGTCTCTATTTTCAACTTAGACGATAATAAGGACAAAATTTTGTATGAGGGAGAAAAAAAATACCGAAAATGAATGTACTGTTATTCAAGGTATTTGAAAAGTTGTGGGTGGTCAGTGTCAACACAATCTAAGTAGAAGACCATTCCTCTAATGGTTAGATTAAGTATAGGAGGACACCTATGTCGAGAATAAATAAAAAGTGATATAAGACGAAGACTACATGAACAATGCATTAAGTTAACAACTATGATGACAGTAATGGTCGATTTAATAGCCATTGTAGAGTTTATGAACTTGTTTAGTAAACTTTTAATGCTAAACATTGTCACAAGATATCTCGACCGATAGACTCGAATAGCAGCCTTAAGATCAAGAAACACAATTATCTCTGATGGTCAGTATGTATGTCTATATTCTAGAATCTAATGAAGGGTGAATATTTAATCAAAGAATCCACACCCATGCCTAAAAATAGTCTACGTTTTCTGTGTATAATAGTAACTAAAATTCCAAAAACTGAACAGGAAATCTCAATGTAACAAGATAAAACTTATTTCCAAGTTTCTTTACAAATTACGCCAACATTTTTCAATCATCAGTGTATACATGATTAGACATAAATAGGGAATGTTTTCAGCAATAAACAGTTTCACCATTCATCAAGTCAACTTTCCCATTATGAAAACGCGACATATCAAACAAGAGACAGATTTGACGGATCAAAAATAAAAAGATGAAAAATACATGCGAGTTTTCTATGCGAAATAATGAAGTGCAATACAGATAGGGGAACATTTGAATGTCGCTGAGCATAAGGTAAACCAAAGTATAACAAATTTAGTTGTCTTTATTGTCCTTAGATTTATCAGATTCCGAATCTGATTTCTTTTCTGTTTCTTTGTCAGTTTCCACTATAACATCCATTGGTTCAGATGAAGTGGGAGGCTGTGTAGATGAGGAGTCTGCAGATAATGTGGAAACTGCAGAACTAGATTTACTACTACTGGCACTGTTGAATGTTGCGGTCATTTGTGATGTAGATCCTTCTTCTACGTATAAAAACGGCTCCGGTGGGTTTGGTTCAGATCCTGAAACACGTGACCGGTTACTACGTCGGCTTGAAGTGGATGCACGACTTTTATCACGCTTTGTTTCGGCATTCGCTTCGGTCATTTCTACATCTGTTTTAGAAGCCTGGTCATCAGTCTCCTCAATCTCAACGGTTGCAACAGTGGCTGAAGCTACATCAAACTCATCTTCATCCTCATCTTCATCTTCTTCATGAATATCGCTGGAGGAATCTTCATCGTCATCATCATCTTCATCATCATCGTCGTCGTCATCATCATCATCATCAAGATAAGCCCCAATAGTTGATGCATGGATGAGTTCCGTTTTTGAATCAGATCCAGAGCCCAATGCAGCTGCAAGATCAGAGCTTCCCGTAACACTACCTGAACCGGTTCCACCGCCAGCTGAAGCTCGTTCTAAGGTAGGACCATGCCCAAGTACATTTTCGACTAAAACTTCTGCATCCTGAGGATTCTTGTCTTGTACCATCAGTATTCCACCCTGTAAAAGTATAATATGAAAACTAGATTTCAAAGAAATTCTAAGAACGATTTAAAAAAAAATATGAAACCATACATTTTAGAAAACAGACAAGTATAAATTAAGTTTACAACGGAACCAAGTCAAAATTCATTGGTTCATTTTCTCTAAAAGCTACTATAAGTAATTTTATCCAGTAACTAAGTTCAAGTCTAAAAAATCAACACAGAGCTATATACATGTGGATGTGAGTACTGCCTAACTACTCAAGCTAAATTAGATGAAATGAAGGACACAGTATTGGTCTCTGTAGCTGACAATAGATGAATGGCTTATTATTGAACTGATGCTTCCCTGTAAGTTTATATGAGAAGGTTAAAAATTTTAATCACTCTAAAGTTCAATACATATATATATTTCTAAACACAAATTAGAAATGGTAGTGATTTTACTATTCCCTAAATAACAACATTTTGGGCAAGTCAACGCTTGTTAAGAAGCCGGTGTTTATTGTTTCACTCTAAACAGTCACAGTTAATATTAGACATAAACGATTAAAGGGGTAAAAATGAGTAACAAACATTATGACAATGATCATTATTCTTAAAACGTCAAAAACACAAATGATCACCTTCAGGACACTTACGTCATAATTGAATACGAACATACCTGAGTACACAATTAGTATGCATATGTTGTGATTTTAATGTTGCAAACGATATTTAAATGAATTACATAAAAAATAGCTCAACGTTGCTAACGTGAAAAACAGTAGTTTGATATACTTGACACAATGATAATAAAAGACGGTATGCATTTCGGTCAACGACAAGTACGTTTTGATGATTTATCAAACTAACTAAACTTTATTACATGGAGCTGTAGACTAATATAAAATCCAGATATTTTAGCAAACAAACTATAAAACCGAGTTCAAGTGGACGCAGAAATATATATTAACGAGACTCATTAAAGACAGAAACAAATAACTTGCATTTAATAAGAAAATGAAGCAAAAATTGCATGAATTATATGAACACCTATGAGTTATGTAATACTTCTAACCTTATCATAAGTTACATTAATTGTTATAGCATATAGGTGAAAATTAAAATTACAATAAAATCGAAATAAAATGTAGTCAAAAAAGTACATACTTGAGTGATTGGTTTTAACGTTACATAACGAGAAGTTTCAGGGAGGGTGACATATCTTTGTTGTGCACGCATTACTCTAGCTGGATTATTTAACAAACAGAAATTCGGCTCCTAAATAGCAATATTAATAACAAAAGAGGAAATGACTGAATAGGAGTAAAATGAAACAAGTATATGCAGAATTATGGCATTCATGTCGACATTAACACGATTAAACATTAAGGTGTCCACTCTGATTAAATAAGACTGGATAATTTTCATTAGTTATAATATGAACCAATAAGAACGGACGAATTTAAACGTTGCATCAGTTCCAACAGTCATTAAATGCTGGTCTAAGTGAAGTCTAATTAGTTGGGATTTGCGAGATAACTGTATTGCATCGTTGGAAACGTTATCTGATATGACTTCAAATCGGTCTTGATAGCACAGATGCATACACCCTCATTGTCTACTACTCAACATACTGAGTCTCAAAAGTACTCCATACTACTGTTCCGCGAATTCACTCTTTTGTCTCAAATTACGTACATTAACGTATACGTACTACCACTTCTAATAATTTGATACTAAACTTGATATTTCATCTCGCTATTCTGGCGTGATGCAACAACTTGAACCGATATATATATATATATATATATATATATATATATATATATATATATACCAAGTTATATGTTTCGTATGACTGACTAGCCAACTGATTATGAACGAATAAAACATACTATTATGTACATGTGAAGAATGTTAACTGAGTTTTTAACTGCTAACAAGTGAACTTCAGTAAAAACATCAACAAACAGCTTCTCCTTATTAAGAAATTGCTTCTCTGGATTACACTAATTAATAATAATAAAGTTTACTCACTTTCTCTTCTTTTGTTTCTGACGATGTTGAAAGCTTTTCTTCTTTGTTAGTTTCTGCTGGAGTATCTCTGGATCAATAAAGAAAAGTTTATTGACGAAATGTTTTGCAAATGATGTCAGTTTTGCAGTCAAACCTATCTTCAATACATAATATTTAATAATTTCAATTGTTTTCTAAAGAAACTAGGAATAAACTGCCAAACGAAACGATGGTGATCATTTGTATTTATCGTTTAAAACTTTACCAAGTTCGGACAACAAACGCTTTCGCAATATAGTCAAGGCAACCTAATTTAACAATTCGAAAAATCTCCCCAATATCTGTCTATAATGACAAGTTAAAAATATTGTGAAATAATTTACACATACAACTTACACATCCATTTTAACTTCTTTGTTTTGAGTGCCTTTGTGAGGTTGAGCTCCACTAGTTGCTGACTGTTGTTGCTGTTCTTTGTGTTGCTTTCGATCAGCCTCCTTCTTACGTTGTTTAGCTGTAATACTTAAAATAGCCGTCTCTACTTTTTCACGTTTCTTTTCTTTTTCCTGCTCTAAAATCAAAAAAGTCAATTTGAAAATAATAATAATCGAAAAGTAAATCAGAATACCAACGCGCATGATGCGACTAGCGAAAAACCTATGCCAATATCTTTTGTAGATACAAGAAAAAATGAGAATATTTAAATTCGTGGAGCAGTAACTCAGAGGTTAAAGTGTTCGGCTTTGCGTGACTAAACCGCTAGTTCGAGCAACTCTTCTCCTAATTCAATCTTAACAACCAGATAACTGATAGCTCTATTAGCTCTCACACATGATATTCGGTATACAGCAAAATACAATAATTCATCCCTGGTAAATAGGCTAGTAATAAATAATAGTAATAATAATATTACCCATAATGTTACCTCAGAAATCTGAGTAAAACTAAATTATGCTGACAAATTAGTCAGAAAAAAGATGGTCATTTTTAGCGTGACATTCAAAAAGTAGCGTCAATTATCACTCACTATATGGAGGCCTCTATAGATGCCTTTATCAATGATTACAACGATTAGTTACTAAGAAAAAAAAGTTACCTAACCCATAAAGGCATTGAGGGGGTAAAAGTATGGAAATGTGTCAAGTGCATACGACACTGTTAGTACTGGATCATGGATGTTTCCTGAGCAATGTTCACGTACTCTGAGAGCATCGAGTAATCAAGGCTGAAGTTAGAAGCACGGTACAAGGAAAACATCACAAATCGGTCGACAAGATTGTGGTGGCTGAGACATGGATTCAGCATGTTTAGTTACTACCTACTAAGACATAGGTTAGAAAGTCATAGACGGTCAAAATAAAATGTGACATTAGTTGGTGGAGTAACCAACTGTTGGTTTGAGCCACGTTAGCAAACACAGACTACTTTGTTCGTGTTCGCGAGATCCTCGTGACGAAGTGTTGAATCTGATCTTTATCAATTTTGTGAAGCTTATAGATGTAGATGTAGATGTAGACCAACAGAGTTTTATACGCAATGGTTGAAATATGAAGGTATTAACTAACAGGATACAGCTAGCTTATAAATGACTATGTGTTCACGTTTATGTGGTTACATAATTGAAGGGAATTTATGTATTTGCACAACTACCAAGTCTAGAATAAGTAGTATGTTTGTAAAAAACGCTTTTTTTATTATAAACCCTCTCAACCAATTTTCAATTTATTTTGAAATATTTATTCAATCCTTGTTAATGATATCTATGAACTACCCAGTCTAGTGAATCATCCCAAAATCTGCACAGATTCTCAACATCGACTAACACAATCCATTGTAGATATTTGTTTACTTTAATAAGATATTTTTTTCAAAATTAAGAATTAAATACATAAATAGAATTTAACTAACGTAGTGGTTGAGGATAAGCAAAAACCGATGGTTTAGAATTTGAACGAAATTGCATTTTTGGCATATTTAGATCTTTATTCAATGCAATTAATGCAGTTGGTGTAAATGCCAAACTAATAAAATTCGTTAATGGATGCCAAAACCAAAAATTTTGAAAAATTAAAAGTCCAACAGCTGCTGCCATATTTGCATTACCTACATATTCAGCAAACGAAAAAGATATATATAACATACTGAATGTTAACAATACACAACTGAGAGATAAAAGAATTTTCATATTATTTAAACACCTAATTAAAATTCTCAGTACTTTCATTAATTTAGTAAGCTAAGTTTATATAACTGGTATTCTTTGCCAAAAATTTGACAGGAATATCAGTGAATGCAGTCAGTAGACTATTACGATGTATCATTTGTGAAATTGTTTTAATAGTAATTGATACCTTACATTTATTAATTTCATAGGTTCCTATTGATCTTTCAGTTATCACTACCATAGATCTTTCCTTCTCACTTTATTAATTATGACTTGTTGATATTGGAGCGAAGTTAAGTACATTGGGATGATGAACATTTGTGTCATATCAAATATACTTTCTGATTGACTGGCATTTATTTAAGCATTTATCCGAGGTCTATAACAACTGAATATTTATGAGAAGTGAAACAAAATCATATGTTTTTCGTTTTTATCTACTAAAGATATTCGTTCACAATCGTCATTGTTCGTTCGACATCGAACTGATAAAATTACATTTTTTGAAGTAAATGAATACATATATGCGTATTCTGAGAACTTCAGTACTTGATACTAGTATATTATGCTTGGTTTCTAGTCAGAACCGTGATAGAGAACAATATGTTTTACAACATCAAGCTCACAATATTCATTACAGAACACTGAACCAACATGAGGGGTTACCAATTATTTAAAGTTCTGAAGCATAATATTTACTAAATCAGGATTCATAATGAGTATTCGGAAGTAATGAAAAGTTTTTAATTCACTAGAATTAACTCAAAAGCACATAAAATGATAATAATAGTTGTTAAAATTAAGGAGCTGGAATATAAAATGGACACACCAGTACGCGTTTGCAATGAAATGGTCATGTTACATCCGCCAGCATCTAAAATGCCACATGCAATGATAGCACCAAATTTAGCCAATAAATCCTCATGGCGGTCACCAATAATTTTTAATAGCTTCTGACGGAAATCCGTGGACTAAAAGAAAAAGATAGAAGATTTTCTATAATGCAATACAATTGTAGATCGTATTAATTACTCACATCATATCGAATGAATTGTACTAGAGTCAGAGCAACATAAACAGATAACTGTTTTCTACTTCATCATTACATAAGATACCAAAATATCAAGTACACAATTGTAAACAGGAGGCTCTAAACATCAAAAACTTTTAATACGCAAATGCTTCTTGGAGGCAAATACGAAAAAATATGTAGAATCAACGGACTGTCGCATTGTAATACTCCCTGTTGCAACGAAGTATACGTGGACAATAAGACAATTTCGAAAGTAATAAGTTTGCAAATAGAATACTGACCTGTTAGTTTTATACAACCTGATCCTTTTATAAACTTGAATAATGCAAGAACATGATTTACAGAATGGGATGAATTCATTTAATTTCGAAGTTTCTTATCAACTGTGAACAGCTTAAAATTACAAAGAACTATGCAGAACTAAATATTTGACAAACTTTATCTGCTGAAATTAAGGTGAATGTTACGAGATTTGCTTACAAACGTAGCTAAATAAGACGTATATTTATGTCCCGCAAATTAAGAGTAGATGTGCGTGGATACAGTTAACAAACACGGGAAGGTAACGTAATCCTTGTGAAGTTAAAGAAGGAAATATATAACTGTAAGAAAATCAAAATATATTATTTTATCCCAAACGTTAACCTCAATCTCAACAGATAAAGTATGTCAAACATTTAAGTCTATATAATTCTTAGTAATTTTAAGTTGTCCATAGTTGATAAGATACCTCGAAATACAATGAATTCATTCTATTCTGCAAATCCTGAGCTGGTAGCCTGTATAATTCATACCTTTGGGCAAGTAACGGCATTCTGCTGAATTAGTACCATTGCATTGGCAATCAAAGCACCTTGACGAACAAATGCCACTGTTCCTTCATGTAACGTTTCCAGTAAACTGACTGCTTCTTTAAGAGCTGTCCCCGCACAAGCAATTCCTACAGCCATGGCAGCACCATAACGCAAATGAGGATGATAAGATTCTACAAGCAAGGATACTAGTGACGGGACTTGTTCAGGATTTCTAAGAGGAAATAAAACACGTGTAGCGATAAAATCTATTTTATTTATAAGATACAGCAGCTTTATACAATAGCTTATTGCAAGAGTGTGATTCATGAAGTGGTACCATCTGGAGAGTATAGATAAACAGAATCAATTCAACTAACCCTTATCACACTTCATATCAAACGATGGTGCAGCTATTAAAAAGCACTAATGCACGAGTGAAAACTATTTGGACATGACACCTACCAACAAGAAAGAACTGATGATAGCCTTCCCTTCCTTGGAACATTGTATCTAACTGTGTGATGCAAATATTTGTTCCAAACAGGTAAATAATAGTATGATAGCACAGTCGTACGAAGGCAGGTAATTTTTCCTATAATCAGTAGTATTATATCAGAATGCCATAAAGGTAGCATTCTATGATAAAAGCCGACAACATTATATCAACCATAAAGGTTAAATTTCATAAAACGTAATTAGTATTACAAATTTTTTCTCAAGATAGGGACGAAGAAACATATCATTAGCCGGAGTATCCTGAACTCGAACTATGATACAACAAATCCCGTTTCAGTGCAATTAGAAACTATTTCCTAGGTTGAATAACGAATGTATCCACAATCTTACGAATGGCCATACATCCATGTATTTTATTTCGTTGTAATGGTGAGATGAAAAAATATCAAATTAGTAACGTAAATGAATTAGAAAATGACGAAATAACTGTATATATTAAATTCAGAAATGAATTTCCTCCATGGTTGAAATTTTAAGAAGATTAATCATAATAAATAAACGATAAAGGTTCAGTGTAAATTTTTATGCAAAAACACACTTGAATAGTACGAATCCAAGAGCTGTTACAGCCCATCGTCGAACGTCATCATTAGTGTCACTAACTGCAGCATGAAGTAATCGCTTCACTGCCTGGTTATTACCAGTCCCACAATATGCCATTGCAATTGTTGCCATACCAGACCAGCGTAAAATGGGATCATTATCCTTTATTTTATAGAAAACAAAACCAACAAAAATAAATATTTACACAAAGCGTTTGATACAAACGACTACAAGACTTGACAAAGTACATAACATAACTTACTATTGAACAAAAACGAGTTGTAAATAAAGGAACGAATCTTAGGAGATACAACTTGGATTTTATATTATTTAAGTAGCAGCAAGAACAATGGAAATTTCATCCGATTTATGAGGTCATGAGCTTGCATAACCATTCCTTACTGAGTAATTGGTGAAGTGGTTTTTGTCGATAGATAAAGAACTCCAGAATGAACGAAATCAGTAGGAGGGAGATAACAAAGGGGGCATAATTTAATGCTATCGCGCAACTAATTGAACTGAAAAATACTTAATATTAATCTAATGACATGGAAGTAATGCTTTTTCAAAATCATCTGGAACATGAAACATACTTTCAATCATTCTTCACACCCTATTACCATTAGTAGGACTATATTCATTCTACACTACATTTTATTTCTACTAATTACAGTTGTTTTTGCTTAAGAAATTAGTTTCAGAGCTTAATATCAAAGGTGAAAGGAAGTAAGTTTCAGTTTCTTTTTTACTGTAGGATGTAGATTTCAGAAATACTGAGAATAAGAACAACACAAACTAGATTATACACAAAGAAGGAGATTTATTAGAGTATGTAAGCCCTGTCGCTGACCACGTAATACATTAGTGAGATTACAACAGAACATATGTAAATTTGTCTAAGGAAGCTAAAAAATTTCAAAGGACACTGATTTATTTAGGATTGTTGTTAAAATTATATTAAGGAAGTGCGTAGAAATATTTACACTGGTTTACTAGTCAGATTCAAGTTGAATCCGAACATGTCTATTAGTTAATACATAAAAGGATGACACTACATGATGCAACGTACAAGAACTAAGCCTGATAGTCAGGTCTTAACTTTATTGACTGAGTGATCTACGAACAGCATATCCCACAAGCACTTGTGTTAAATGACATGCAATCATGTAGTGAAACAAGACTACTTCAGTTGCATTGTCATTTAGCATCAATTTACTCGATGGCTTGTATCAGTAAGCCGATATTATGAGGAATTAGGATAAGTTTGTATTTTCCCGTTGATTTGTAATGGACTGAAACTGGTCAGTCTCTGTTGCCATATGTGCATCCTGAGCGGATTGCCTCGATATAGCGTTATTACACAAGTTATATATTTAAGTTGGATTGTGACTGGCAACCGGAATCCAGGACGCGCACATATGGCACATATAGCAACAGAGACTGACCAGTTTCAGTCCATTACAAATCAACGGGAAAATACAAACTTATCTTAATTACATATATATGCCCATTGCACAAGTGTGACTGTCTGAAAACAGTAGCATAGTGGTGAACGCGGTGGCGTTTGGCACGAAGCGGACTGGGTTCGAATCCTAGTGTGAACATCAACATTGGGATGTAGGTACATCCAGCCGATAAGTCCCAAATGGGACGAAACGCGCGTCCTGGATTCCGCTTGCCAGTCACAATCCAACTTAAATATATAATATTATGAGTAGTTTCTAGCTGAGAAAACTGCATCATTGCGGATTATCTATCGATTATCATCCTAATTGTGTTAATTACAAATTTAAAAGTTATCTACTTTCCACAGCACAACAACAAACTTACAATAATTAAATTATCAATAAGTTCATCAGCTTCTTCAACACGACCATACATAACAAGTGCAATACCTAAGGCAACGCCACGTATAATCTTCTCATGTGCAGTTTCTTTAGCATAGCCAAGTAGATCTTCGATAGCTCGCGTTGATCCGGTTCCTAACATGACTAAGCCAATCCCAATGCCAGCTGCTTCACCTTCAGATATCGTAAGGTAAGTTAAAAACCAAAACAGTCATAGACTGATAGCACATCACTTTTAAAATTAAAAAATATTGGATACACAATTCTAACTATAAAGGGAGGTGGGACGGCGGCTTAGTGGTTAGGGCGTTTGACTTTCAGCAACTAAGTTGTACACCTCAACAGCCCTCTACCTACCGTAGTTACAGCAACTAGGTAGTATCATTAGTCATGATATCTAGTGTGGTGTGAAGCCAAATACATGAATTCCTGCCTGGAAAATTTGATAACAATAATAATATTAGTACTAATAATAATACGGATAACGAGTATCGCATTTAATAGTAGAGAACTTCGATAGGAAGCATAACATTCCTTAAACAATTATTTTCATTGGTTACTTAAAGTTAAGGCTCTAAAGGTAGAGCCCGACCACCGTCCTATAGCGATGCGTAATGTTGATTGGAGTAAGAAAAAGATAGAAGAAAACGAAAGGCGGCCAAACCAATAATCCATCATATCGCTGAATATTGGTTTGAGCCGTGTCAGTAGGTGCAGACCGCCTAATTGATGTCCGCTCAAAAACGGTAGTTAGTGGTTGGAGACTAATTGTGATATGGCTTATAATTAGTCAAATTGAAGCAAGTGTGTTCACTCTTTATCTTCTCCTAGGTAGTAAATTCCATTACTCTTTCGTATAAAACTGATTGATGGACCATAATAAAAAACTAAGTTAATGAGCTACATACGAAAAAATTGTCGACCAGCAGAATCAGGATACAAATTAATAAGGTTATTACAAAACGATAAACTGTACAACCACAAATTACTATAAATATATGGAAACAAAGTGGTTTCGTTTGATGAGTAGAACTAAAAAATAATATTAATTTACTTGTTAGTGAAATGGATAAATTAGTTTCGCACACTAACAACCGATTACCTTAAATTGAAGAGCCCGGCATAAATATTTTATAGTGATATTTGATGAGGCACAAACTCTTAAAGTGCTTTATTTATTAATAACTGCAGATACTGAATAATTATTGATCAAAGCTCACCTGTGATTGCATCATCTTGATAAAGATTAAGTTTGATTTGATCATATACATCCTCCCTACCAGTGCCCATAGCAGCTAATCCAAGACCTAAACAAGCGCCGTGGCGAACAGGTTCTGCAGTAGCCTCTTTGCATTGATTGAGTAAATATTCTGAAACAAATAACATTAATTATGAAAGTAATTATGAAAGAGCATACGGGCAGAAGAGACAGAAACAACGTGAAACCGAATATGTAAGTATATCAATATGATTGGACAAATTTCATATCAATGCAGTGAGTGAAGATTAATAAGAAACGTAGGGCAACAAAAGCAGGGATGAAATAAGAGACGAAAATTATTTCCATTAAAAAATTAATCGAATCGAGTTATATGGATAACGCTATACTCACAACTTCATGAGAAATAAGGAGTGAAGTATATTAAGCACTATAACCAATCCCCAACAATAACACCTAATTAACAGACAGCAATATACAAAACGAAAAATACATGTATCGAATATTTCAACTGTAAGGGATATAAAATGTTGAGAAGCTATAAATCAACACACTTATACAAGATAAATAAAATTTAGGGTTAAGAAATACGCCGCCAAAATATGCTACACAGTTTAATACACGAAACGATTGAAATTTAATTATCATTAGTATCAGAGAAAATGTATTTCGTAAACGCCTGTCAGTGACTGCACATACTAGATGGCAATTCGAAGGTATTCGACAGAATGCTTCCTTTAAGGCTGAAGACTAATTAAAGAGTACATCTGTTGAGTAAGAAGCTGTTTACATGGTAGATCAGTTTAATATACTTTATCGTGCAGTAAAATGAAAACGTGTTTACACAGAAAGTGACTAAAACATGCTTCTTAAATATTCCTCATGATTACGTTCAAGAACTTACCTGTCATTGTTCCACCATGATTAGCATGAATTAAGCCTAAGGCAAACAAACCGCCTCCTTCAGTGTAAACGGAACCTGACGAACCACTAGCATCTTTTGGTAAATAGGCAGACATAAGACGTAAAGCCTCCTTTTCATGACCTAAAAGATGAAAAGAGGTAGAACATTAATCACTAGCTCTGATTGTCAGTGCAAATTAGGATAAAATATCGATCAACTTCATTAGTATTGGAGCCAATGTTTGTTAATATTTAGTCAAATCTCTTTAATTTTTAACGTTCATAATACAATAATCCAAGAAATATTTACCTTTGTGTATTACTCCGAGGGTCGCAGTAGCAGTAAATTTAGCCCAATTTACAGCTTTTCCTAACCAATTTAAATGATCCCTTAAAAATTGATCTGACGTTGTTCCACAGTGCATAATACCATTTGCAATGACTGTAGCGTTATGTGTCACGGAATGCCGTACCTCATCACGTATACGTTCAAGCAACCGGAGATCAGCTTTATTATTTCGTATCAAAAACTGTAGATGCAATTCAATTACCTAAATATAAAAAATAAGTTTTCAACTGAGATATTTAAGTCAATAACTTTTAAGGAGTTTGTTTTAAACTACAGAAATGAAATATACATTCACAATATATACTTGATGGGCAAATTTAGGTTACATGTACATATTTTACTGTAATATAATTCACAAACAAAAGATAGAAGTAATATTTTAATATCCTTACATTTTATCGTAACAAAGATTCAGTGCAGAGATTTATAGCCATAAAAAACAACCATTGCCAACCAACTACCCAGCTGAAACTGACAGGGTGATAAACAGATTGTTTTTTAGAACTAATTCTACACTGTTTCAGAAGAACAATATGAAGTTAACGTGTCAGGATGATTACACAGTACAGATACTAAGAACTACTGTTTACGAATTAAATAAAATATCTACCGTATCGGAGTTACAAATACTTTCATATAAAGAAGCCAAAACTAAAAGTAATTGCTCCCATCAAACTCAAAAACTTGAAATATACATAATAACCGTAGTTTAAAGTTAAAGTCTGAGAAAGAAAACAATCTAAAAGCATACTGTAATAAATGTTCGGTCGATAAGGACCTTAAAGACAAAGTGGAAAAAGAGGGGAGGTTATTACTTTATAGCATAATACCGAAGAATGAAAGCTGTATAGAACCAGACCCTAGCCGGTCTATCTTGGCTCCCTGGTAGGGGGTCTTAAATACGGTGTGAAGCAGCGGGCTGAAAGCTTATCAGATATAGCCCGGAAAAGAAGACAATGGCGATCCTACCGCGATTTTCTACTAAACACTTATTAAAAGTGTGATGATTTACCTCAATTGAATGAAATCATTCTAAATTGCATTGCTATTCAGTCTGTATCGCCTACTTCTCTCATGAAACTTTATCTTTTTGACAATGATCATCTTTTGCCATTTATTCTCTACAATATTATGTTTCTAATTCTATGTTGCGTAAATTTATGGTGCACATTCGTGTACTGAATAAAAGTAAAATTAACTAATGACTTTATATAGCATATACTCTTGTTAACGACCATTAGAACCATACACCCTTGATTCTGACTATGAATTTACGTGAATAATGGTAGAAATTAATTGGAAATCCAAAAAACTTAGCAGGTTGGAATATTTCGTTTGCATCATTTGAACGTTATATAGTGGTAGTTGTTAAAGGTCGAGTACAACAGTCCGGTTTATCACTACTTGAATCAACTCCAATTAATAAGAAACATTCATAGGAAAACGATGGTTTATAAAATATTTTGTGATAGAGATTCTAACAAAATAAATATATCTGCTGTGGCAACCCTAGGGATAATACAACTTACTACTTGATCACATTAAATACCGACTAACAGTTCATTGGATTTTACATATATAATAAGACAACATATAAACGATTTTAATACTTACTTTATCACCTGAGAGAATGCTGATTAGGTGCATAAGACGGCTTTTAATTTCTTTGTCCAACTCTGAAAGTGTTTCAGCTGCAGGTATCTCAGTTTCTTTGTTAGCTTCAGTAGCTGACGTAGTTTCGGCAATTTCTTCCGAGTTTTTATTGTCTGTTTTCTTTCTGTCAACACTTGTAGTTTCGACAGTGGCAGCAGATGAACCCTCTGGTGTTGATGAACGTTTTTCAGTACTCTTATCACGTTCGATTGAGCTCATTAAATGACTTAATTTTGAGCTTTGAGACAGAGAAGCTGAAACACGTTGAAGGAAGTTTTGGGTTGCATTTTCGTACAGATCAAAACCTATTTGATATGCTGTTACAGCTGCTTCTTGTGACTCCAATAACAAATGTTCCAGAGTATCTGCTGTGGTCTGAAAATACAGTTAATATATAACAGTTGTTTAATTATCTATGCCATACATTACGGAGCGAATATGTTTAAAAATTAAATGTGTTAGTGAAACCATATTTAGACAATGTATTGCTTTAATTACTATAACTCAATATAAAATAATGCTTCAAAAATATCAATTTGACAGCGCATGATGACATAAAAATTATACTGTTAGATTCGCCAGGATAGTGAGACTGATGTGGATTTAAGTGCATACCAGCTGTCTTGTCACTGATTGGTTCAAACATATTGAATTGATTACTTTTACAATTGTGTTGGATACTGATTGCAATTGTTAGTCACTCTATGAACGCCAAGAATTTAAAGTTCGAGTTGGGTTGAAAAAACTAGGAATAACACTACAAAACTTTACTCGACAGTTGCTGCTGCCTTGACGTGGTGGTCAAGCTTGCCTATAGTAATAACCCAGTCAGGCTATGCTGGCAGGAACAATAGTTCCTTAGGGTCCTACCAAGTTAAGAAGGTTGGTTGAACAGGTAGAAAAATAAAAGCAGTAAACTTAAGGTCTGAGGACGATGTCGTACTGCCGACTATACTGAGGTGTGACAGCAGTAAGGAGCTCCCCTCAGACAAACAGCATGACACTGATTTTGTCTTCCCAAGAAGGGTGGGGTTAGAAAATGTCGACTCTAAAACTGCACACCTCACTTTACTCCATGGATTCATGTCTCCGGTGGTAAAGCATTGACAAGTAAGCTGCTAACACAATAAAAACCTCTTTTCCAAAAACCGTGTGTGGTTAGCCTCAAGCAATTGTCCTTTGAGCACTGAGATCATGCTTTCAAGTCTAAGACCAACTCTATACCAATTCGCTTTTCAGGTACATCAAGATTAACCCTTACACTGTGTGGGCAACTAGGAAGAGACAACCATCCCCATATACCTAAAAGCACTCGAGACCACTGCCTTTTTGATAAAATTCCTTCAATTTCTAATATTTTTGCTACCTTCACTTCCAAACTTAAATCCACACCTTCGACTTTCTCTTTACGTGCCATCAGTGCCAAGGATTCTACCCCACGAAATACAGTACCGGGTCTATTGAGAGCACGCTCCAAACTACACTGGAGCCTTCAACGTACGAACCCTATGTCAAATTGAGCAGCAAATCTCCTTAGCTAAGATATTAGATCATCGCGCCAGAGATGCATGTTGTGTCTCTGAAACATGCAAACAGGGACGTCGCTTCGTCACTCACTAGAACTCACCTAGCCAATATTAAGGACCTACGCGACATACCTTTCGTTTATGCAGTGACGTGACAGCCACTGCTCGTGAACTAACCAGTGTATTATATTAAGTAGGAGGGCAGCACTTCTTGGATGGATTCCTGTCGACGGTCACCTGTCTTGTTCGACTAAAGGGTTCGTTATAACTCAGAAGGAAAGGGAGGCACGCCGTTGTCCTTTTGTCGTTTCCCCTTACGCTCGTACTGACTGAAGCCCGGACGAGGTGAAAGATGGATTTTACAAAGAGCTTCCGAATTACAACTCGTGAACTGCAAATGCGAGAAAAGTAGGCCAGTTTCAGACCTGATCGTCGTTGTACCAACTAAATATTCAACATTCGTCGGGTCTTAGAAAATATACATAATTTTCTGCGTCCGACAATGCTTTTCTCTACTTGAAAGCAACGCTTGACTCCGCAAAATGAGAGGCTTTATGGTAGAATTTTTTTATAACATTAAGCCACAAAGCATGTTCAGGATTCATTTTTCTCCTCACTCCACCCACTTCCAAATGCAAACTGTTGCCTCATGACTAGTCTGAGTCAACACCTTGTCTGGAGATAGGGAGTGGTGTGATCGAGCGCGGCCATTACGAATAAATCACATTCGTAGGTTATTAGTATTTGCTGATTGATTTCTTCGAAATATCGATTGTGTTAGCTGGGATTATCAGAAAAGTAACAGTGAGGTTAAACGTCGGGTAGGGAGAAATAGTATATCAGTCGATGGGGTTGTAAATCTTCATAGAATAAAGTGGCTGGGACATGTGTTAGGTATGCCCAACCACTGTCTATCTTGAAGTGCGAAAATGAAGAAGGATAGAAGCAAGTTAGGGGCGACCAAACCAAAACATGGTATCAGTCTATGAAGTCACTGATTGCTGACTTGGGTTGTGTTGGTAGATGCAGACTACCTGGTTGGGTCTGTGCAAATGCTGCAACTAATGGTTGGAGATTCTGGGTGACTTGGCTCATCTGTCACAGTGGCAGTGTATTCACTCTTTATCCTTCTTTAAATCGCAAGCCTACAATTATTTCATAGCTTTCTTCATACGAACTAATTATTTCTCCCAAGACCATATTCCATATGTCGACTCCCTTATTATTACTATTATTATTGAAGTAACTACTACTTCTACTGATTAGGTGTTAACCCTGCCTCGCTGCTGAGGTGTGACAACTTGGATCGATGAACACAGGTTACAGGTTCTGTGTTATCCATACATACAAGGTTCTAATGTAAATAATGGAAGTTCAAAAAGATCCTAGTATTATAACGAACGATAAAATCAATACCAATTTCACCTTACACATCTGAAATTGAAAGCATAATCTTACTTTAGATTGATAAACGTGGGTATTGGGGTATACAACCACGTATTAACTATAAATTACATAAGTAGCAAGCTGCATATAACGCAGAAATGCAAAATAGAACAAAGTTGCTTTTCGGACTATGATGATTCATGTAACTTTTTGATTCGAAAAGTGGTAGTAAGAAATGTTTTATAACTAACTTGTGGATCATCCATTAGCACTAAGCATTGACAGACACTGACGGCGTCAGATGGAAGAGCTCGATTCATATACACAGAGACCAAAATTTTAAGAAGACGGTTTCTTAAACGCACACTATCAATTAAAGTGAGTACAACACGAAAAGCGTAGCGAAGCATGCCTTCTTGATCATCTGAAGAAACTATCGCTCTTTCGAATATATCCAACCTGAAACAAAAGTAATAAGACAATAAAGAGCTGTAAACATCCCCACGCCAAGCAACTACATAGTACGATTACGGACAAGTTATATTAATCCTTTAAAGACCTTGCTATCAGATTAGTTATTTAGGTTCAGCTAAAAAGGTGCGGTTAGAAACTGAAGAAAATTGGTATACTACTTGAGAACCTATACTACTGTGTAGCATCAGAATGCTTAAAACTGATCGACGCTAATCAGCTCGAAATACAACATACTGAAAATAAACACTTGGAGATAAGAGTTACTTTGCGGTCATAAATGAATTCTGAATGAAGCAGCCTTAGTTGAGACCTCCAAACAAATTACTAAGCAATAAATAAGCACAACTGAATACACTGAAGTAACTCTCCAACTTGCTCAAAATGTCATTACTTTGATCGTCAGAAATATGCTTACGCCTAAATATAAGCCCAGTGAAACCTAGCCAGGAAGTATTACAATTGCTTATAATATTAGTGGCCAAAAAAGGTATTCCTAAAGGGTACTGCATACTTACAATATTCCAAATAATTGAAGCTAGGATACTTCAGATGCATCATATCGTATATATTCAGGATCACATACCTTATTACCGAAAAACATATTTGATTGATCATCTTTGAAACATTAGGAGACAATGATAAAAAGCAACTGAAGGATCTCCGCCTGTTTATTTAACTTAGTCTTTTGTATTGCTTGACAAAGAAAAGCGTCCAGATGCATAGAAAGTAGACAAATATGAACTTATTGATAATTTTTACGAAGTACCTCTAATTCCTTAAAAGTGATGAAAAAGGTATGCAGAAATACACCGACCTACTGAATATTTCTGTCTTAGTTTCGGATTACTATGATCTATGTACGAATTTTTACCGAAATGCTTAACATCCTATAAGAAGGCAGGTTCGGTTTAATTTGTTAGTCAACGATCACATGCAAGTATAATTGTTTATTCACCGCCAAACTGGTACTCTAAAAATACGTTTCAGTTCGGAAAAAGTAAGCATTACGAATAAGGACTTCAGAAACTTGTAGGTCAATCAAGCAATGATAAAAGCGCTCGATGTTTCAAACGCACATTAAGATTGACTTTGTAAAAAATGAGAATAAAACAAATACCTGCGAGTCTCTATAGCGATTCCCAAGGCCTGCTTATACTGTTTATGATCAAAGCAACGGTCAAACATTTTGTTGACAACATGTTCTAGCCTTTTGTATGTTGTGCTATTAGCAGACCAGCATCCGTCCTCTAAATTCTGTGTTGACAAGGAACTTGAAGAATCAGTAGGCTGATCTTGAGTTACACGGAGAGTGGTATATTTATCGATGCATTTAGCTAAACTATTATAGTAACAAATATTTGTTAGTTACCAATAATGGTTTCTACATATTCAGTATTTGCATTGAAATCGAAAAGTTCTTCAGCACATAAAGCATAGTGAAGTGCATCATCATATACAGCCAAGTGATAGTACACCTTAGATACAAGCAAGGCAGCTAGCTTATTGTATTCGAAACTAGAGTCTTCGTGAAGTATCTCGATTTTCATTACTGCTTCCGAAATTTCGGCCCAAAACTCATCAACTATATCATATAATCGCTTTAAAGCGAATGCCTAGTATAAAATAAAGAATTTGTAAGTTAGGTTTTACCTTAACATCAGCACCCTTATTATCCAAAAGCGAAACTAGACCAGCAGCCGAAGTCAGTGCCATCTTAACCAGTGATTAAGCACGGTAACGTATACTCTGCACAAAGCGCTATACCAAACTACTATGTTCAATATTACCGATTGCAAATCATTGATAATTGCAATTCAAGAGACCCATCCTAAAAAAATAAAGGTCCAAGTTTACTGACCTTTGTTAATCACAACTAGCCACGTTGGGAAAGTTCGTAGTACGGTTTAGACAAATCCTCAGAATATGAGGATTAGAGACTATGTTCTTATTTATAAAGAGTGTGTACCTCCAGTATTTCCTTCAAAATCGTTAACAAAGGAATATACAGCAGTTGGGAATGTAGATGATCACTCGTGTCTTTATATTCAAGCATCCCTCAATGTCTACAAAGATAAAACAGACATCCATAATTTTTTGGAAAGATTCTTTAATAGAACCCGTCACTATCTCCACAGGGAAATCTTTCTACCGTTCGCCTATTGTAACCACGAAAAGGTCAGCGCAAATGTAATCTACAAGTTATTCATATTTGCTCATAAAAAGGAGTGGTCTATGGTCTAGTATGGGAGTAGATTTTATAAGTGATTTGTTAGTCGAAACAGGGTCCTAAGACGTACAATACAAAATTATGTCCTCATGATTCTTGCATACCGCACTGGGTGTAATTTCAGTGATTAACGTCTAGCAGAATAGGGTTCAAGTTTTTGTCCGACAACCTTCTGGGTGCTGTTCGAATAATGTGTTTCAAGATTGTAGTATCCTTCCTAAGATAGAGTGACATGACATAAGCGATCACTTTACGACATGGTCTTATATACGCACTAAAAATACTAATCAATATTTCAGGAGTTAAACTTACTTACGTTCTGGAGTGAAACACCTTGACAAAGTATGTCACAATCTCTGCAGATTACTAAAAACTACAGACATCTAGAGAATCTCAGGCTCTGGTTAGGTCTTGTACTGTGAATAAAATAATACGACTGAACTCCCCCGAAACTGTGTGTATGTAATATGATTATTTTTGTTGGGATCTAAAGTCCCCAAAAATATGACCGTTTATTATATCAAGCGAAAGGCGTTGTTTTGATTTTTTGTAAGATAGATTTCTAAACTATCATCAAATAATTCAGTTTCAAAAGTGGGGTATACAGACGTTGTTTACTAGTATCGTGTAGTATTTTTGCTCCACAATATAGTCTATCTACATGTCTAGTCTCTTGGAGTAGTTGTGGGTTGGGAAGAGACAAACTGTGGTACCCGATAGTAGTACAAGTGTCAGAGATAAAGGTCCGCACTAACCGTAACGACTATGGAGGAAATTAGACATAGAATCCAGCTACCCTAGGTAATTTAGTTGTATTGTATAGTGAACGGTACTAATTTAATAAAAACTTAGAAGTTCGTCTCATCTGGGAAAACATATTACTTTATCATTAATATTTTGCGCTTATTAATATAATGAGGGAGTTGCTTAGAACGCAATTACGTATCCTACTCAGGTCCACTTGCAGAGTTAAGGTATCGCAGTGACCTACATGTAGAGTGGTTTGTAACAAAAATGGTAGGTGGGGGAACTAGTTTAAGGACGGGACTCCGTAACACTTTACTTGTTAGTGTAAACCAATTAAAGATAACAAAAGACTCTAACCGCAGACAAACACTTAATCAACCAACTAAACACTTATGAATAACGATTTGTTCACATTCCTAAAATTACTGCGGTAATCGTTTCTTTCGCGTGTTGGAGAAGTCCAAAAGGACTATGTGGACAGGATAACCATGCAAAGCTGATACATTCCTACTATTTGAGCGTAGAACTCATGTAGGAAGTAGTGTATGTCTGTAGCAGCATGTCCACCGCTGAAGGGGCAGCTGTTTTTTGTTAATGACACATTTCAACCAAGCTATCGCCTTGCTAGTGTAAGGCATATTCTTAAATGTTTGTTGTGCCAACAAAATTGTTCTGGCAATTGCACTCGTGGAGGTCCACCTGTTCAACCCACGTAATTTTACGCACAAGTTAAGATTTAACATATCTAAATGTCTGTGGTGACCCTGTGACTTTAGAGGCTAGCTTTAGATGTTTCCTTATACAGTTTTGCTATTGCACAGTCGTTGATGCATACGCAGATGAAGCCAACACGAGGAAATAAATAGTGTAAGAAAACGTCCACTTCTCAATACAAAGGTCATGAGTAGAAATTCGAAGAGGCCGTTTGCCGGTACGTTAGGAGTTTAGCACATTCTATCCACATAAATAAGATTTCGATTACATATATTTACACCACCAATTTCTAGAAAAGCTTTCATTCTTCTCAAAACAGCCACCAACCATAAATGCAAGGTCAGGAGTGGTCTGCACTTTGATCTGCCGACAATCATAAGTAGGATGCTAAACACTGCTGTTCTTTCGAAGATCATTGGATACTTGATAAGAGAATAATTCTAAAACCGACATGTCTCTAAGTCTTTATCATGCCACATTATAGGACTCATTGACTGCTGGACGCAAATAGCTGTATGAAATGCTACAATTTCGGATATGATTTTATGTAACTTACATTTATGCGGAAAATACAAATAATAAAAGCATTATGAAGAAACAACAAAGCGACTAAGACTTTTTGCCACACATCACAAATTAATATTCATTTGTTGCTAATTATTTGCATTGGCAGACATTGGATGATTAATTTGAAGTCAACCTGTAACACAACGCAAAGCTATCATCATCCCAAACGCAATTAAAATTAGTCATCGATATTTCAACCTACTAATAAGCAGTATAAAATAACATTCAAAATTTTTTGTGGGCCATACAGCTGGTTACACCTAGTTCAAATCACTGATCAAACAAACAGGTTGTCCTGCAATTACTAATCTGTGAACTCCGTCTTCTATTTTCGTCAATATTAATCACATGTAAATGAGAACCAAAAGACTACGTATCGACTTTGATGAATTTAATTTTGGGGAGTAAGTGAATTGTGTCTTTCTTACAAATTGATACTTCATTCAGTCCTCTTGAAACAGAAGTATATCGCCTAGAGGTTACACGGACGTATACAGTCCTGACCTCACTTTTATGTGTCATTTGATTCTTTGCGTTGGGTCTCCCGTTAACTACAAAATAAGGTTTATGGCCAAAGCCTAGCCATTCTGCATATATCATATTCAGGTTTAAATATATGTCCATTATGAGTTGGAAAAGTAGGACTTACGCAACCAACCAACAGGTCTTCTTTAAGCAGCATATATCTAAGAGATTCAAGTTCAGAGGACCCAATTGCTTCTCCTAAGATTTTAGCTGAAATTTATAATACGACACTCGTAATCATCCCGTCTCCAGGATTTAAAAAACTCTTTAGCATAAAGCAGGTAACAGTGTTCTTGTACATTAGATAAAGAGAACTCTGGAAACCAAGAAGTACATACGTCCTTAACTGTGGATCAAATTGATGTAGCTGTGTATTTTAATATGTAAAAACGGTAGTCCGGATTGCTTAATGGCCATTATAATCCTGTGACACACGGCCACACATTACTACATGTAAATATCCTAATGACAAGAAAAGACTAAATCTGACACCTACTTAGAATTTCCTAAGTTAAGATAGTACACAGTATCCCACTTATATTGATGTGCAAACAATCAACTAACAAAATAGAAATATATGAATGACGTTAGTTTTCTGGATGGGGAAAATGAACAGACAAATAGGACTATAAACCCCTGGTCTTATACAAAACCACAATATAATTAGGAAAATTCTTTTTACACTCAGTAAATTCGACGAAAATTACACGTTCATGTACTATGGATTAATGGAATGAGAATGGAAGAAATAATCACGTCCAACCTTCAAGTGGCGGTAGATCTGGGATGGTTATATTGGTTTTAGATAATAAGTACAACGCTCCTTTCACAGAACGCTTTGTTTCCTTAATATTCTGAGACAAAAAAAAAATTAAAAATGGCAAAAACGTAAATACTAAATTGCAAATAAGTTAAGGCCAAGTTAGATTACTTAAAACAGCATTTAATAAACCAGACTAAGGGATAGTATTGCTCTGATTAACATATGAGAAAATATTCGATGTAATAAGAGATTAAGAAATGAGAGCTATTAACGACAACGTAATCAAAGTACACTTGAGTAAGTTAGTCGCTTTATGCCACTTTTGAAGAATGCAATCAAAAACTGAAGTATTGTCAACTCCTTACTTTCCATTTTAAATGTAGAAGCTTTTTCAGCCATATGATACCCTCAACCACCTAGTCAAGGTCGAAAACTAATGCGTCAGATAACATTTCTAGTAGTATTACATGTTTTCTTCGTAGGAGTCGATAAAATAATTTTTACTAAATTAAACAAATCAAGAAATTAGGCGACATTGTTAGTCTTTATCGCTAGTTTAGAGTGATTTACAGGTGGCAGTGTACTTCCATACTCTTAAAATTTCTTCAAAAATATTAAAATGCAAAAGCAATTTCAGGAATACTACTAAAACACATGTTTCTTCAGCTCATTTCTGTTAATAAAATTAAAATAAAGAGATCAAGTCAACTAACAATAGATACATATGAAAACGTACATTTACAGATGAATGCAAATTGACTAAAGTTAGAAACACAAACCATTGAATCAAGACTCAATGGTCTAGAGGTTAGGTGCTCATCGCGACATTGAAGATCTCATGTTTGATTCCCGAATACATACTACCGTGGAACTCCATACTTAGATGAAATAAATAATTAGTGTTTCCAGATTCCCAATAGTTGCCAACAGTCAGTCTGTGATGTAAAATTCATGTCAAGTAATTTTCATAGCACTCATTGAGAATACAAATGTATTCGATATAAATTTAACCCAACCAAATCTAGTTTGCCACCCGCCAACCAAACTGACTACGTTTGCGCGGAACATGCAACATGGAGCCAGTAATTTAAGGTAAGTGATAGAGGACATAGATAACGACTATGAAGACCTTTCCTGAAGGTAGTTACGCTAATCGCTTTATTCAATTGTTATTGAACACTTTTAGTATCCAATATCTTTACAATAAGATTTCTGACAATCTTAAATATACTTCTGATAATCTGTTTGAAGAAAATCACTTGTAACTAGTTCCTCAACTACAATAAAATAGCTTGATGTATTCATCAAATAAATTTAATTCCTAGGTGTATTCATTTAAAGATGTGAAGTTGATTAGGAAGTTTTCCATGAACATTTATCTCAGAAGCTACAAACTAGCAAACTCCCTAAAGGGCAATGATTCAGAATTAGTTAACAAGATGAATTTTCACAATAGATGTTAGCATTTATTGTAACCACTTGAATTAAATGGACAGTTAATAGGCGATCTATCGAAAGAATGAGATTACAAGATTCAGTTTTGAGAACTACTTAATAAAATCTGCTAGTAATCATTGGTGATATTGTGGAGAGACTTAGTATAATTTCTTTTAGACTTTTTGATATTATCTGGAATATGCAAAAGAGCAGCGCACATATACATAACATCCTTATCTGATACATATACAACAAATGAAAGACAGTGGATGATTCACCATAATTAATTGCTAAAAAATTTTCGAAGAACAGGAAAGAAATTGGCGACCAGTGTCAACGTCAGACAGGACAGACAGACAGTTACAACGTAGAACTTGGTACTCCGCCTGTAGCCCCACAGGGTTGCTGCCGGTCCCAAGCCCGGATAAAGGAGGAGGGTTGGGCATGGGGTTAGCAACCCCATCCCGTAAAACAACTATCATGCTAAAAAACAGTTCACGAGTAAAAACCTATATAACCATTCTAACTCTGCCTTGGAAATTGGAAGGACCAATATGACGCTTCATGGTGAAAGCCGAGTTCCTTCGGGAGCCATGAGGCCGATGCCCCCCTCTTCTGACAACCGGAGCAACAATTAATGTACTCGACCGACCTCAAACAGCTGTCCCCTGGACACTGCGGTCACACTCTCAGGTCATCACGACCTCTTCTAATCCTCTTTCTCTTTCAGGTTCCTCAAGAATGACCCTTCCACGGTGTGGGCAACCGGGAAGTGATAACCGCCCTCATACCTCTAACAGCATAAGAGATCATTTTGCTCGAGGTCAAATCCCACCCTCAACTTTCAATAACTCCCTTATTCCCACGATTAACCCGACGAGCCTAACCTTATCACCTCACGCCCCTAACGCTAATGGTTTGAGTTCACAAAACAGTGTCAACGTCAGCAACATGTGAAAAGTGAAATGACTAATGTAACTATAGCATGTCTAACGAGTGAAGAATGGTCATTAGCCCCAATCCCTGATATCCGCTAAAGCAGGAGTATGATGAAAAAGTCAGACGGGAACAATAAACAACACAATGATTCATAATGTAACATGTGGAAACACCCATGCTTCTTATGCGAAAGATACTAAAAACACTAAAAAATAACGTTTTGATACATTGAATAGTAAAACAACCACGTAGAGACATTCATACTTCGTGCTTCCTTGAATTTTCATTCGCTACTTGTATTCGTTAATCAATACCATTATTGTTGCTAGGTGAATAAGCTAGGCTACTAGTAACTGAGTGACGACTGAAACTGATACAATGTTTTACCAGGGTTAATACGTTATCGCATGTGACTGGATGCATCAGAGTTCAACATCCTCAGTTCAGTATGATTAAGTGATTTATGGGGATTAGGTCAAATTAACGACAATTTATTTATTACTTCATGATACTGATAGAACAATCAGTGAAAGCAAGAAAGTGTTGCAATACTATTTAGTTATTCTTAAGGCCCCCTCCCCACCAGACCAGTATTGCACACGTAATCCTACAGGAATACAAACAGAGAATCTTCAAATCTCAAGTTGATGCAAACACATTGCCAATTATATGTTCCATATTCCCACTACGACATCAGTCACTTAACCAATATGAATTAAGCGCTGGTGATATTGTTTAGAGGTAAGACGTAGGTGTTGTAACCATCTATCTGAGAGGATGCATCACCAACAAAAATATCTGTCGGGGTTGAAACCTTCATTGTTCCAATAACGAGCATCATAAACCTCTCGGCTTATAAAAAATTGTACCGAAAATCAATGACTATTTTTAGCTACTAAAATATGTATATCAGTGGGAAGGAATTTAAAATACGCTAATAATTTGATAAAACGACCAAGGCACTATACACGTTATCACCCGTCGTGAAAACAACGATAAAAAATTTATGGAATTACTAACTTTTTGCTGCTTCTCAAGTATATCAGCAACAGAGGAATCATATGGAGGGTCAGTTGGACCAGGATTACAAATCTTATTAGCTAACGATGAGACATCTGGGGAATAATGACTAATTAACGCAGAAACTTCCCACAAACTACTTTCTAATGCTCCAGATGATTCAAATGTTTCTGCATCCCACTTATAAGGATCACCAATTGACTGGGCCTACAAAAAGAAAAGAAGAGATAACAATATAACTTACATGGTTGAACATACAAAACTTCATCTTGTTGTATTGTCGACAATATTTTCTGTTGTCGGTATTGAAGACAGCGATTTTCTTGGTCGTTAATTGCATACGTGCATCATAAGCAAAATTTCTCGATAGTGTCTTCAGTATCATGTTTTCCTATTTTTAGGTAAAGACAGATTGCTACTATCAGTGGAATCCACGACACACGTCCCAACCTACTTAAGACTTGTCAGATGAATATACTAGTGTTGATATCCACATTGAGATTCAAACTAATCTAATTAACAACCTCACACTAATTGAATAAATAATTGGCTTAGTAGCTAAGAGGATAACGCGTTAATGTTTGAAGTGATAGATACTAGCCCAGAATGGGAACTTCAAAACTAAGATGCAGATACATTAAGCAGATCAGTCTTAACTAGGACGAAACGTACATCTGGGATTTCATAGATAGCTACAATCCGACTTTACTTAAACGCCATTTTGTTAGAAAATGATAGGTTTTAATTGAATAATAGAATGGAAAAAAACTTACACTTGGAGCAGTTGGTAAGATATTATTGTCAGATTCTTTGTTATCGACTTTTTGTGACCTTTTTTCCTTACAGTCAATTAAAATACGGCAATGAGGATGACGTTGTAAACCATTGAAGATAATTAAAAGAATGGCAGGGGTAAGTGAGAGTGGACTGAGAACTGATAATTGAGAAAGTCGTTTTATGAATGATGCAACAACTGCAGTAGCTAAATGTCTAAAACAAATAATTATTTAATACTTAAAAATAACAGAAACTGAAGTTTATTTCCTTACAAACTTCACAAATAACGAAAAGTAACAAATAAGGTGATTTCGTAAATAACTACTACATGATTATAAAAAGATGAAAATTGGTATCGTCAAATGGATGGCACTTTCATAAAATAAATAATGTATAATCACTCAGTTAATATGAATTCTGGAATTTAGTACAGTATTAACAAAAGAAACTTGTTATATCCTTGGGTTCCATGAACTAGGTAGATCACTACATATAACTAAGTTGATAAACGTAACATCAGGCACAATAACTCGATTATTGATTAAGAACCAGAGGAGGAGTACATGGAGTATACTGACATTAATTACACAGTCTAATGCAATGAAATTTATGAAATCAATAACGCATAAAAAGGGCCGAGAAATGCGTACGATACGTTATTTTTGTTTACTGAATTGTGAAATATCACCTATCTGTCTGCGTACTTATTGACCTATCATACTTCACAAGGACTGGACGTATCAAAGCTGTATGGAGTAGGATGAAATTTGTGTATTTGTTTACCAAGCATAGATCTATCGACTCAGCTCAGAGCTGTACTTAAGTTATCTGAGAGCTAATGGTATTACCAGGTTATCTGAACCGAAGGAGTTGTGATGGGGCTCGGACTAGTGACCTGCTAGCCTGAATCCAAGTGATTTGACCATGAAAGCACAGCTCCAATTTGTAATGTAGAGCAGAAATAAAGTTAAACAAATAATTGCAGAAGCGGTAATTCAACCAAGTATAATAAAACAAAATAGATTATGTGTAATACTATTTTCAAGTATTAAGTGCATTTTCGTAATCAGATCTTGTTTCTGACACTTGCAAAAAATATGCAGCTAAAAATGCGAAAAACGAACCCATAAGAAAAAGTTTATTACGAGTACGAGAGCCATAATCCTTAATTTTACGAAAACAAAGTTAAAATAGTCAACCAGTATAGCCTTACTAAAATTAGGGAGTTACTACAATATACACTTACATAGAACTCAAATATATGTCTAAATCAATTAAAAATGGTTTCACATCTGGACATTCAAACAAAGTTTCATCCAATAGACGATAAAGTCGAATGTATAAACGTGGATAATTCAGGTCACCTGTTTGAACTAAACCGAGTACTGCATGACACACTGCACGAGACCAGCTAGTAGGAAATTTCTCTAATTCTGTTTGAGATAATTTGTTCTCCGGATCAGGATCGAAAATCGGTATAATATGGTTGGCTAATAAGCGAATTTCAGCTAAACGGTTCATACGTCCATTACCCAAAAATCGTACAGCTTCAAGACGTACGTCATCTGATAACTAGAAAAGGCAAAGGTGTAGATAAACACTACTGTGAATTAATGTTATATGGAGGTTTAACGGATTATATAAATTTATGTTAACAGCTGGAAGCCTAATAAACATTAATGTTGATACAGATTTTAACGCGTGAGTTTAAAGCTTGAACCTATTTTAAATACCTTTGTTAGGGGAGCCATTAGCTTCAACATAATCGTGGTCACGATTAAAGTACATGAATGTATATTCCGTTAACAGGCTGCATTCAGAAATCCTAATCTCCTAAATAAATATCACCAAGTTTGACAGTCAAATACACGATTAAGCTCCAAAACCCGATAGGATATATGTCAAAACATATAAACACTGGATAATTAATAGAAATGTACTTTAATGGAATAAAACGACCAATTTATTTACCAGGTATATATTCATAAAACTGGCTTCAAAGCACACTAAATGAAGGTTGGTGATAATTAGCAGTTACCTATACCGAAGTAGGTGGAGGAAGGTTTAAACCTGAAATCTAGTGATTGGAAATCGAAGGCCTTAACCACCGATCCCAAATGATTTAGCTAAAGCAACCACAAATTAGTTGCCATACAAATGTTAATCAATCAGAAGTAAGAACAGTACATCGATAAGTATCCAGTGCGACTACACTTCGACCGTTGTATTAACATCAATTAAATCACAAAGTCAGATTACTGTTAAACAAGAATCACAAAAAGTAAGGATATTATTCTTAGTCACTTAAACTCTTCTACTAAGAAAATCAAGCTATTATTCAAATATTCACTCCGACTAAACACTTAAACAGCGGTAAACTGAAAATGTGGGCAATAGATACTTTACAATAAAAAAAAACATTTTTACTAGATGCGACAAGATACCACTTGGATATCATCTGTAGAATTTAATAACAAAAGAGAATAAAGTATTCGAAACAACTTTCTTAATATATGTATATATAGGTATGTTTAAGGATGATACTGTTTTTTGCAGAGAAGAAAAGTCACTTTTATGTAAGACCAACCTATCTTTATAGTGATTGAGTGTGGGAAGAATGGCTATAATAGGATAGTAAACTTCTCAACCTCTCAAAATCAACAGGATAAATCTGTTCTTGGTAAATCAGTCACATTAGCATTAAACATTTACCGTATTTAAACATGTTAGCAATGCAGAAAGTCGAGAACTGTCAGTTACGAATGTTTGTTCTAAATCCTCTGGAATAAATGCATAATCGTTACATACGTGGAATTGCTGAATAATTCTTTTGTTTGTAGCACTATACGCAATACTACTAGCTAGGCCTTAGTATTTACTAAGACACAAATCCGACTAGACGATTAAGAACCAGACAAGTTAAACATAAAGTGCACATCACAGCAAAACCGACTGACAAATCACATATACAAAGTGAAAACGTAGATATGTAAGTCAAAGCTATGTATCCATTTAACTGTGATTAGTCGTCTATCTGTCTATGCTTTCATTAACCAATCCCAAAACAGGTAGGTCAAATATATCAGTTACAGCATACAAAATATTAAAATCCTTTAAATGTTTATTCAATTAAAATGTAGATAGGAAAAGTTCGCAACTCGTCATGTCTCACGGATCTCCATCGATAGCAATGATTATAAATCAAATACTACTCGTGAGTAGCATCAAGTAGCTGCCTACTAGGCTCTTTAGTCAGTCTCTTGAAACACCAAGATCCCCTCTAAATCAGATTTGTTATCGGGTACCTAAAGGAGAATTCCCTACGATGTGGGCAACCGTGAAATGATGAGTGACCTACTACTTCTAAAGGCATCAGAGATAACCTTGTTTGGAACATCTGTTTACAACATCCTGTCTTTTATTTAGTAGAACATGAAAGAGAATAAAAAACAATAAATTATTTTAAGTTAGTCATCTAGACTAACTGGGTAGGCTCCTGCTAATTTTATAATAACCAGTTTGCAAAAATACTTCAAATAAATCATCATTTAGAACGTCATTAGCAAAAACCATTACTGTAGACAACGGAGTCTAAAAGGTGAAACTAACCTTATTATTAAGAAATGACATCCAGACTTGAGTGAAATAATGACGAAGATGAGAACATTTGGAATACCGATATAAGTCACTTTTTGCTGCAATAATACGAGATACATACATTTAATTTACAAAGTAATAAATTAATGCAATCACGTGCTTTATATCATTTATACGAAAATACCTTATAGAATAATCATTATCCACATAAATGTCGTTAAGAAATAAACCAAATTATGAAAGAAAATAAATGAGATTAGTAATCTGTTTCAAGTGGTTATAATAGAAACTTAAAATCACTTTATTTCGCTGGGATATGGGTTTCTGGGGAGATTAGAATTTGTAGTTTACATCACTGAGTGCATCACTGACTGCAAATAGACAACTAGTGGGAACCAAGAATCACTGTACAGTTGTCTCATCCTAATGTGGAACTCCTCAGTAATGCACATCCACGACTTCGCCAAGGACCAAACCTGGGACCATCAGGCCTTATGAGAAGAGTCTGACCTTAAAACCACCCAATTTTATTGCTAGTGATTTATGTAGCCATTATTCTTCTTCATATAGTAGATATGCATCACAACTTAATGTGGTCGTGCACATAGTAACTGAAGTATCAGACCAGTACAAGTATTTCACATATGAAAGTTACTAGAAGTCATGAAGCATATAAAAAGATTCAACTTTAAACTGGTTTAAAAAGATAAAAAGATAAACTGAGTTTAGCGAAAATTAAATTAAAGCTAATTATGTGCTTAAATATCATCAACGCTTTATTAAATGGGGAAACGAATACTTACGTTTTGGTAATTCACCCAGAAATTCTGATGGTCTTTTATCTGGTTTAAGCAGTAAGTCAAATACAGTCAAAATATTTCTGTAGAAAATGTCAGACTTATTTCGACAAAATGGAATGAAAAAAGACGAATATTATTATTATTTACTATTCCACTAAGAGAAAAAAAAGTGAGCACAAAGTGATATACCATAGGTAATAGATTGCGAAAATATTAGAAAGTGGAAATTAATGACTGCCACGGTGTATTTTTAATCTTATTTCCTCTATGAACTAAATAGTAACCTTGAAAAGTCGTCCGTGATTGTGCTCAATGTGGTGTCATTTCTCCATTTAGTTCTACACTCACTTTAACTAGATGCAGACTATTTAGTTAGGGTCTGCGCGAATGCCATAACCAATCGCTGGAGACTCCGGGTCAAGATCGGTTAGTAGCCCAGGTGCATACACTTTATGTCTTCCTTCAAATTATCAGTTTGAAAATGTTTTGTACTTTTGACGAACTAATTCTTTCTCCCTATACAATATTCGATATAACCACTTATTTTATTATTATTACTGTTGACGTAACTACTACTTCTACCAAATTGATGTTTATCTTGCCATGATGCTGGGGTGTGACAACTTAGACCGACGCAAATATGTGTAGTTTCAATGTTGTACTTACATACAGTTTCGTAATCCAATAAGTCATATGAGCTCCAAAAATTGTGATTTATAAACAGGTACTAATGAAGCGCAACTATATATATCCTATGATGCCAATCCAAGAAACTATTTACATGTGTTACTTTTAGTCAGTATTAGAGTGATCAAATAATGCTTAGCAAAAACGTCTCAAGTCACTGATATTGTTTCCTAACAACTTCAATTGCTGCAACTACCTACACTATTTTTTAATACTTATCACATCACCTTAATCTTATTATTTACCAACTATGTTTACTGATGTAAAAAGAATGCTACGACAGTCAGTATCATTCAGTGTAGGGCTTGGTACAAATATGCGTTATCACACGTTATCATACCAAAAACGGAACGAGGAAATGAAATTAACGGGGTAAATAGCAAAATATCAATGATATTGAGGACAAAACATTGAAATATGAGTCAAAAAGGTATGTATAAAGAAATACAGGAACTTGATCTAGAGCAAGATGAAAGTTTGATGCATCTCTGAGGTGTCACCCGAAGTTTTTAACCACATAGCGGTTATCCCATAAATACAAATTAAACATGTGATGATAAGTATGATCACGAATAGCACCATCAAACATAGTTCAGCATGACCGAGTTTCACAAGCCAATCATAAAGCTGGTATAAGGCATGCTGATTTATAATCCAAACAGATACGTCATTTTAATCCCTAAATTCCATGCGTCAACTTTTAAACTAACCTTCATTTGAGCCAATCGTTGGATTTGTAACAACTCAGTGTTAATAACACGTAGAATAAAATATGTACAATCCAAGTAGACAGATGCCAATTCTAAGTCAGCGATGCACGATTCATAAGCTAATGAATCATCTAGCAAACATGACATGACATAAGGCTACGTGGAAGAAAACAAATACAATATGTACAATTATTATCAACCCACTACACTAGTGACTTGGTTACATCATAATAACTTATTGAAGGCCTGTATTAGTAACGAAGAGACTAGAAAATAAATATATTTAGCCTCACTACAGAAATAGTAATGCTATTAGTTGAACATAAAATTAATCCGATTTAGTCGAATTAAGATAGGAAATTAACAATGCAAATTTGCAAATTACTAACTCAGAGTTCGCTCATATACGTAAATAATTCGTAGTTGTTAATTCGTAATTACGATTAATAATATGTTAATATGCCAATTCACTTATTACTTTATGACAATGACATTTTATATTACACAAAAGTGTTCAATCATTAATATTATCAAACGAATGCTACAAACACTAATAACAAAGAATGTATCACATTCGTTGAAAACGTTAGTAACTACCTGGATTCATTATTTTAAGGATTAATACTTTGATGTTTGAATCTGATAATTAGAGTTCGAGTTCCAGTTCGAATATCAACCGTGGAATGTAGGTACATGCAACTGACGCGTCCCAAACGGGAAGAAACGCGTTCTCTGACTTTCAACCTTAGTCATAACCCATTTACTATAAAAGACTAAAACAGTTGAAACCACCTAATATCAGAAACTACGAAGGCTGGTAAGGATAAAAGCAAGCCGATAAAATCTTTAAAGCAACCACTGGAAGGAAAGTTTTAGTTTATGAAGTTTTGTAAACATGTTTGGGTTGTGGACTTTTGGGTATGGTATACGAAGCTGTATAATGTAAAATGAGTTCGAAAAGGATACAATGTTACATGAAACTAATTCTGATAAACATTTAGATGTATCTATTAATTTACCATCCCATATTTGCCTAATGTGTAAATTTGTTCGCATTATATTAACAGTGTGTGCATAATTCGTTTTAAATCTAAGTTCGGGTTGAGATAACTTGGTCAAATTATTAGCATAACGTTCTGTGCTGATATAGTCATGTTGAAGCAGTAACAAATTAATCTCACGCAGTGCAAAATTGATAAACATAACAGTTCACATCTTTGGGGAAATCTCAGTGTACAAAAGAGGCATTTACCTGGCTTTAATGTATGACGAAATATTAAGGCACTGGTTATTAATTAGTGAATACCTTAAATATGATATACAATCTTCCAAACGCCACATGATTCGATGCACTTTAGAAGTTAAACATATAGTTAGCTACATAAAACTTAATGAGAAAAATTAGTTCTCCATTAAAAAAAAAATAGAAACCATGCAGCATTCTTCATTAAAACTCTCAAATTATTTCAACCACATGGAATATTTATATAAATTGTATATAAATTGACCTCAAGGTAGAAAATAGGCTTCCTACTTGTCGTACACGTTATGACCTATGCATCAATATACCAATTAGATTACCTGGTATATACTCGTGCACCTGACTTCGAGTGACGGCTAGTGATGCTACTAAAGTGCTCAAACCGACGTAGGTAAAATAGACTTGAAACCTGCGACTTAGCGGTTGAAAGCCAAACGCATTAACAAATGAGCCGCTGCCTACTGACGAGATTTTTCATACGAAAATTACAATTATACGCTAACAACATAGGTATTAAGTGGTCAGTAGTAAATTTTTTATTTTATAAAACAATGAGTAAGCAGTAGATTTTTCGTTTAAAATGTATAGACATAATCAATAATTAGTGAAAAACAAGCAATTTTAAGACCCAGAGAATATTCAACTTACTCTGATTTTTTCAAAAGTTACATTCCCTTTTAACGTATCACACAGTCCCATGGTCCGCTTAAAAAGTTACGGTGATAAATGGGTATCGCTCAGAAACCAAGTGGAGATACTTTACGATGGACTACTTGACTGAGATAGTTACTACTGATGGCCTGAAAATGTAATTGCAACAAACACACTATGCTAACTAGAAGTTAGATTTTACCTACCAATTATAAATAATACAACTTATATGAAAAGTACAGATTTCTCACTCTGCTTTGGGTTAGTGTTTGTCTAGCTTAATGATAACACAAGCTACTCAGACTGCAATAGATAAAGGAAAACTTGAACTCACTATCTACTGTCCGAAAACTTGGGCATCAACACCCAACTCATTGTTGGAAGTATGCGAATGACAGTAAGGTGGACATGGTTTAGACACCAGTTACTGTACAGGTAAATAATTAATAATTGTCCTAAGTTTACTATCCTGCAATTTTCCACATCTAAATTATATGTACGGGATTGTATTTTATAGAATCCCATTACTAGACATTGAAGTGAGTAGGGAGTTTGGGCGGAAAGCAGAAGCTCAGATACAGTAAATGAGCTCCTATATTAGCCCAAGACAATGAACATGAGTCCAAAGTGACATAGTAATCGGGCTAGTCACAACGTACCAAGCATAAGAAGCAGGTAGTAAAATAGGTTGTCATGATCTGTTTGGAAGCATATTTGGCTACTTCAGTAGCCGTTGGTGGCCCTGTCCTCGCTGACCGGGAAATCAGTAAGAAACTTGTGTAAGATACATAAGAGGCAGTTTAAAACCAATCTGATTCATACGTGGTTAGTTTTAGGTGATTTTACTGGTTGCTCGGTAGTATCAGTTTTGCTCCACCTACAATGCATACCGCAAACAAGGCTTATATTCCCAAGGGACAAACAGTGAATGTAGTCACGAAATCGCTAGGTAACCAAAAAAGCTTAAGAAGGATAGCTGGCGTTTAGTTTACCTCAGCTTATATGTTCGGACAACGAACGTTAAAAGTGAAGTCATAACGAACCTCAAGGTCACGAGTTAATCAAGGATGGCGCTAGTGGATGATGTCCTAAATTATGTTTTACTATCTAATATCTTTATAAGGTTGGAAATGTACCAAAGATGCCAACTATTAATTTAAGCAGCTAATTAAAGCTGCACGCTTTTCTCAGGATGCGCATTACATTTTATGCATTCGTCAGCCACCATACCTGCTGTTCATCATTTTGTGAACCCAGTTATTTTAAAGTTTTGATGGCTGTTTCTAGTGTTTCTTTTCTTCGAATGCTTACATATTGCACATTTGTTACAGTATTACTGCATTCGTATTACGAATCAGTTGTTTCATAGGTTCAATGCCATCAGTTTGTGTGAATTCGTCAACTAACATTTATTTCTCAAAGCTTAATCCGTTCGTTTAACATTATGCTTTAGACTGTTGAAATTATTTTCACTAAAAATCCTGAACTTCATCAGTCGGGATACTGGCTTAAATTATGTTTGAATTTTATGGATGTTACAGAAGTTTTCCACCGTTAAGAGTTTCTCATGTTTCGCGTGTCGCAAAATTAGTATCAGCTGATATTATTGTAACAGTCGTCAGCACTTTGATTGCTTAAAACCTAGCCTCATTAAATAAAGTTGCAGAAACTCCAAGACTTCTGCAGAAGGTCAGTTTTATTTCCTTGTTATCTTTATCTAGTGAAGTGCATTTGATATAGGACCAAGTAACATTTGTCGCAAGACTGGAACAACTTTCTAACGATTGAACACAAACATACGAACAAGAACAAATCAAAAGGCAGTGAGGGGTGAAGGAGAAGTTATATTTGATCGTGAGTGGATCGCTAATAGGATAGCTGTCTAGGCTGTCTAACAAGAGTGCTGGTCAATTCCCATGTCGTATCGTGGTCCGGTAGTAGCTTGACCGAGCGTCTTCAACTGTTAGATAGTTCCTAACTAATTGTATATTCCCATCTTTGTAAAACGCAAATGTTTATTAAATTTTTTAAATCTCTTAGCAGTTTTGATTGGCTCGGAGATATATCGAACGGTGTAATGAACGATACCGCAACTGTATTCTCAGTATTTATGGGGAAAGTGAATCCCATCTCATTTTTCTCCAATACGTATGGAATGCATTTTTGACGTTATATTGATACATACAGTAAGTGACATTTCTATCACAGGCTGGAAGTTTCTTAGTATATTGCTGTGGCAAACCTTAGCTTTGTTGGTATCAACAGTTGCGTTATTTGCTTGGTCTTCCTGAATCAGGTCTGAAGGAATAACATCACTTATACGGGTTTAACTACTAACGTAATAGGACTAAATATGCGAACTATTTAGGGGGGTCACTGACTAGGTGATTCTCAAAGGATGTTCTATCCTTGGTTACCAACTCCTTGAACGTGTTCCTCGTCTTTTATCGGCTAGATCTAAATTGTTCAAAATCAGTGAAAATTGACAGTCACCAAAACTGTTTCCTCCATCTGGGGAGTTTCTTGACTTTTATTGCTGTTCATGACAGACAGTTTCCAGGTGTGCGTAAAACCGCTCATACTTTTAAATCAAAGCCACACCTCCTCTATAAGAAACTGAATAGAAACAACTATTCAGCCGACTTAGTACATCTTTTGATGGCTAAGTTGTTTGTTCGCCAGATATTTGGACGGGGTAGGGTCCTACCATAGACTACATATAATAGATGATGCATCTAAATAACAAAACGGTGTGGTAGCTATTTGCAAGTTGTAGCATCACGTTAAGACATGAAATATCTCCATCCAAGTGTTTGTAACTTTTATCTGAAGGTGATAGAATAATTTAAAGCTTGTCGATGAGTGAACCACATATTGGTTTAAAAGTCATGAATGATGACAGGGAACAGTAAATTACCACCAGTTGGAAGCACAGACGACATGTAAGGACACCGTATTTTTTGCGTTCTTTATTAACCTATAACAATGGCCACTTTGCACAGGCAATGAGTTTTGTGTATTTCATTTATCTAATTTCTATCTATATTGACATTGGCTAGTTGTTTGTTTAGTAGACATTGTTTAATTGTGTCGGCTACACACTGGCACACAGTCTGTACTTTTGAACTCTTCACTCTGCATTGGCTGCTGTGACCACTTAGCAAACGTTCCAATTATTCTTTGTTCTGACTTATGTTATGCACAGCACGGGAATCATATAGTGTTTGTGTGCTGGTCAATAAGGTTAATGGAGTGTACTGGGTAAATTATATGGCTCAACTACGTAATACTGACCATGAGTATAAGTTACTGAACAGTAACTCTAGAGACCATGGAATTACCAAGTAACGATCATCCTAAAAACTGCTCAGTGTTCGATAAAATGGTTGTTCACTGTAAGGTAGACTTAGTTAACTCAGTCTGCTGATGAGTTGGCGTAGCTGTTGAGCTTGCAGCATCAGTTCACTAAATCAATCTCAAACGTGGAATGTATAGACAGTTGCTGGAATCAAGGGAAACAAACCTCATGGATAGAGATTTGTGACAAACTGTGAGCGCTTATTTCTTGTACTTGTATTATCCGTCCATTCCATGCTATTCGTTTCATATTATTTGTACACTAAGCATTATTTTAATATTTATCTTCTGCGGTTTACTTTATTATTTACTTTTCAAGAATCATGAGAGATAATGGTGGTAGTATGACGAACGGTGATCGAGGTAGAAATGTTCCGATTATCTTACTTAGAGTGTAACCACATGTTCTCACGTCATCTAGACTGATAAATATCACAACTAGATTATTTCACTATGGCTGAAAACGTACTACCAATAACAAGCCGCATATTTTCAAACCTAATTACCGATTACTCAATAACAGCCTAGCCTCCGCAACTAGAAACATACAATCGGGAGGCAGAAGTGATCTGTTGTAATAATCCCTTTCTGGTAGTGGCTGTCACAAATTAATTTGATGGAGTATCAGATTGCAGGAACAGCGCTCCTCCAGTAATTTCTGGCAAGGCCTCATTAGGTGACAGACTACATGAATTTATTCTCCTCAATATTCCAGTCTGTAACGAAAATTACTCGAAAGTAGAAACTTATACAACAAACAGCAACCTGATATTTTATATAGAGTGCCTATATGTACATTGGTACACGCAAAGCCTTTTTGCCAGTAAAAAACAGAAACCTTCAAAAGAACGGTTTTCCCTTACTCAAGGTCTTATAAGACACGACAAGCCTGGCAGAATGCCCATCATCGCTATCCATGGTCAAAATATTCTCAGCCACTGGGATAAAGACGTGAGAACAGGCGAAAGTTGCAAAAGTGCATCCAGGGACAAAGGCTCATGCTGTTGCTATGGTTGCTATAAGGATTTTGGAATATGCATCCTGTAAGAACGTCAAACCCTTAACATATACATTTAGTGGTTCTGTCTAATCTATTAGATGAGTGCGGCATAACCATTGCAGGTATATTTACGTTGTCCCGTTCTTCACAATTAATAAACGTCAACTCCCCTTGATTGATGACTTTGGACTTCAGGATTATAACCATGAGTCCACAAACGGTGTATAAACGACATATACATCCAAGAAAGTAGGCCAAGACGGCCGTGTGAAATGTAAGGAGGAAGGGTGGTCGTGAGACCTGTATCTGTACTTTTAAGCCAACCTCCTGGTGAGTGCTTGGCATGCTCGGATCAACAAAAACCGAAGAGCAATTCTCAAAACTCTTACCATATCCTGTTCCAAACGATGTGATTGACGTTTCTCACCACCGATAATTACTCAGCCAGTGACTACCATCCTTCCCACAGTAACTACATATAGTAAGAAAAACATCCAAATTTTCCTATAGGTAAGGTAAAGAGCTGAGGTGTAAGATTCTAGGACTCTGACACAAGCGTCATCAACTAGAACCTCGCCCTAATTCAGACGCAAACATCGTCGTAACCAGGCGTTGCATATGTACTATATCGCTTATAAGATGGGATATAGAGAACATTTGAAGTTCGGTAGAGATATGGACCTCTCAACAATCCAACACCACCACTATTTATTACTCATTCCTCACGTATCTCCTAGTGTTTGGTGTGGTTTCGGAGAGGATACCATACGATATTCGAGTGGAGAAGAAGAACTGTTGTTTCAAGAAATTCCCAAAAGAAGAAGCGGGTCATTAATGAACTTTCGACACATTTGCATAGTTAGCACGACCATGTTATTACTGCTGCCAGTTCCAACGCTAAATAAATCAAAAACAAGGTGGTTTGGTGACCAGTTTGGAAAGTGATGCAAGTTGGAGTAACGTCAGGACAATATTAAGGTTAGATTACTTCTTATAAAGTGACAGATATCACCAGGCGAAAACGTCTAAGCACGAAACCATTGAAATACAGTGACCAAACAACGGTCACTTTTGGCATTATTATCGTGGGTTTCTACTATGGAAACACAACTAAGGCTTACGTCAAACAGTATCTTAAAACGTTCTTAAAAGTCTCGTAATGGCAAAGATTCACACTCCAGGCCGTATGAAGTAACGGAAATAATGACTGGCCTCCTATTCTTAGAAAAGCCTCTACAACCGCAAGTGCTATCCTAGGTCGGAAACACTTTAAACTAGAAAGATTTTTCAAAAACAATAGTAATTTATTCAAGGTCAGAAATGGCATATATGGCGTCCCTGTCAGCGTGTATTAATGGTGTAGCAAAACATCTCTCTGCACTACGATTTTATAACAATATTTTGCAACTAAGTGACGTACTATCCAGTAATGTGATAACTGATGGGTCTAGCAATCTCTCTGCCTTAAGGCACACACTTGCTGTCAAAGTCATATCCACCCAGAGACCAACACGTGAGGCAGGAAAGTATCACGCAGTTCAGAGGCTAGACCTTCTGTATCAGATGCCACAAAGGACTTGGAACTACTTCTCAGCATCAAGAATCAGGCATAAAGACATCAACTGGTTGAACATAGCTAGCCGCAAGGATGTTATATATTAAAACAGCGATTAACTACCACTTATATGCAGCCACAAGTGCTTGCAAACAATTCGACTCATATTACTTTCTTTAGGTGTGCACTCATGGCACACGATAAGCATTATGATTGCAACTATTTGTTGCCTCTTGACTGGTTATGGGCGTACACCAATTACTCAGGCGTATAGATATGCAGTAAAATAAGTAATGAAATCCCTAACAGTAATTGTAATAATAAAGCCCTTAAAAGTGCAATTACTTGGGTCTAGACTACTGATAATCAACATTTCCCATTCATCAGACTATACAGTACAACTAATTTGGACCGGTATAGCAGATTGCGAAAACCAAATATACTAAAAATAAATATTATTGTTCGCAGGGCAATCGTAGGATAGGAAGCCCATATTACCATTTATTTGCTCACTGACATTACATGATGTCGTGTCCCTCATTCAGTTTTCATATGATGCTCTTCAGGCCTTCGATTGTGGTACCAGGAAAATTCCAGTTCGATTATCAATAAAAGTGGCTCGTTTATGTAGAAAATATTGTAAAAACACTACAAAAATGACTTCAGCTTATTGTAGGATCTAAACTGAGTCAGTTTGGGTTGGAGAATAACTGTCGAGGCTGGTTTAGATACTCGTACTCTAGACCAGTCGAAATTCGGAACAAATGGTTGAGTGAAGAGCGGTTCTATGCAAAATTATTTATGCAAATGTGCATTATTACCTAAACAAATGTCACCACCAGTTATTCAACCAAAATTTATCTCGAAAATTCGAATAATCAATTCAGCTTTTTGGAATAGATAGAAATAATGCCTGCCCAAAATTTAAGGTCTAGATCTATAGAAATATCAATAACTAAGTATTAAACGTTACTTATTATAACACAGTATTTTAAGTTCTGGAAGTGTGCGTCAATCCACAATCAGAAAATGCCAAAATCCAGTCAGTTTGAGCAATACAATCAAGAAGAGGAACGGACCAATATGGCAGCCGCCAAAGCCAAAATATCCAGTAAAACAAAATATATGGAGCCCATGAGAATAATAGAAATCCGGTATAAACGCAAGGGAAAAACATATATTACAACGAAAATAAATAGCTACTATCTCAAAAGGTCATTAAAATGTATAGCCAAATGGATTAAGAAGAATAAATGTACTTTTAAACGCAAAACAACGAATTACTATTGGAAAAATGTTATTCGGAGGGAGTTTAGCACAGAACCATCAAAGATCTTATACATACTTTGGAATAAGAAAATTTCCACTCATTTCTCGCATGTGGGAAAAACGTAAGATAAAGGCCCTTTGGCTACCCTCCAGAATTCACACTGTTGACTGCTGAACAATGGGACAAGTAAAGTGGTAACTCATTAGCGTAATAGTTATAAGAAAATTGAATTGCAAGTGAGAAAAAAATCTTGAAATTGTGTAGAGGCTATTATTCCAAGCCCACTAGTTACGTGAACTTAGAAGTACATGACAAATTATGTTTTCCTATTGATATACATTAATCTGACTACGTATGCATGATCATCTTTGTATTCTGTTTCTCTTGGTTAAATTCATTAAGGTTACATACCTTTCTCCTGACATTATAGTTTATTCCTATTCAGAGTCCGTACGTCGATAACTTCTCCAACGATATTCTGCCTGAATATTGTGGTCTGCTCTTAGATTCCACTGCAGTGCTAATTAATTAAATCATATTTTCGGGATATCTGTAAGAGAGCCGAGATTATTGCTACGTAGGTGATTTAGCTGCTAGTTATAACGCTTTCATTGTGACAACTCGTCCATGACTGATTAGTGTTAAATTAGCTAAGATGGCTTGTTATGGCTGAGACGATAATGGAGCCTCTGAACTCAATGTAAGTCGTATTTTAGACTGACGGTGTCTCGAACTGCAATTGACTCTAACCATATTGTTCCCAATTAACCAGTTGAAATAAAAGACACGCCGTTACGATACAATTTATAATTTCATCACAACCAACAGGATCATGCAAAGTTGAAAACCATACGGTAAACTATGTACATAATAAATCAAGTCATAATTCTAGACGATATCGACTCCCAGCACCAACACAAACGATCCGCTCAGTCAATTCTAGAACTAATGTCGGCCAATAATGGAATTCGATTTGACTAAACAACGTTCAATAGTACCAACGTCCCATCTTTCTTGGCACCAGCTGACTTGTTTTGGTCGTTTACTCGGCCTAATCCCTACTGCAAAATGAGTGGAGTGGTGCGACTGCTTAACTTACGCAAACCTTCATATGAGTTACACAAACTAATAATTCATTTAGCCTAGCGAACCATAATCATAACTAAGCCTTTTGAATAAGGTGAAATTAGTTGGCGGTTAAGTCGCATTTAGGATGGCAAAAAATAGGAAGGTTGTAAACATAATGACACACGCTGTGTCGCCACGAGTTTCATGACGCAGATTAATTGTCACCCCGTATAGCAAATTTTTAATTATGAATTCTAATTTTAAACAACATTCCTAACGATCAATCCCAGTCCTAACTAAAAATTCTAAATGCTATTGCTAATATTAATCCATGCTATAGAAGCTATTTTAAACCTTGGGTCCCAAGAGTATTGAAGAATAAATTACTAACTTTTAACATAAATTCTATCTCTAACCCTAAATAAACGAACACGACAATTTCACACCTTTAAGGTAAGATAGAATAACATTTCCCTCCAAACATAAATGCTAGCATTTAGCATGCCTTTGGAATTCAAATTCGCAATAAAACTAACGCCGACAGCTCATGACCTATCGGTTTCTTTGGAAATTTCCCACAGTCGTTTAAGTTTCGCTCTTGCTAGTTCTTTCACTATACTCCGGCCTTGAAAACGAAATATGCAAATTAAGCATCTTGTATTATACCTGAATAAAAAGGTAAACCGTCAGACAAATAATTTATTTACAGTTTTAAACATCAAACGAATAAATGTTATATGATAGAATGGAACCTAAATACACATCGAAACATGAAATAAAGCTTTCAAATCCATGCAAACTCTGTTTTAGTTTTAATCTGGTATTACCGATAAACTTTATCTGTTATGTGTACTCGAGTCGCAGAAATATCTGATACAGATTCATGATACAGATTCATGATCAAATAGAACCCTAGAAGTTAAAGTGTGTCAATAACAACAAAAATAGCAGTCAGTTTAGACAAAAGTGATCAATACCAGTTACAGTGACAGTTACTTGATGAAGACCACTTTGTATCAGTGATTTGATATAGCAAATGTGTCCATAAACACAGTCCTAAAAGATGGGATCCAACAGCCAGAACCTGACCAAAGAATCCCCAACGATACTTTGCTCTTTCAATAGCACCCATTAGGTCTGGTAAGCCGAAGAAGTTGCACAGAGAGTGTGTAACAATACTTGATGCGATATTACCTATAAGGTAAACAAAAATATGATGAAATGCACATTTGCCAATGAAGTGACCACTGAATTAGACCAATCCATAGATAGATGAAACATCGACAATTCTACAATTAATTACTACTATCAAACATATTCATAATTTAGTTAAATAAATATGGACAATTTTTACTAAAACCAGTTGGAACAAATACATTGAGGAATATTTGCATACTTCTATTCTGTTTAAACAAAAATTCTTGAGTGACAGTAAATCTGTTGAAAGCAATTTAGCTATATTTGACCAAATAACTTAGATTACTTTAACTCATCATCTCTAATTGTTAACACTTAATCAAACAACCCAATTGTTTGCTCTACTATTTGTTATTCCTTCTCGTTGTTTTTTAGTGTTCCCGAGACCCAATCAACGTGACGCTAGGAAATGTCAAACTAGACTTTTGCTGGTGGCCAGTAAGATTAAATACAAAGGCTCTTAAATCTTTGTGTGTGATTTAATACGAGTCGATGGATAGCCTATATACCATTAGGACATAAGCAAGACCCACTATTTAGTTACTAAGACGTCTAAAACTGATGAAAATGATAGTAATAAACAGACTGGGATTTTTTTAAGCGACCTCAAAAGAAAGATTATTGCATCATGAGAAGTAATAAAACTCTAACGAATGCCATAACGTGAACGGAGGAATGTTAAGCAAATATATTATGTTTTACCACCAATAAGGAAATGAGATAATAGTCAGTGTATTATGTTTTTCTCGAGAAATCTTAAGCAAAATGACCAAAGTATTTGCAAATGAGTGGATATCTGGGATAGGGACTCAATGTTTAGCAATAGGATTAGTACATAAACTACCTCTAATTCTAACCTTAATCACAACTTAAATTCCTAATAATAACTCTAGATCTACAGCTAGAATGCTTCCTCATTTTCCGGTAACTGTTGCCATTTCATCATATTTCTGCAGAGAGACACAAACCAGTGAGATTAGCTCACTTTATAAGTTTTATAGTCCATAAACATCCTAATTTCTTGCATTTTTTTTTAAATATTACTCGTTTGTATCGCCTGCATCCTGACTGAATAACAGATTCTCGAGGTCACACAGTCGCTTAAGTTGGCCAGCAAAGTCAGGTTTCACTAAACTGGTAATATGTAATGGACTGACGCACAAATGCTAAATCTACGGGGAACTAGACAAAACAGTGACTTATAGAACCCACCTTAATAATAATTCATTAAATAAGATCAACACTGTCTTAGAGGGGCTAACTATCCAATATTTTAACCCACCGTTTAAAATGTTACACCCTGAGCTATTCGAGCTGCGATTGGTTCACTGAAGGTATGAGATTACGTCACTGATTGATAATTGAGTAGTACCCATTGGAGTAGCTCAGCGACAACGTTCCAGACTATGAAACTAAGTAACCCGGGTTTGAACAAAACCGATAAGCATCAGTTTCGTAAAGATTGCAGATAAGCGCTTCTGAATAATGCAAACTAGCACTGAATGTAGGTTCAAAGGTTTCTGTTAACTACCTCCAACTACAAACTGTGTTCGACGTTGAATCACTTAGACTCTTAATCTGACTGCAACTTTCCATATAATTCGGTCAGTAATAGGGACTAGTCAAACGTGACATATCTCTAATAATTCAATGCACAAATTGATACGATAGATGAAAAAAATATTTAATCAGTGAAATAGACGAAACAGTTAATAATGTAATCGAACAATTAGGAAATTTTAAACCTCGAAGTGGTGTAAAAAAAAGTTGGTAATCGTAAAACAAATCTGTATCAGTAAATTTTATAAAAAAAAGTGGAGATTAGGTAGTGTTTGTTTTGCAGCGATTATCTTAAGTACAATAACGCTTCGCTGAAAAGTCCACAAAGGCCAATACTGTGTAGAGAGTAATCTTAACTGTTATGACTTTCACGAGGATGAAAGCAAGAATATGGAGCTTTTGTTTTGCGCCATGAAATTGTACAGAATGTTACATTAAACTGATTTGCTGCGATGAATAGAAAGATATTTTATGTATATTCACTAAGATTAATCTTTTAAATTATACTCGTAACACTTAATCAGCACAACCTTAGTGAGATAATCAACAAATTGTTGATACACTCCATGAAAGATTAGTGACACCTACAGCTAATTTTGCAACTGCATGTAATCAAAGTGATTCGAAGTATTAGTGTGAGTTATTTCGTCAACGAATAAACAAATTTTTGAATGCATATCATCTTTATATTCGCCATAGTTAATGATCGGTATCTTACCTAAACGCTTAGCACAGCATTAAAAAGTTGTTTCAAGAATTTCATATATAGACAATATTACTGTATGATGAAGTTACGAAATACAGAACAGGATCAAAAATGCCATACATCATATGAAAAACGATAGTCATTAGGGCGTTACATTTTATTATTTACACTGATTATTGAGTAGTGATCAATGCCATTTTCGCTAGTTCATTAATGACGACTGAATTATAACGAGTGCTAACTAGAATAAAACTTAGGTCCACGGTGTTTTTGTCTATGAATTCCAATTACTTTCGTGTAGAGAGAAGCACAACTCAATAATACTTTGGTAAAAGAAACTGTAAAACGATTTAACCACTAGATAATACGACACCGAACCAGGTGCCAAATACACATATAAAGTAAGACCTATTGATCAAGAACAATGATTAGGACCAACAAAAATGTATTAACACCAGGTACAAATCAGTTACACAAGCAGTTGGCAATAAAAGTGTTTCTACAATATAAGTGCTATTCTCTTTGTGTAAATATCTATCTACTCTCATTAACTAATCATGACTAACTTAGACTGAACACAGAAACTACCCCATATTAAAATTAACTATAGACTGTATAATGTGAAAAATTACATAAAGCGACTATTAATTTTATGGTTTTCAACTACAAAACAACCTTACGAATATCAAAAGCTTTATACAATGTGAATAAAAATACACTAACTTACCAGTTCTTAGCATTAGAAAACCGGAATACATTCCAAATAAAGTTGTGTAGAACACCTGAAAAACTTTAAATAACATTATAAATGATAAAGATGTTAGTAGATTATACAGTAATAATAGGCTTAGATTAGTAAATACACAGCATTCCTATAAAACACAGTAACCAGATAATGTTCCGACAACTTATCAATATATCCAGAAGTAGAAGTTCTACAATGTATAAGAGAAGCAGATTAAACTTGAATAAATTCACTTAAATTTTAACAAACTCCTGGTGACAAATACTACAAATCTCCTGTTTTTCGCCTTCGATCAAGTATCAGAGCAGAGTATCTTACACATTTCAGGTCAGCAATCGTTACAGCAAGCTCGCTTTCAATCTATTGGAAAGGGCTATGCTCTGAGATTGTATGTTGATAAAGGATGTTTTTAGGTAAGTTTATTAAAGGCTTTCTAAGAAAACACTTCGGGTAGAGTGAATGCACACAACTATATATAATTGAGGTGTATATCTAATTAAAATCTATCCTAAAATATTGAGTTCAACAGTAGAGCAGTAAGTTATAAGAGTCTGACAGTTGATCTGAAATTATGATACTACGTAATAAAGTTAAAGACAGTCGATCCCAGTCGTCTTGTAACATAATATGGTGCCACAAATGCACTTACACTTTATTTCTCTTTGAATATTAAAAATTGTAACATGTTATACTCATTCATTATCCAATTCATTTTCGTTTTATCCTAGAGTAGAAAATATCGTTTTTGAAAACTTTATTCTCTAAATGATTTTCACTGTGTAATGCTGTGTACACTTAGTTAAAGGTATAATCATTGTCTATAAGTAACTTCGGGAGACACAAAATAGTCTGAATGTTTACAGACATTCAAAGTGACCATATGATAATTATCAGGCGAGTGAATTAAGTTTATATCACTACATTACATTTGTCGAATACATTCTCATATTTAAAAGTTAGTAGTAATAAATACATGTAAATTAAATCTTAAACAGACTACTTTATACAGTAAGACGAAGTTATTGTACATACAAAAAAAGCCAAATTACACAAAATAAAGGAGTACATAAACAACCGAGTCAAAACAATGCATGCATAATAATGAATATTCTATTTAGCTAAACAAACATCTCGTATATGTTAATTCGTCAAGCTTCGATCGAATATGTTGATAGAAGATATTAGAAGTAAAAATTATATCTGGAATCATTCCGTATGCTATACAATTTGCTGGTTATTGGTGACAATTAAAAGACAGGATGAGATTAAATAAATGAAACGAACCATAATAGATATAAAAAAAACAAAAAGACGAGAACAAATATTTAAAATTAGTATATTGAACAACAATAAGTGCATATGTCTATATCTACTTGGCTTAACAGCTATTCTTATGGCGTTTTTGTCAGAGTTAGACCCGCCAGGAATGTCAACCTTACATTCTACTACCTATACCTAATAAGAATTTATATCCTGCATCTGTGATTAAGTTATGATTCTAGGGAATGATATAATCCGCTAAAGAAGTACGCTTACTTGACTAACAGCCATACTTCAGATATGGAAACTGGTGATACTACCCGACTGTCCGAACCAAAATAACTGAAGAACAAGAAGCCGAGATTTATGGAATGGAAGTCGGAATCCCTATCCACTAAGCCATCGACCCATCAACAGTAAAATACTCCTTCCTATATTTTCTTAACAATTAGGTTTCCGACCACTAAGCACTTCATGATTTATAATGAAATTTTTAGAAACTGGAAAACAAATTGTTCGTAGAATACAGAATAGAAACGATTACTGACAACAAAGAATTTGAATAATCCAAGAAATTTGTTGAATTTATTTGTAGTAAACCGCAGATTATTTTGAGATATAATCGATAACCTTTTGTTTTTCACGAAAAGACGGGAATCAGTGACTTTATATACATGAATTTAAGACTGCGACACTGTGGCCGATTCTGAGTCCAGTTTCACAGAGTTCCCAACCGTTGGTTGCGACAATCACACAGATGGAACCAATTAATCCGCAACTACCAACAAGGCTCAGATCAGTGGTCAGTAGTTTTATGGACTAAAGCCACGTTTTGGTTAATATAGTGAAATATGATTAAACCACTGAGTTAATAATAGTATGTAGTAAAACGATTTGTATGAGAAAATAAGCGTATGATAAAATGAAATACGAGTGTTAAGAACGATAATATTGTTAGGTTATTCGAATAGTATGAGAAGCTGATGACATAACTTTGGAAATTTCTCATTTTGCTGTTTGTGTTTATAACAGATTTATCTCGGGTGAGTACCACTGAAAACCAAGGTAAACTGAACAGCTGTTTCATTTCAGTATTAAACTACTAAAAGTGCATGCTATCGACCTCAGGACCATTAAGTCCAGTAGAAAATGTTTAAAAATTAGAATCATTAGGGTAGCATCCAGTGGTGGAATTTCGCCTTCAACTAATTAGTGACGCAACGCGATAATCAGTCCTCATATATTCTATATCCGATAAGCACCAAAAACAAATGAAAGTTTTAATAGTGCATTCAAACGGCAACCGATAAAAAATATATGGCTACCAAGTGAAATTTTTTAGTGTCCTTGAGAATCAAACACAATGAACAGAAGCTACAAAGCGTAGATTAGAAATTTTAAAATTATGTCCCGAAAGTTCTTTCATATCTATTCTTGATAAATTCTCGGGAAAATTTCCCAAAGGAGCTATCAAAGAATCACATTAAATCTTAAGTGGTGAAAAATCGCTTGTTTGAGGATGTACGCTTACAAATTAAAAAAGTATGCTAAAGTTTAATATCGGTAAAGCTTGTAAAGCAGCAAATAAAAGACTACTGAGTAATGCAGGCTAACATTATCTGCAAACACCTTCGATGTTGGTAGATGTGCTATTTAAATTTAGGAATAATAATAATAGCCTTATATATATATATATATATATATATATATATATATATATATATATATATATATATATATAGTGTCAAAGACAATATGTGTTTATGTGTAAAATTTAGATTACGGTAACATAAGACACAGGAGTTTTTGTACTATATAATAATCCGTATTTTAATTGCATAGATTTATAATTCGATTAGCTCCTACAAATTTTTCATCACATAGAACATGTGCTAAATACCGAATAGCGGAGCATTTATACTTTTCACTACGTGCTTGAATCCTAATGTAACGCCGTCGCGTTCTACCAGATATACGAGGCGAAAGATGTAAATGAAGAGGGTGGTTTATATGAGATAAAACAGCAGGATTGTAAATGTCTGCCTACAATAGTGTTCGTAAATGATGTCGTAGTTCTCACCACACACATTACTAACAGCTTTCAGTACTCTACGCAACACAACAAAGTCTTTTCTCAAAAGTCCGTGGAAAAATAATGGGGAACAATACAAAATAATCCGTAATATACAGTAACTGTCAAATTGTAATAATAAGTGCTTGGTAATACCAAAACTACGTAATCGCTTTAAATAGCATATTAAACGAAAAACCCTCTTTGATATTAGCAAAACAGGCGAAGACCAAGATAGATAAAAAGTGAAAGTTATACCAAGATGAGTAACATTCGATGTAGTCTTAATTACGGAATCTCCAAATTTACAAACATCGTGCGAATTCACAAGAGCATTTAAGTTTTTTTCATGTCTTAGACTGAAATTGACTCTTTGACATTTGGAGGGGTGCTTTTCATAAGAGTGGTTCTCTTTAAAGAGATCACTTCCAGCTTCAACTTATGATATGTATTTTATTCGAAATACCATGCTGTACTTCCTTGGTATGTTTATAGAAGTCAGTTGTAGATAACTGAAGATACTTGAAATAAAATCTTTACACATCTATATATAGAACTCATTCAATAAATAAACGGAAAATATTGATGAAAATGCTGAGTATGACAGTGAACAGTGTGAATTAAGAATAATCTCAGCCAATAGAAATAGAAAACAAGCAACTCAAGTACTCAGCAATATGTTAATACTCTTACTTAAACCTGCGTAACCTTCATAGATAGATGAATGTTATATAGGGCGATTAAAGAAAAGTAACGAACTTTCGGAACTGTATTTTGGAGGACTATTTTAATTATTTTGGTTGTGAGTAGTCGAAACATTTCATTTCTATGGCTGTTATGTTCCTCTTACTTTATCCTCCCGTTTAGTATATTTACACTTAGTATATTGTTTCTTACTATGAACTATAGTTGTGTACAAGTTGTACCTATTCACTACCATATTAATGTTAGATTCCTAGTTGGTTTGCTGTGCGGTCAGGTTTTATGTATATATAAGAAAATATGTGAAATATAATATAATCCTGTCTGGTTGGTCTATCGTTTTGTTATTCTGTCTGGGACTGAGTGGGCATAAGGCACACGCGCATTTATTGACTAGGTACACCCAATTGGCGTTTGATAAGACAACCATTTATTTTACGTCATAACAATGACCTCGTATACATACACCAGTGAAAATTTCTTAAATTCATTTAAAGAAAAATTAACCTCTCAAAATGTTCTGTAGGGCTTTACTAAACACACTATTTTCTGTATTTATTTGCCGAGTGTGGAAAATTTGTCAAAGAAAAACGAATTATTTACGCATCTTCTACATATACCTATAGGCAATCAAACGAATTTAATTTCTAACTTTTCACGATTTGCCCACTAATATCTACTGAAATTTATTTGTATCAAACGATGTTGCAGAAAGAAATACGATTCACAGAAAAAAAGAGGTTATTCACCAAAGAAAGTTTTAGCAATTATATCATTTTTTCAAAGATGTAAAATATTATTTACAATGATCACAGATACGTAATAGTTTGCTTAAAAAGTGAATTTGTCTCAAAATTAGAACGAAATACCTATTTGTTAAAAGCAAACTAAAGATTAATAAAGAGACTGAAGAGTGGTAACATAGGAAGAAAACCAAAGTAATTAAAGATGAAAGCAAATTCTTTCTAGCACACAAAATCTTAATTTTCATTAGTTATTTACAACAAAAGCTGGGAATTTACACATTGTTTGGATAAGTCATAAAACCATGTCGATATATATATATATATATATCGTTCCTAACATACTAAGACCACGCTCCAAACTTCACATTGGTGCATTCAATGTACGAACCCTGTGTCAAATAGGGCAACAAGCCTCCCTAGCTAGGACATTAGAATCCCGCGCCATTGATGTATGTTACGTCTCCGAAACACGCATACAGGATCTTAGCGTGGTCATTCACTTGACCTCACCTAGTCAGAATGAACAACCTTCGCGATACACTCTTCGTTTATCTGGCGATTCAACAGCAACTTCTCGTGGACTCGCCGGTGTAAGCATTGCGTTAAGTATGAAAGCAGAACAGGCGCTTCTTGAATGGATTCCTGTCGACAGTCGCCTATGTGCCGTCCGACTAAATGGTTCAGTAAGAACTCGGAAAGATAGGGACACACGCCGTTGTCTTTTCGTTGTTTCTGCCTACGCTCCCACCGACTGCAGCCTGGATGAAGTGAAAGATGAATTTTACAGAAAACTTTCTGAACTACTTCGTAGGGCCAAACACTCAGATTTGGTAATCTTGGTTGGTGATTTTAACGCTCAAATAGGTAGCTTGAACCAATCTGAAAGACATTTAGGTGAATGCTTCAGTGTTCCAGCTCAGAGAACGGATAACGGCGACCGTCTGCTGCAGCTTTGCTCAGATAATCGGTTATTTCTAGCCAACACGAACTTTAAGCAGCGACATCGTTTAACATGGAGACCTCCTGGCCCTACTCAACGGTGGACTCAAATAGACCATATTGCGATTAGTTACCGTTGGAGAGGCTCGATAGAAGACTGCCGATCTTTCTGGAGTACATGTTTGGACTCCGACCACGCTCTAGTGCGAGCACGCGTTTGCTTGAGTCTTACCGGGCGAAGAAAAACTACCACAGAAAAACCTTTTAGATTTCATTTTAGTAATGAAACAGCCAAGATTAAATTCCGGGAACAACTGAGGAATCACTTAGGCAATAATAAAGATGCGACCCAACTAGATACTGCTTGGCAAGATGTTCAAGCAGCTGTGGCATCTACAATGATATCTAGCAAGGACTTAAATCAACATGTCAAGAAAAATCAATGGATCTCAATGGCTTCTGTTGATTTAATAGACTCCCGAAGACTTATCCCATCAGGCTCCGAACACGATTATGAGCGACGAGTAATCAGGCATAAACTGACGAAAAGTCTGCGAAACGACCGTGAGCAGCGGTGGGTAACGAAAGCAAATGATATGGAAAAGGCAGCGGCGATAGGTAACACTAGACAACTTTTCACGTTGATAAAAGAAACTGGGAATAAAAAATCCAGCGTTAGTGAGACGATTTCCGAAAAAGATGGAACGCTTATTAGCTCTCAGTCTAGACGTTTAGAACGATGGGCTGAACACTTCAAGGAACAGTCTAGTTGGCCTTCAGCTACTCTAAAACTTCCCACTATTTCGAGACAGCCAGAATGGAAAGTCGACTTAGGTCCCCCGACTCTTGTCGAAGTCGAAAAAGCTATAGCCAATCTAAGGCGAGGCAAGGCAGCGGGTCCAGACGGATTATCCCCAGAGGTCTTTAAGGATGGTGGTCCAACATTGACAACCAGGCTGACTGATATTTTGACTAAGGTTTGGGAACTTGACATAATTCCGTCTGACTGGTGTCGATCGTTAATCGTCCCAGTATATAAGAAAGGGTCAAAATCGTCCTGCAATAACCATAGAGGAATTAGTTTGACTAATATAGTGTCTAAAATACTAGCTTCTATAATTATCAGACGCTTAACTACAACTCGTGATCTACAAAATACGAGAAAATCAGGCTGGGTTCAGACCTGGTCGCGGTTGTATAGACCAGATATTCACCGTCCGTCAGATCTTAGAACACAGACATACTTTACGGCGGCCGACAATAGTGGTTTTCCTTGACTTGAAAGCGGTATTCGACTCTGTAGACCGCGAAGTTCTATGGCAGTGTTTTTCATTGAAAGGCGTGCCCCAAAAGTACATAAAACTTGTTAAGGCTCGTTACTCAAACACTATTAGTCGTGTCAGAGCATATGGCGAACTGTCATCTGAACTCGTAACCTGAAGTGGTGTCCGTCAAGGCTGCCCACTTTCCCCATTTTCCTTTAATTTCATAGTTGACATACTGTTAGAAATTACACTTTCATCGTCTGACTTTTCAGGAATTGATCTCCTACCAGGAGATCCACTTATTGACTTAGAATATGCTGACGATATAGTCCTGTTCGGCGAAGACGCTGATAAGATGCAGAAGCTTTTAATAGCAATAAGCTCAAATGCAAGCATCTTCGGAATGCGTTTCTCCCCTTCTAAATGCAAACTATTGCTCCAGGACTGGTTTTCGTCAACCCCTGAACTAAAGATAGGGAGTGAAGTAGTTGAGCACGTCGACCACTTCACTTATCTTGAAAGTCTGATTAGCCCTAATGGGTTAGTCTCTGACGAAATCTCAGTACGAATTCAAAAAGCTCGTTTGGCTTTTGCCAACTTACGTCACCTATGGCGTAGACGAGATATTCGTCTTTCAACGAAAGGGAGAGTGTACTGCGCAACAGTTCGCTCTGTCTTACTGTATGAGTGTGAGACGTAGCCATTAAGGGTAGATGACACTCGACGGTTGTTAGTTTTCGACCATCGATGTCTACGAAACATCGCTAGCGTTAGCTGGCATGAGGTTGTGAATCTTCATCGACTGAGGTGGTTGGGACATGTGTTGCATATGCCCAACCACCGTCTTTCTCGACGCGCAATGCTGGCTGATATAGGAATAGGATGGCAGAGAGTTAGGGGTGGCCAAACTAAAACAAGGCATCAGCCCATGAAGTCAATGACTGCCGGTTTAAGTCGTGTCGGTAGCTGCAGACTACCCGGATGGGGTCCCCGCGATTACCGTAACCAGTGGCTAGAAACACTGAGTGACATGGCTCAGAATCGGTCACAATGGCGCAGATGTATTCACTCATTGTCCTCCCTTAAATCATGAGCTTTAAATTATTCCATAACTTTCTTTCTACGCTTCCTCAACCATATTCTATATGTTTACACTCCTTGTTACTATTATTATTTTATTTTATTGAAGTAACTTCTACTAATGCTGGTGGTGTTAATCTTGCGGTGCCATGGTGGTATGGTAACTTGCCAGGTTCTATGTTGATTGTATATATATATATATATATATATATATATATATATATATATCATTGAGACAGAAACAGTGGTCAAGCATAAAACACTCGAGAGGCTGTCAGGAAATTTCTAACTATATTGCTATTGAAAAGGGAAAGTCAAACTACGATTGCCAATCACGTAAGATGGAGAATGTGCAGAAAACGTATCCAGAAATTCTCAGTAAACAGAGAAATCTCAAACAACGCGATGGATTTATAAGGAAGGCTGATTAACTAATAAATCTCTTTTAACCAATCCTAGTGTTTACAAATTATAATCACTACAAAAACAGTGATGCATATGTTATAGACACAAAAGTGGTCAAAGGAAGTAAATTATTAGTTCAGCATGCCCAAATACACACCAGTAAATTAAGGAATGACTTACACTTGTGTCAACGAATCTAAGCACACAGGGCGCACACTTTCCAACACGGATAAGGAAAACATTCGAAGAATTCAGTGGCCTAATGTCACACCACGGTCTAAAGAACTTTAGCTTTATTCCAACCTGTGGTAACAAACATTGTGTTTGAGGACAGCCTATGTTCCAAATACTTATATCGATAAAGATTAAGATTCATAAAGAATCTCCCTTTTACTACCTAATACCTAATCCCATCATTACTTATTGTTAGTTCCTCAATATAGCATAAATGTTATGAGCCACTAATTGGAATAACATAACACTTTCATTACAAGTTTCGAGCCAACCAATAAATGAGTATATAACATCAAACAGTATGTAGTCGTAAGTATGTGTCCTATCGAACGAGATCATTCCAAAAAAATTTTATTTGACTTTGTAATCCTTAGAAAACAAGGAAATGAGAGTTTCTGTGAACTTAACCTTTGCCTGTGGAGTGGTGGCTGAATGGTTTAGGTGTCCGACTTCCAGACACCCTACTCCAGTTACTTCTGTTATAGTAACCAGATAGAGTGAGGTTCGAAACTAAGTACACAAAAAATGAGTTAGTAATATTTATTTAAGTATATTTTCTGTATGAAATGATATATCATCGTTTTCTAATAACTGAAATGGGATTTTTCGCACAAAAATGTCTTGAATCGCTATTTTATACGGAAAGTAAACCAAAGTGCAAACTGCATGTACAACTATTTTGTTCATTAGTACAAAATAATAGTCGCATTATTCAGCACAGTTATATAGACAAAGTAAAAATCAGCTAGTGAAATATAAATGAGCTCACGTGAAGTTTGAAATGCAGACTGCAAATCTTGGCCACTTTCAATTGACTCGACAATATGATGAAAATGAGCTAAATAAACACATATCAACGACAAAAAAAAGAGATAAATGATAGTAAAATACTAAATGCTTAGCTTTAAAAAATACAATCTATCTTGAATATAGTGCAGTTTGATGATGTATCTAAAGTTGAATTGCGTCTGACGAATGGAATACAGGACGCACCCTTTGTTTTATATGGGACTCCTCAGATGCATGTTTTCGCATTTCATGGTTGGCATTCATAACGGGACTCAAATACACCATACGTATCAAATATCACTGAGTTATCCATCAACGTGAAGACGTAAACATGCTCAAATTATATATATATATATATATATATATATATATATATATATATATCCTAGTAGCACAAGCGTAGCTACTTAGGAAAACAGTGGCATATGACACTAATAGAACTAATCCAAGTTTTGGTGTGAACACAGCCAGGAGGATGACGATGAATCCCAAACACTCCAAAACATGCATTCTGAAACTAACTTCCCAGCCACAATCTAACCTTCATCATATACATGAACTATCACTGCATCGAGGCCATTTGATCAGAATGCTTACGTGGCAATCAATTTCAGTCCATAATAGTATCCATGGGAAGATATAAATACATCCAGGTCTGGTGGTATTTATGTGTACACAAATACTTCTCAGCGGAATTATCAGTAAATTATTGCTAAGTCATGAGCACATACCTAGCTGGATATAACAGTAGACAACTGCTTAAGGTAAATAATTGAATGATTCAGTTTGATATATTAGAGTAGGTGATTGATCTTGTGAACAAAGCATATACTAGGCCTTCATAAAACAAGCTCAAATTAGTGTGTCCTACGTTTCTATAATACCACATAACCGTGTACATACTTAGTACACACTCCTCTTTGTGTAACAGTCAATGAAACTATCTAGCTGTTTAGTCTAAAATAGATGCAGAATGTGGTTTGGTTTTGTAACGGCTATAATCTACGTGTGCTCTTTTGACGGCCAACAGAAAAAATTGTGTAAAACAACTCCCATAAAGTTGCCTTGATTCATTTTTTTCCCAATTTGAATCAGAATCATAAGCAAAAAGAATCATAGTTATAGACGCTAAGGTAGAATAATCCACTAAAGATGACAGTGACTAGCAAACATCGCTGGGGAATAGGTAAAAACATGACAAGTTCTAACTATAAATAATCTAAAACAAAATACTTACATACGGAGAAAAATAATGAGCTGATGAAACAAAGCATGATGCACGATGAGAACAGAGGAAGTAAATGAAATGTGATACACGCACGGAAGATAAGCTCCTCAGCCAAAGGGGCTATGACAAAATTTCGGAAACTTATCCAGTTGAATATACGACCTTTCCAGTATTGAGCATCTACAGATAACACAATGTTAGTGGAGCTTGCATATACGGAACTATCAGATAAGTCGATAGAAAAATACCAAATTCAGAAAATTGCAATAACCTATAGATTACATGAGTAAAAATGTTTGTTATCTCGGTATACTGAATAGTGCCATCACCGAACTGTTTATTGATGCGTTTTAAATTCATGCTTATTAGTCATCTTATTATAACTTATCTACCATGTGCAGATTCGAGTACTTGGCTTCGAGATACAAGATGGATACAAGTTATATTTATGAAGTACAATTATATCATGTAATATAACAATTGGTAGCTTACAATTACTTACTGAAGTAAGGCATTTGGATGCTTGAAAGTAAAACCAACAAATAAACGTATTCATAGGAAATCTCTTTCGCGAAATGCCTGCTTCCTGATGCGCTAATGAAAACTTTAAATTTGCCTCGTTCTTAACTTTGAGGATCCATCAATCATAGTGACTAGGGAAATTTTCTATAGAACATTATCAGACATTTTCAACTAATAATATCGACGGATTGAAGTTAAACACATAAACTTTGATCCGGTCGACAGAAGTGTGTGTGGAACATGTGCTTTGACTTGGATCACATATACAACTAAACTTTTACAGCACTTCCTTTCATTTTTATACCTACTTAGTTACCAAAATACTACAATGTATTATGTCCCGTTAAGTATAGACCATTGAGTAGAATCCGGTACAACAGTTAATCCACTGGAAGCTGCAGGAATAGTAAATCATCTAATTTATCAACCAAATAAAATCGCAGTACATTGTCTATTTCACACAGCATAAGTGACAAAGCGTACAAAGAATTACTGGAATGTTAACTAGGAATACAAATCATTGAATTCGTCTACTTAGGAGAATAAATCGAAATGAATAGAATGGTTCTCGAATCCTCTGTGAAATTTATTGCATCTATGTTCTAAATAATTATTTCGATGGAATTTTTATACAGATAAGTAATAGACAGTAGAAAAAGCAAGCAAGTTTCCCATGAGTAAACACTGATTTTCTTCTAATTAATCATATATTCCAAATATCATGATAACATATTGGCAAATTTGGTATTTCATACTAACGTCAAATGACTGAAACTAGCTAAGTACTAATCAAATTCGGTAAAAGAACAGTGTGTTCTTCATTCACAGTTTTTATCCAAAACTCGCTTATGAAGTCCGAGTATAAATAATAATTACTTCACCAAAATTAATCATTAATGCAGACTAATAGAATATAGTTGACTAGAGAATAAAAAGCTAAACACAAGTTTAATTCAGTCATTCATCATATTCTGCAAAATATATTATAACAGTTAAGTTTACGCATAGAAATGAATGGCGTAGCAAGCGTCGTTGTATTCGCTTTGTTCCCAAGAATAATTCACTTGCATTCAGAGAACCAGACCTTAGATGTGTTGGATTAGAGCTCCGTAGACTAAATTTTGTACAATGCATACTACACTGAAAAAGTCTAACGAAAAAAATGCAACCTTGCAAATTCTCAGACGATTCACTCGTATTAGTTTTGTATGTCTGACGATGCTGTTGAATTAGCCTACGCACATTAGAAATGCAGATATTGGAAAATAATGGTGATTTTACAATGTAAATATAAAGTAATGTTACAAAGTTAAACAATGCTTAAAACTCTTAAGTGTTTAATTCGCATAGTAACATTAGTATATGAATTATCACCCCCTTACGGAATTAAAATATAAGAACTAAAGACAGAAATCATTACCAAATAGAACTGACAAGTTCCCGTTAAATATATCATCCAAGAGAACTCCAAGATACAGGACCTGATTTGTGTGAATATTAGAAAGTATTACAACAAACCAAAGTGAGTATAATGGATGTGATAACTGCTTCAAATAAGCCATCTAGCCTAATAAATACTTTTCCAAATTCATAAGAGGACAACTGAAACTAAAAGAAGTTAATATTACAAATGTACTAACCAGAGGACGTTCAGGGGAACGTATAAACGTCAATACATGAATCATTGAAATAGTACCTGTTACAAAAACAGAAACAACTCTTCTCTTGATCGTTTCCGGATGATCTCTAAAACTAACCCATAAATTTACTCAGTCAAACGTACCTTGGAAAATTCCCACCAGCGAAATAAAGGCCAGATATGAACAACGATGCATACAATATGCAATTGAGGACTTCGTGCATGTTGGCTGTTATTGAAAATCCCTGGCCATACACTGAGACAACGTTGTGCACTTCCGTTTCTGACTGCCAATATATGACTTTAGTGTATCAATCAAGACTAGTGATACTGACCAGTGCTCGAAAATTCAATCTGGGGTTATAACAACAATATATTACTATGAGGAAACTATCAGTTACCAGACTAACTGGCAACTGTAAATCCAACAAATTTGTTTAATTTTATCTTAGGGACTCAAAGGTTGGGTAAATACATCTTGCTAAGGAATACTCAAAAGATATAGTGTATTAAATTAGCGAAATACCAGCTAAATAATAATCTGTCAAAAGGTATTTCGGGAAATAATGTCCGTAAATTATGTTCTGACAATGGCGTAAAACTGACGATAAAGTCATACCCATACCTTTTACGATAATTAACAAGCAGCTGTTACTAATATAGCCTTAAGGCTATAGATTAGCATCTAATTAGATGCTAATCTAACTACATGCGCTAATCCGACACTTGGTAACAGATTATGGCTTAAAACAGCATCGAAATAACAACCTTCCATCTCATGGAGCCCTACATTTAAGATGTTTTCTTAAATGACGGAAAGGAAATACAAAAAGCGTAAAATTAGGAGGGCAATTCTACATCTAGTTTTAATGTATTCACAGCGTTAGTACAAGTTCCTTATTCTAATACTTTAGATTCATGCAAGCGAATTTATCACGTATTGAAATTGTAGAGGTTGGAAAAAGAAGCATATTATAGGCACCCCACAGCTGACTGAGAGGATTTTCAAACTTCTGCCGAAAATGCCAAACTTGAAGTGCCCACGAATTTCAATAATCAATATCTTTGAAACAAGTTTATCTGAAAACGGGAAATATATTGCAAATTCAAGACCTGGATTTAAGTAACCAACTACAATTGTTTGCTAGTGGTGAGCGTGCGTTACTTTATTGGCATTCGTAAGCCACTGTGGATACCGTTCTTATTTTTATTGATTTTCAGTTAAGTTTAATGGCTTTACTGTGGTATTTGATGTTTTAGTATCCTAAATGCCTACTTACTAATTAATTTACATGATATTTACGCTTAATTTTTTTAACTTAGTTATATTGTGGGTTTAGTTTAGATAACTGTGTGTGCTGTAATAGCCGAATATAACCAATGACAATATTTTACATATTGCGCTTTTCTGTTGTGTGTCCTCAACGCATTATCGAACTGAACTTGATGGTTCATAAACTTCGGCGCTTGTGTCTATCCTCTTCTTCCTGGGTTCGCCTTCCGTTCAAATATAATTCTGATAAAGTCACACCTTGTCTGTAGTCAAAACTCTTTTAATCTGTTATTGCAATGGTAGTTTCGTTGTTGCTGGCATGTAAAAAATGTTTTAATTCAGAAGTGATGTTTAATTTTGCTCAGTCTCTCAATGTTCTGTTAAAAATTATAAAGAAACTGGATATAAAGCGATATGTATGCCTCACTATCCATTATGGCTTCATCCTTGAGCCCTCTATATCATCAGGTATATTGAGTGTTCAGTAGCCAAAACTGTTTAATAGTAATGTTGTATATGGGCTGATTATAAAATTGTGATATCCAGCGAACTGAGATAAAGTAGAAGGGTTTCAAAGAGTTCTGCGGAAGAATAGTTCCTGTGTATTCATGATATCCGTTTCTCACTTTTATACACTGCACAATTATGGAATGTATGAATAGCAAAGTAGAGTCCAAAATACGTCATTAGTTTGCTGTTTACATTTCAATGCTTGTTTAGTCTAATAGGGAAACAGCCTATATTAAAAAGTAGCAAGGTAAATTACTATTGCTAATGACTGATTTGTTTAGCAAGGGTTGACTAGTTGTATATCAGTGATAAGAATTAAGTATCAGCATAGCTAATTCATTATGTCAACAAACATAATCGTACGTAATCATTCGTGCTCTAATAGGCGTGTAACAAATGACTCCAGGTTTCGACGACATGATCAGAGCGAATCGCTCGTGGTCAGACTAGTCATAAATATACACTTGGATCCTGATGAGATTACCTAGTACTTTTATGATACGTATGGAATAACCACGATAACAATTGATTTTCGAAAAACGGGGAATCCGAAACCCACTATTAATCGCCGCGATGTTAAACATTAGGCCAATTCCTAGAAGTAAATGCATTTTTTCCAATGGTTTATGAATGCTATGTCGAGGAAGCAATTTAATTATTCCAAGTGTGCTCCATCAAAGTCCAACAATTAAAGGTGCATAAAACGTTCCAAGATGTAGTAGGAATCGACTACAAATGGAACACCAAAGAAACAAAGAGAAGTTGTATAACCAACGTAACATGTTTGTGTGCATTATGTTTCAGTGACTTATTGTAAATGGAGATGATTTCAAAGGTTCAGTAATGTTTGAGTAGTGCAAGTTTGAAACAAGTGTTAATTATGCCTATAATTGGCCCAACCAATGACATCTACTAAAACACACTTGGGCCCAGTTTGAGTCTATAGACCTTTACTTAATAACCGATCACAGAAAGATGTTCTTTTTATAAACATGACTAATAATCATAATTACTTATTTTGACTAATCTTCAATCAGTGTCCAGTATGTGTACTTCCATTGGGATTTTAACTGATTATCTTGGTTGTAACCTAGTACTAGTTGTATTAATCTACATTTTAGAAATTAATATGAGCTGATTCTAAGTTCTCTTTGCTTTAACTATGGTTAAGTCTGAATTATGAGTCGACGGTTTCACAGAAACTGTTTATACGCTACCCATAGGCAGAAACATATCATACAGTTAAGGATGATTTCGTTTCGATATCAAAAGAATTGCTTTTAATCGTAATTAATGCAGAAAGACCGACCTAGAAACGCTGAAAATTCGATAAACGGAATATTGAACACGCCAAAGATTGTGCATAAAACGCATGCACTTATATGCAGCAATAAAAATTGATCGTTCTGTCTGTATGCTGTAAATGTTATCCGCGTCTTTAATGGTTGCTTTTATGCTTCTCACAGATATTGGATGCTGTTGATTTATCCATACACTGGTCTACAATGTATCTTTTATCGAAGCTATTTTCATAATCATTCAAACTAAAAGAAATCATAATACACTCTATGTTACTACTAAAATATACTCAAGACAAATCTGTACCTTTCTAAAATAATGCCATTACTAACAATATTTTATCCTACTGACCGACTTTACGACTATTCTGATCATATTTAATCCCCACTGGTGTTTGGGATATTAACTATCAGCAAAAATACCCCTGCCTCTTAAATACAGTACAGCTGAACACAGTTGACCAATTGCACTTTGTGAGCATCCAATACTATTTTCTGCAAATGGGTAAAGTTCGGCCGAATGTGTTAGTAATTTGATTATGACAGTTTTATTTTTTTACTCAATCACTTCTACTGACACGATCCTAACAACAGCACACAACCAGTCATAATTTACATGTGGCTCACATTGAATAATACTGTTTCATAGCTTACTACAAAAATGTATTGTATATGCATGCTACGTTTATTGTTCCTTATGCTGTCAAAAGTGGTTATCTAAATCCTCTTATTTCACTGTAATGATTACACGTTGATTTACCCTAACTTGTTACTCATAAACGTAATTAACAGCTATAATACATAGCTTTTATCTTCGCATGTTCTGTTCAACAAATTCGTTAAGCCACTGTACGATAAACTCTGTACAGTTGTTTTCATTTTTCTAAGTAATTCATTAAATACATCTCAATAATTCAATTGGGGTGGTTATTTTTGTGGAGATTGGTTATTTACTCCAGTAAATATGTCACAAATTGGTATTGGCAGGGTACGATTGGAAACCAGGGAGCATCAAACAGCTGTTTCGTTCTAGTGTGGAACTCCTCAGCAGTGCTCACCCCAGGTTCCGCACCAGTGGCTTCAATAACTTCATATTAGATTATGTGGCTATTCCATAATATAAGCCTGTCTATTTATTTTTTTAATGATTTTTACAGGTATTAATATCAACACAAGCATAGCAAAATCTTATCAGTGAGGATGTTTTAATTAATTATATACTTAATGTAACACAACACAGGCCATTGTATCTAATAATAGCTTGCCTAGTTTGACGACAGAAAACAAATATAGGCTTACACCCCTTTACTAGGCTTGTAAGCTATTTTGACTTTTAACTGTACTTACACTCGACTAGTTTACAAGCAGATAAAATTGACATCGTAACGTACAGTGTGAAGTTCATATCGTTACACTGTGATAAATACCATCCATCGTACGTACCTATTACAATACGTCACACTAAGAAGCATAGGTCCAAACGCAGATTTTTCGAGTGTCTATAATACGTTTATACTCGCCAGAACGTTTTGTGCAGAAGTGATATGTGGCTGACTGATAAGGAAAACAATAAAATATCCATATGCTGTAGATCATACATGATCAATGTTTGCGTTGGATCAAAACAGTTCTTCCCTTAACAGGGTGTCGTAATTTGATTTAGATTTTCGAACACTGGAATGACTATATATTGTATGATTAAAATATGTCACCGTTACACTTCACAATCAGCCGAGCTACAAATGAAAAAATCACACTAGTGGCTTATACAGTCAAAAATATTCGTGGTTACTATTATATAAAGGTCATGTGAAACAGAGAGTAAACCGAAAGTAAACTCAAGCAGCACAATAACAGACGAAAAATCACTAATTATTTTAGTAGTGGTCCTATAAGTCATGCATCTAATGAGTTTTGGTGTTAAGTGCGCTCGGTTTCTGACCAAGCTACATATGTTGTATAACCAGAGCAACTTCTAACGATTGAACCCACTCTTACGAATGAGAACAAATCAGAAGAGAATAAGGATGGAGAAGAAGTTATGTTTAATCGTAAATAAGGTGTCGATGAAATAGCAACGTTTCGGCTGGCAGACTAGGGAGATAGATACTTCCCACGGGGCATCGTGCTGTGCTCTGGTGGTGATGCTTGGCGAAGCGCCTCTAACTAGTCGTGTCCGCTAAAACAAATATGGTCGGCATCAATGTCGAGACCCTATGCAACTATTTATTTTGGGGATTATTTGGCGCTACAGGTGCATTTATCTCAATAATGTCAACCAAGTTGAGGACACAGAAGTCGAAATGAATTGTTAACAGTAAATAATGGCTAAATATAATGCAGTAATAACTTTTAAAGGCCAAATGAGTTTAGGATGGTTAGCATAATATAATTGTTAGTAACACACTGACTAATGATTAATGCTTACTTCAATAAGATTGGCAGTCAGCTGAAATGATAAACATTAATAGAAGAATATACACAAAAACTAAATACAAACCAGAACGAACGTTTAGTCACGGACGCAGATATCCGTCATATGCATTGTTTCGGGAGAATCATTTAACATCAATCAGAGTTATTCATCGATAATTCATGTTTTCACGTGCTGACGATATTTAAGTTACATTGGTAACTTATGTCAACGGAGCCACTTACATTAACCAAATTAGGCTTGTATCCTGTATAGTTGAAAGAAGTGCATCACACGGAAACAGCATATTAACTAATTCATCATAAACTTAACAATGATTATTCATTTTCCCTGGCATTATTAGGACAAATGTCAAAACTTCCCTCCTAGTTGTTACTTCATGATCAACTTTATAATTATTAACTACAGTTTTTATTAGTCTACACACTGAAATAATTAGACTCCTTTAGAACTCAATACAAAGGCGAATTCGTCAAATAACTGTCACTTGGGGGGTGGGCTGTATAAATTGAGCTCGTTTGTGGGAAAAAATAAACTCATGTCCATCCAACTTTCTAAAACAACTTCTGGTAATATTGATTTAGTTTAACATTCCTAACATTTTTTACGAACTTACTAAACCTTCGCAAGCCAAGTCTTACAATTTACATTTATCTTTGGCTTTTTATCTATGTGTAGTTGTTGTTTGTCATTCTTCTACTTCTTGTCGAAAGATTCTACCTCACACTTTTTATTTTGGTTCACAATTAAACATCACAGAAATGATTTTCCTTATCCAGTGCATGGGTAGTTTTTTCTTCAATTGGTTGTGAAAAATTTTCTGTTAAGCAAAAGTAAGACAAACACCACTTTTCAACAACCAATCAGATCTTACTGACGCTCATCTGTTTCTCACTTAATAATACCACTTGGATTATGTGGACATTCTTAAATCTGAATTTAATATCGTGAAACTTGGCACCAAAGAAAACCAGGAAGCGAAGGGCAGCTATTTTGCCTGGCTGTAAAACTCCTCGGAGTCTTGCATTTATTACACCACAAAGTAATACGGCCCAGAAACTTCAGGTTACGTGGCAAACGCCTAAGTATTAGACCACTGATCAGGCTCACACATTGGTGTTGGAGCGTAACTGCATTACTCACGACATGGTTGAACTGGAACTTGCAGGTAGCAATGAATAAGGTTGCACAGATGTATCACAGATTGGCTAAGTTACAAATATCAACCGTCGAGTCCTGCACAATGGTCTAATGGCTAAGAGTTCATCAACTTGTGATTGCAAATTATAGTAGTAATACATTTCTTGCAGATGATAATACATGTACCCAACACATACATTTATTTACACTTCAATCATTTGTTAAAATAACGAAACACAATGAAATCGTTAAGTCGTGGACTTACTGTTGCGTCTCATCTTCAAATTGGTTATTAACATCTAGATATGATGCCTTTATTCGTTTTATTTTTATACGGTCATGTTTCCCAGCCTTATCGACAGTGACTGTCCAGTATCGTTTCCCCAAAATTTCTAACAGATTATCACAGGAGTGCTATTGAGAATGGCAGGCACTCATTTTAAATGAATTTATAGGTGTGGTGGCGTAACTCATGTGGTCTAATACTCGTGATTTCCTAGTCCTTGATGCAATGTAGATATTTAAGCCTCTCCTTAACCCCAATAAATCGACTGGAGTCCCCATCCTATGAAACAAGACGGAGATCAAAACCATTTAAGTCCCATGGAAGGTATCAGGATTATAGCCCAACAATTCGCAGGGCTGTGATGGTATGTGGTTGGTATTATTTAAGAGATGTACTGAAGCACTTAGCTGCTTCATGAGTGGTCTATTTTAGCATTTGCTACGGTTCAAATAGTTGCTTGAGTAACGAGGTTGGGTAATTACTCCCCCCCAATCTACAAGATGGGGGAAGAATCGAAAAAATCCTGGCCTGTGAAAATGTTCTCATTACTGTCTAAGATATTAGAAAGTAATAGAGATGCTCAGATACGATAGTTCGTTAACAAGCACAACCTATTTCATGTGATATTGTGTGGCTTTAAGCCGGGTGGATCCTGTTATACAAAAATTCTTCTTGATTTGGACAACTGGATGCCTTGTTTGAACAGAATTCTGGACACCTCTGATTCTTTTGGCAAAATACTTAACAATCTTCAACTTCACATGCAGCGACCACGGAGTCTACCAAACCACCTCAATCCTGGAAAGAGTTCCGTACTAATGTGAACTGGGTTCATTTGAACGAGAAGTCGATAGGGTCAGGAATACCACAAGGTTTTTTCTCTGGGCCGCCGCTATTTTGTATTTTCATTGATTATTTCCTAGTATGCCTAGGTTTATAAATATTTCCTCACGCAGATATCATAAGGTTTTGGGGAGCTATTAGAAGTGATTACGACGCGCAAGAAGTTAAAGATCTATCGTGAGTAAAGTAATGGACAGACGATAGTGGCCTGAGCCTAAGTTTTCAGAAAAATCATGTAGTGTACATTAATATTCCGAATGACAATCAGACGAACTATTACATCGACAGAACACGTATGGCTGGCCTCCAAAAGAAAACTAAATCTTAGTCTACTATTTACTGAGTGACTGAATACTAAAGTGAATTATCATTAAGACACCATAACACGCATTCGCCAAGCTACACCGAGCTAGTTAATAACCGGGTTCCTTGACACCGGAATTAATTCTGACAATATTTAAAATGTATGACCGAACATACCTGGAAAAACATAATGTCATCACTGTGCCTGTCTCCAGAAATGGAGCCAGTTTCTTGGAAAAGTTGAGAGGTAGGTAAAAACGTTGGTTACTGGACATAGAAACACAATAAGTCGAGTCAACTAGGGATTTTATCCAGAAGTTACAGGCGGTAAGCGGGCAATTTACTTATGTTTCGTGACATTCTAAGCGCGCTGAGAGACCTGAGCACTAACATTCTGACAGTACCGCGAACCTTAATTCCACGAAGAAATCCATGGAGCACAGTGTGGAAATCGCTACTGTGTGAAAACCACGTATGACGCCTGATACAGACATTAAAGTTCCAATACGCAATTATCTTTAAAGCACTTAGTCTCGTAAATACCACTTTGACTTTACACACATATACCCAGGGTCATACGCACGTAAAACAAATAACTCGATATATCAAATGAATGACGTTATATTTGAAACCAGTAAAATTCAACAAGCGAAATAAGCGCAAGCAAACCAGCTGAAAAAGAGGAAGTTAAATCACACAGTGAATATTTGCACATAAATAAAATATAAAATTTACGAGTTGACACGTCTTGGAGATATCTGGGTCATCATATTTTCCTCATCAGGTCGTAAATACACAAGTGTAGTTAATAAAGCGGTAGTTTGCTGGGGATCTTGGTAACATTCATAAACCGTATGGAATGAAGGGTCGAAAGGGATCTCACTGTGTTAAGGCCGAAAACCTCTTTAGAAAGTAACTGAAGAAAAATGTAGATCTTTGGAATTTGAAAGTGGCATATTCAAGGTTTGTGCTACACGTGGTGGGCATCGTATTTATTTATTTGTAAAGCTAGCAACCAAAAAGAAACCCCAACGATATTCTTAATAAGGTTCACACAAAGTACTTGATGTCAGTGTATGAATGTAGAGGTTTTTCATCACAGTTCTATCATGGCGAGGCAATTATTTTCTTGAAATTGACAAATAATGTTACGTTTTCTAACATCGGCATAAAACTTTGTGATTTACGAATGTCTTGTTTATACTATTCGATAGTCAGTTATTTTCCCATGTCGGTATCGCCTACTTTACCTGTTTTTCAGTCGGTAACAAATCCTAATATAGTAGTGGGTAGTTCTGAGATTATTTTCAAGTAGTGTCGTTTCGTGCTGTTAGAGGTAGGAGGGCGGTTATCACTTCCCGGTTGCCCACACCGTGGAAGGGTCATTCTTGAGGAACCTGAAAGAGAAAGAGGATTAGGAGAGGTCGTGATGACCTGAGAGTGTGACCACAGTGTCCAGGGGACAGCTGTTTGAGGTCGGTCGAGTATATTAATTGTTGCTCCGGTTGTCAGAAGGTGGGCATCGGCCTCATGGCTTCCGAAGGAACTCGGCTTTCACCATGAAGCGTCATATTAGTCCTTCCAATTCCCAGGGCAGAGTTAGAATGGTTATATAGGTTTTTACTCGTGAGCTGTTTTTTAGCATGGTAGTTGTTTTACGGGATGGGGTTGCTAACCCCATGCCCAACCCTCCTCCTTTATCCGGGCTTGCGACCGGCAGCAACCCTGTGGGGGCTACAGGCGGATTGAGGCAGTTGAATGTGTTGACCGCTTTATTTACCTTGGGAGCCTCATCAGCCCTGACGGTCTGGTGTCTGCTGAAGTCCCTGCGCGTATACATAAGGCCCGATTAGCTTTTGGGAATTTGCGTCATCTGTGGCGTAGGCGAGACATCCGACTACTGACCAAAGGACGCGTTTACTGCGCAGTAGTTCGGTCCGTCTTACTTAATGGATGTGAAACATGGCGATTAAGGATAGAGGATATTCGTAGGCTCCTGGTATTCGATCATAGATATCTTCGAAGCATTGCTCGTGTTTTCTGGGACCACCGAGTAAGCAATACGTGGGTTAGGAATAGAGTACTAGGTAGATACGGTAAGTCTATTGATGAAGTAGTAAATCTTCATCAGCTAAGGTGGTTAGGACATGTGTTACGTATGCCTGACCACCGCCTACCTCGACGAGCAATGCTATCTGGTGTAGGAGTAGGCTGGAAGAAAGCTAGGGGCGGCCAAACCAAAACATGGCACCAGTCCATGAAGTCATTGACAATTGGGCTGAGCCATGTTAATAGGTTCAGACTACCTACGTCCACGTGACGCTCGTAATAAATGGTTAGAGACCTTGGGTGATATGGCTCAAAATCGTTGGCAATGGCGCAGGTGCATCCATTCCTTGTCTTCCTCCAAATTCTAAGCTTCTGAACTTATCATAATTTTCTCTTTACTGAATCATATTTTAAATGTTTTCGGTCTCTATTCCCTTCCGTGAATACTAACTCTGCTACTACCTTCCCTACTCTGGGATTTGATTCGACAATTTAATCTCTATCTGCTAATTGAGGCATGGCAACTTGAACTGACGTACGCATGTACCAAGTTCTACGTTGTAACTGTCTGTCTGTCTGTCAGTGTCGTTTCGTTAATTTGAAGTTCCTTAAACGTCAAAACATACACCTCTACCCGGGCGTTTTATCTGTTCACTACTGTCAAGTTTGAAATACTTCCCGAAATTGTCGCCTCGCGAGAATCCTACTCTAAATGAATTCATTTAGAGTAGTGTTAACCCCCATACCACAACTCTCGTAATAGCAATAATACCGTAATGTAATAGAGCTTTTCATGAATGTGTTGTTCATCTATAATGAACTTTAAAATCTTGGACAAATGTAAATTCAAGTCTCCACACCATTTCAAAACAGCGAGACGAAATTAACAGTGAATATCAGAGTAGTATTGTCTATGGTAGTAAGGAAGGTTAGATATGGAGCATGTAATTTTAAAAATCATAAATATATCCGCAGGACAAAATTACAGAATAGCCCAAAAACTTGGAATCTGGTGGTCGAAAAATATTTGGTATATCGCCACTGCTACTGAGTTATGCTATTTAGTATCTTCAGTCATCGTCCGCGATAATCAAAGGGATCCTAACCAAATAGTCCAGATATTCAAACGCTACTCAGACCAACAGATACTGCCTTTATACACTTACGCCACTTTCTGTTTCGGTTACATTTGGCTTCCACTTCCAACCAACGTCGCACTCTGAGATGAGTAGCGGCATACATAAGACATGTTAAGTCACCTGAGTCACTCATTATTTATGGCTTATTCAATTTGCCTAGTACCTTGCGTCTAACCATCATCATCATCATCATCAGCAGCAACGTAGAACCGGGCACAAACGCCTGTAGGTTCAAGTTGCCATACCACAATAGCACTACGAGAGTATTGAGGTAACGTATAGACAGAATACAATAGAGAAGAGTAAGTAAAGATGTGCAGAAAATAACAATAGAATTTAAGATCTAGATGAGGTTAAAGAGTGAAACCAAACTAAAAGGAGTGTTTGACTATTATTAGACGTATTGGGTTTTACATATTCTGTAAACCTGTCACATTTTCCAAGCCCATAAATGCTTCAACCTTAAGTTTTTCTCGTCCTCTTAGATTTGTTTCCTAACTTATTGAGTCTTTCAGTTGGTTCCAATAAATGTATGCATGGTGAACTTGTTAAAAATTACTGGTTGATTGACGTAAATGATTTTAACTACACTAAAAGAATCAACGATCTAGAAGTTCACATGTAAATCAATTACGGCTGACTAAGCTTCGCCTCATATGTTGAGACCTTGGTGTTACAATCAAATGTAGATATCAAAAATAAGCCAGTTGTTTATTGCAGGCTGAAAGGTATCCACCAATCTTTTGCCGTATCAGTAACGTTGGCCGGAAATTAATGTTGTCCTGAAATCGGTTGATCAACCCATTTGTTACTCGAATAGAATTCAGTGAGTTGAGTGAGGTCACATGTTTGCTGCTACGGAACGTAGATCTTGTTTGCCCTCAAGTAGACTTTGCCTCAAAGCTTTGCTGTTCGATGTACAGCATTTTACAGTGTTTATCGTATTATTTTCATTCCTACTCTACTGTGAATCTAAAGCTAGTTCACATTAGCGCTCACCAAGAAAACTCACTACGTAGACTAAATCCTTTTTTAGTAAAACCACTTAAATAGATAGTCGCTTTCTGTTTTTGTGTTTACATATGTCTTGAAATGTGAAATAGACATAAAGTACTGCACCACAGCAATACTTTTTATCATAATCATGTAAATGGACCTGAGTAGCTTTTTTCAAATATCATCCATACGTAAGTATGATACCAGTTGTATCAATAACCTTACCTTCCGCTGTAATGCTCAGATTCTGGAAAGTGCTTAGGATAGATTTAGTGAAATAGGTTTATCGACTGTTCATTCACTACATTCCCAAGCTAAGTTGGTTTGGTTCCATCTATGAGCAGTCACATGTGATATTTTAATTTAGGATTTTATCACATTTCTGTGCCAAAGTACGTTTTGGTTGTTATCTAGCTTCTAGTTGTGTTTCTTGAATATGAAAATAATTTGTCGGTGGGATTAGTTTGAACGTTATAAATGACAGTTGGTCTTATGGCACCTGAACCACTGGGTAATAAATGAGTAAGATCAAGATATTCTTTGCATGTAACGTCTTGCAATAATCAAATTATTTGTCCTCATTGCACAACAGTCTATTGTTAACAGAGTAATCAGGTATTACCAGTGTCAAGTGTATTTCCAGCTTTGTATTATAATTGAAATTATTTTCTTACAATTTGAGCTATCATAGTTGGTCTAACTAACCAGAAACTCGCTACGTTAGGGTACTGTCAGAACTTGAATATATTTGTCTACTTAAAACTTTTGTAACAAATGTTGACACGATAGCGCAACATCAAAATTTTCGACGTTTTCGATCTAGAATCTAGCTTTTCTTGATTTCAACTCAATAACAATACATGACATATGATGTAGCGTTTTTATTTTACGAGGAAACATGAATTCTATGATTGACTAGCCTCTTATCAGTTATCGTCTTCTGAATTAACATCTGCTCCATTGTCATATATGTTTCTGGATTTATGTTTATTTGATGTAGGCTTAACTTTTATGTATAACTTTATTATCACTATTGTGGCTTTCAATCCCATTTTATACCCTATCCATATGAGTCTTACGATTGATTCTATACGCGCTTATATTCTTTATAAACGGTACTAAAACTCATGACTTCTCTGTGATTATTGTCATCCATATTATCCTGTAAATCACATACATTTGTTATGATTTTATTAATCCCAACTGTTCAGATAGTGTAAATAAGTATTTCTGCTTGAAATCATTAGACTTAATGACAAACTACAGAATTATGTATTTACTTAAATTTTATCTAAAAATTGTCATAAGAATATTTTATAATGTCAGTTCTCAAGCCTTAATGAAAGGTAATTTCTTCACATTTAGATCACAAAGTTATTTAGATTCGTTTCAAAGCTGAGAATATTGATTAGAATCAATTCTGTTATCTGACTTAGCATTCATGTTGTAAATATACATTTAACTTCATGTCCAAAGGCTTCTATCATCCTGTAAGTACTTAGTAGAAAATCGAAATTGAGGCTAGATTTTTCACAGATATAAAAGCACTATGTATTTATGTGTAGTAGTGGCTCAGAGTTTAAGGTGTTTAGCTTTTTGGCAAAGCCTTAAGTTCAAATTTTACTTTGCTCCGATGTAAATAGCCACTTAGTGTCACAAAAAGTGTGGCCCAAAGCCAAATACATGAATTTATACTTGACAAATGAGTCAGACCGTAAATTGCGTATTTGTATCATGTTTTGAATCCCAGTTTAATATATTCATTAGTACTACCAATTAGTTGAATTTACTTTCATTTTAGCAATTTAACTGTATTATGAACAGTGAGGAGTCTAGATTAAATGCCTACAAAGAAAAAACTAAGATTGATGGTGAAGAGCTAGTACGTAATGTTTTCCCAAAACGCGTGTTTGAGATGGAAGACATATTAGCATCGGATATGTTTTTTTTAGGTAAGTCTTGTTAGTAATTGTTTTCTCGGTTAAGTCGTAACCGAATTTTCACTTTATTTACCATTAACTTATTTACTAGATGCAGGTTTGCGTACTTGGTTTGGAGCCATATTAATTGTGAAGGCTAGTTGCATTACCCAGTTTCTCAAAACAAAATAGGTGTAGCATTGTCTGAGTTTGCGACTTAGGTCTGGAAGTTGAGTGCCTTAACTACTGAGCCGTCGCTCTACTTGGTGCTGAAGCATGAAAAGATTTTCCAAAAGTATTCATAAGTATTCATTTTTAAGTGTCGAGAAATGCTATTTGTAAAGACATGCATATGGTGTTTTCATTTATCGGTACCTTTTAAATAGCCCTGCTAGAAAGCTTGAGGAATTATGTTTCATATTAGACTTCAGTGGGTGTTAATGAGTTAACAATTCATTTACTTACTTAGATTATGAACTAATTCTTACGAGATCAATATTTTTTCTTGCCGTAGTTACTTTTACATCAAGCCGCCAATTTAGACCACCTCATGTTTATTGATAAGTTTGTCGTAATCAGTAGTACCACACTAAAATTAATTACTAATCAGTTTATATCTATTGTTTCTTATAATACATTACTATTATTGATATTATGGGGTGGGGATTAGTTGGTAGTACTTTGACTGCTTGCAACAGTTACTTGAACAGTTTATAGTGTTGTTTGTTGCCCGTTGTGAGTTTATTTAAACCTACTACCGCCCTTAATTAATGGATAATTTATTCTTTCTAAAAGTTGTACAATTACACGTTGTATTTTGTAAAGCGCCTAGGGTTTGTGTGTTTTACGGCGCTAGCTATTAATCACTTTACAAAGTTGGTTTTATTAAAATTATTTTACTCGAAATTCCAGTAGTACTTAGTATTTACTTAATAAATGGTTTACAAAAATGCAACGAGATTTCAATTGCGATTGCTTTTCTGATAGTGAAGGAGTAATGTGAAATTAACTTAGTACTACGATAGTCGAATACGAAATAAACATAATGTATAACAGCGCTTCGTGTCAAAACAGTGCACAAGAGTGTCAGCCATATTGAACGTATGGCGTAACACAAATATTCGTGTCGGCTCATGCTACAGCTTCACGTCGCCACAACAAGATGAGTGATGAGTTAGTCAAAATCATAGTATTAATGTTGGTGAAAAGGATTAAGCGTAGAGAATTCGGTCCTATAAGAATGAGCGAATCCACAAAATAGAAAGTTTAAAATAGCACCAAAACTGATTGTCTATTGGTGGATGAAGGAAATATGCATCTGTGTCACTATCACCGATTTTGACTCATGTCACTCCAACTATTGATTACGATAATCATGCAGACCCTAACCAGATTATCTGCACCTTCTAACATGGCCCAGACTAACAGACACTGGCTACACAGACTTATTCCACTTCCTGGTCTAGCCGTCTTAGCTCGCTTTCACCTCTCTACTTCAACACAGGAATACAATCAGCAGGAATGAGTAATCATATAATATAACTAGAAGTATACCAACAAAGTGACTAAATTTTAAATGAAGTTTATATAGGAGTAAATTAGGCTTTATGCGTATCGACCACTATCAGAAATCTCACTTGATACCCTTACCGAATAAGTTTTTTGTATTAAATAATTTGTATCAAACAGAATTTCCAGAATAATTAAATATTAATTGGTTTCATTACATGATTTTCGTCCATAGGAAGCTATTTCATTTGTATTATTTATTTGCAATTATTTACTTATCTTCGCAAAAACTGACTAATAATGTCGGCCTCGCTTACTTTAATTTTTTACCTATGTCGTTTCAGTGGCTACCCTGCTGCTAATTCTTTACCAACGCTTAGACTGGAAGAGTGAGGTAAAAGAACCGACGAGTTCATGAGTCAGAAAAACAGTTATATTGAATTGCCATCCTGAAAGAGGTCCTGGCGATTGCATAATTTAATGACTTAAAACCTTACTATGTATGGGTCAGAATACGAACCACTTGGGAAGGGGTGTTTGCTCTAGTCTTTACATTGTTAGTAAGAAATATGACACCAGATTTAACAAATGCTACCATAGATGCATTCGTTGCCCAACTTTGTACTTTAATACATATTGTTATCGTTTTCTTTTTTTATTACGGAATATTTCATCTAACATTCCTTTGTCTTTGTCTAATCTATTTATTGTTTAGAAGGAAAACATATTCATTCTGATGTCAATATACCTTACCCCATAAATTCACATTCAATAAATCCTGGTGATGATATGGATTCGGGTTTAACTAATGATATAAACAAGATAACTAGTGATAAGCTACAATTCCCTTGTAAAGGTTCTTTTGTTTACGCTTTACCAAATGGTTCTGTATCATACAATAAGCATATTAAAGCTATGATAGAGGTAAGAGTTTATGTTCATCACCTTAAGATTTATTAAATATGCACTAGCGCATCAAACAATTGTTCTTTTTATTGATAAAATTTCGCTTTACTGGTATTTGTCAAAGCCTCCTGTCGTACACCAGTCAGACAAGTCTGATCACTATTATAAGATACGCAGATGCAATATAAACATGACAGACGTATATCACTCAGTTATCACAGGACGAAGATAAATTGTGAACAAGACGGAAAAAGTACGACAAAATATTAGTGGTAATTAAACGTTTGAAAACCTAGATGAGCGAGACAATTAATCATGTTCATGATTTACCAGAAAATAATGAGCGGTTGCAGTTGCATCAGTATGCTCAATTTTGAGCCATGCCATCCGAAGTTTCCTGCTATAGGTTTCAGCTGTCTCATTTACCTCAATTAGTGATATATGCATTTTTGATTTTGCAAACTTAATTGTACCGTATATCGGGTGTGAAAACAAATTAGTGTTGCTTTGGTCCATAGAATCGTGACTAACTTCAGACCGAGGTTATCTGCAAAGTTTTCAGTGTTTACTAAATACAATGTATCCAGCCGTTTCTATCAATTTTCTATCCACTTAGTGAGTAATTCTTGCATGTTAAGGTGTAGTTTACATTACACATTTCGTTTCAAGCTTATGGGTTTATTTGAAATTTACTTTTACAAATATATCATTAAAAAATGAGTTCAAACTTCCAACGGAAGTTGCAATCTAACATGAAGCACTCATCCATTATGTGAAAGGAAAGCGGCCCAAAATATTAGATACGGCATATTTAATAAAAACTGAGAAGATTGTTGATAACCTTATCTAAAATTTTATCACTTTAAAATAGTTATTCTAAAACATTTTAGATGTTAAACCATAACTGTGAAGGTACAGGATTCATATATTTTAATAGCAAAGTAACGTAAATACAAACAGTTACGTACGTACGACATAGTTTTGTCTTATCTCTATTAACTTTTCTGCCTTATTTTGACACGAGTCTTTATTGCTGCTTGATTGTATTGTTTATTTATCCGACATCCGCTTTTCGCTGTCAGATTTGTATAAACAACAATACATGTAGGAATGTATCTACGACAAACAGTCGCCTGCATTTTATTGGTACCAGAAAATGGGATCTAGGTTTCCAGTTTGTTTGCTGCTTTTAACGATAGTAGCTTCCAGCTTTTTTATTATTACTTGTGCAATTAATCCGGATATTGGTCATCTCTTGTATTCTTTGTTATCCCGAGAGACTTTTGTTTGTATTTCCTTTATATTGGCTTCACACGCTTATTATGTTTCATATTTTTATATTTCCTAAATGTACACCTATGAATCGACAGTTTGATCGTTAAGGAATTCATTTTTCCTCCAGTAAGTCACAGGTTCAAACCCCACCTTATCTGCTTTGGTTTGAGCACCTCTCATGGAAGCAGTGTAGCTTACGGCCGAATATATAGATATGTACCCGGTGATTGTGTTATTTATTTGAATTGTATTACAGTTAGAGAACTTTACTTTTCTAGCATTATTAACGTAAAGATTTAAATCATTGGTGGCGCGATAATGCTTCTTTTTATGAGACTCTAAACTTAGATTCATTCGGTTTACTTCAGTCTGGACAAATGTATTATCATTTAAACGCCTGTGTGTCATTAAATCTAATGCTATTGATTCAAATATTTTTATTACACTGCAGATATTGAAGTTTATGAAAACTCTCATACACTTTGAGTTATCAGAGATTTAAAGCTTATGAAGTTGATTTCCCGGCTTAATTTAATTGTTCATTTGTATCCATTGTACTTTTTTGGTGTTGATTTTCTAAGAGAACTAAACCGTGTTTAACTCAACTTATGATTGAGGCCCAGCTTGTCCGTTTATGGGTTCAATTTAATATTCCACGAATTGAAGATGGAAATAATTTCGGTGTAGGAATACAAGAAGAGATTTTGGGTGAGGCTTCAGGTATCGAAAGAGATGCGTGTACCTTCTTGGATCAAGTCACAAGGTTTGTTTGTATTCTTGATTATCTTTCACTTCTACTTAATAACAATTTTTCTGATATATTTATATATGAAGTGGAAGAAATATTGTTATAAACTGACTTCGACTAACTAGGGATTCTACAGAGGTTGCTCAGTGATTAGAATGCTCAACTTTCAGCCACTAAATCGCAAATGAGCAGCCCACCCAACTTACTGCGGTTTGAGTAATTAGTAACAATCTATATATCGTAATATTACTACTGTTATTAGTTTTTTTAATACTGAAACTCGCAATAATTGCAATAACTTAATAAAAACACTATCTGTAATATTGTATTGGAGTAGTGGTATCGAAGATCCTCACGATCCCAGAAGAAGTTCGGGTATATATCATTGCGTTTAGATATGAATTAGTCTAAGAGGTGAGAATAAATAAGGCTAATGTCAAGTTAGAAATGTAAAGGTCGTACTAACGTAGTGCACTGGACAGTGTTGTGAAGACAGTGGACAACCAAGCCCATAAATAATTACGTTATGGAGTATGCGAATAATAGTATATGGCAGTGCAGTTAATCAAAGCACTGAGAATTAAAGAATAATTAAGTCATGTGGTTGTCTGGATTTAGATGAACTTATCATTGAAACTTACAACAGTTATATGTATGTCATTAATTTATGATTACAATCACACATTACCAAGTTAAGATCATTAAATTATATTCTCGTCTTTGTTTGTAAATTTTCTTCTTGCTTCTTTGTTTTTGAAAATATGATGATTATAGGAATAATAAATCTACTTCCTCAGCTAACTTTTTTAAATTCACAATTATGTTTAAAATGTCTCGTCGGTAATCGTGTTGCCACCTTCTAAGAATTCACTTCTCCTGTTCCGAGGTTTCTTACTTTAGGGATTTGTTCAGTAAAATGTTCTATGTATTGTGAAAACTGACTTTTATCCAAGTATTATATTTAATGCGTATTTGTACATCGAGATTTGAAGAACGTTCTTTTCTCAGTATTTGCTCATGCAAAACTTACACTGATTTGACTAACGTGGGCGTAGGGTAGAGAATAAAGTTATTATTAATAATAATCGTCATTCACTGTTAATATTAGTCTGTGATAGTGTTCTATTAGAAACTGAATTTCACCTCGACACCTCCATAGTGTTAGTGTTTAATCCAGTGTGTGAAGTCGTGTATGCACATTCTTGATTGTGATGGAGATGATGGAAAAGATGTATAGTTGGAAAGGATGATTTTGATGGCTTTGTGTTCTCTGAGTTGGATTGTTTGATTGTGAAAACTTTCAGTATTTTCCCAAACAACACCATCGGGATAGAAACGACAGCGACGCTATTACTAACAATAACCAATAAAACTTAAAATCATATGAGCAAACTGTCGATCATTCGTGGAGAGATTTTAATTGTCCACTTTTTGAAGTATTTGCCGACGATGTGGTACAGGAGTGCAACGAAAGCTCCACAATCAAAAAATCCAGCTAAGGGAGCACAAATTTCCATAATGTTATCGATTAATCATTGTTTAAGATAACACAATTGTTCAGTTACCTCTGGTTTTAAATGGTTCTTCGGTTAATATCAGTCCATGTTTAGAAAAACGGTATTCAGGGGTATAAAACTTTGAGGTATTTTGGAAGGGATTATATTTACACAGAATATTTCGGTGTGAACAATAACACTTTTCAACATTCACTTCACTATTTGTGATTAGATTTCAGTGTGATCCAGCAGCCAAACAAATTTACATGCTTTCACCTTTGAGTTGCAGTTTATGTACCAGCTGACAAATATGCGCTTCTGTTGGAAACCAGTTGCTTTGATCAATGAATCACTTATCCGCTTGTGTTTAATAATACTAATATTTACTAGGATAAACTTGTATATTCCCGTTGATTTGTTATAGACTGAAGCTGGTCAGTCATTGTTGCTTTATGTGCATCCTGAGCGGATTGCCTCGATATAGCGAATTTTCATAAGTATAATATAAGTTGGATTGTGACTGGCAAGTGGAATCCAGGACGCGCGTTTCGTCCTATTTAGGACTCATCGGCTGGATGTACCTGCATCCCAATGTTGATGTTCACACTGGGATTCGAATTCAGTCCGTGAACATCAACATTGGGATGCAGGTACATCCAGCCGATGAGTCCTAAATAGGACGAAACGCGCGTCCTGGATTCCACTTGCCAGTCACAATCCAACTTATATAATACTAATATTTACGTATGTCAATTAGGTCAACTTCAGTTTTTGTTACATATTACCAAAATATTCTCATTCTCCTTGCTTGTAGGATATAGATGGCCTAATTGATGTCCTAATTAATCGTTATTTCTACTTATAGGTTTTTTCATAATAGAAATCCAATTTTAAAATGGTTCCGCAAAGTTAATTTTTAGATGTTCACTGGTTGGATTAAGTTTTTGTCGTTTTATTCTTACATAGATACTATGCTTCAAGAGGGAAATTAGTTGGCAAAGTAGCTAAATATCCACATATTGAAGATTACCGTGAATGTATTCGAGATATGGACGAGAAGCAAGCAATAACAATGCGATATATTATAATGGAGATCCGTAATCATTATGTAAGATTTATTGTATATAATCATTAGTAGTACCTTTTTCGTTATTCTTGGTGAAAAGAATATTTTCGTTTATCTACGCCAATAAATCACATAAAAGCAACTAACAGGTATCCAGATTTAGTATATCATAGTTTTAGTTGCAGTGCTTACATGTTATTTCATACGTTATACGATTATCTCTAAATTTTTCTCCTAGTCAGTCTGTCTTATGATTAATCATTAAAAACACTGTTAATTTGTGTAGTTATATTAATTTATGCTAAATAAAATACCATTCGTTGTTTACTGCAAAGAACTCTTTATCTCACAGTGTAGTTTAAAGCCAATTATGTTTCATTTGTTCTCTCATTTTGGGCTTACATTATCTGAAGAGTTACCGCTGTTTAATAAGTATTCTGTATTCGTCACATCCTACCATGTTCTTATTCACTAAATGGGTAAATATCTAATAATAAAGTGTAATTTTTATTAGGGATTTCACTCTAGACCCTAACATTTACCATTTTTGTGTATTTCATCGTAAATGTCGAACTACGTTACAGTGACATACATAAGTTAGTTGCAAATAACTCCCGACAGCTGAAATGAAATTATCTTTATTAAAACTACACACCAGTATACAGTATCCAGTATCGAAATTGTCAGGCTCAACATTCTTCATGAATATGGGGAAACGTTGTATATAATTTCATCCCCATTTTGTATAATCTATTTTTTTTAAAACAATTTCTTATTTTTTGGATGTCTAGGAACACATTTTTAATGTATGTATGTATGTACAATCAACACAGAACCTGTCACATGTGTGCATCGGTTCAAGTTGCCATACCACCATAGCACCGCAAGATTAACACCACCAGCATTAGTAGAAGTTACTTCAATAAAATAAAATAATAATAGTAACAAGGAGTGTAAACATATAGAATATGGTTGAGGAAGCGTAGAAAGAAAGTTATGGAATAATTTAAAGCTCATGATTTAAGGGAGGACAATGAGTGAATACATCTGCGCCATTGTGACCGATTCTGAGCCATGTCACTCAGTGTTTCTAGCCACTGGTTACGGTAATCGCGGGGACCCCATCCGGGTAGTCTGCAGCTACCGACACGACTTAAACCGGCAGTCATTGACTTCATGGGCTGATGCCTTGTTTTAGTTTGGCCACCTCTAACTCTCTGCCATCCTATTCCTATATCAGCCAGCATTGCGCGTCGAGAAAGACGGTGGTTGGGCATATGCAACACATGTCCCAACCACCTCAGTCGATGAAGATTCACAACCTCATCGACTGATTCACCACCTTTGCCTAATACCCGTCATCTAACCTCGTTATTACTTAATCGATGATGCCAGCTAACGCGAGCGATGTTTCGTAGACATCGATGGCCGAAAACTAACAACCGTCGAGTGTCATCTACCCTTAATGGCTACGTCTCACACCCATACAGTAAGACAGAGCGAACTGTTGCGCAGTACACTCTCCCTTTCGTTGAGAGACGAATATCTCGTCTACGCCATAGGTGACGTAAGTTGGCAAAAGCCAAACGAGCTTTTTGAATTCGTACTGAGATTTTGTCAGAGACTAACCCATTAGGGCTAATCAGACTTTCAAGATAAGTGAAGTGGTCGACGTGCTCAACTACTTCACTCCCTATCTTTAGTTCAGGGGTTGACGAAAACCAGTCCTGGAGCAATAGTTTGCATTTAGAAGGGGAGAAACGCATTCCGAAGATGCTTGCATTCGAGCTTATTGCTATTAAAAGCTTCTGCATCTTATCAGCGTCTTCGCCGAACAGGACTATATCGTCAGCATATTCTAAGTCAATAAGTGGATTTCCTGGTAGGAGATCAATTCCTGAAAAGTCAGACGATGAAAGTGTAATTTCTAACAGTATGTCAACTATGAAATTAAAGGAAAATGGGGAAAGTGGGCAGCCTTGACGGACACCACTTCAGGTTACGAGTTCAGATGACAGTTCGCCATATGCTCTGACACGACTAATAGTGTTTGAGTAACGAGCCTTAACAAGTTTTATGTACTTTTGGGGCACGCCTTTCAATGAAAAACACTGCCATAGAACTTCACGGTCTACAGAGTCGAATACCGCTTTCAAGTCAAGGAAAACCACTATTGTCGGCCGGCGTAAAGTATGTCTGTGTTCTAAGATCTGACGGACGGTGAATATCTGGTCTATACAACCGCGACCAGGTCTGAACCCAGCCTGATTTTCTCGTATTTTGTAGATCACGAGTTGTAGTTAAGCGTCTGATAATTATAGAAGCTAGTATTTTAGACACTATATTAGTCAAACTAATTCCTCTATGGTTATTGCAGGACGATTTTGACCCTTTCTTATATACTGGGACGATTAACGATCGACACCAGTCAGACGGAATTATGTCAAGTTCCCAAACCTTAGTCAAAATATCAGTCAGCCTGGTTGTCAATGTTGGACCACCATCCTTAAAGACCTCTGGGGATAATCCGTCTGGACCCGCTGCCTTGCCTCGCCTTAGATTGGCTATAGCTTTTTCGACTTCGACAAGAGTCGGGGGACCTAAGTCGACTTTCCATTCTGGCTGTCTCGAAATAGTGGGAAGTTTTAGAGTAGCTGAAGGCCAACTAAACTGTTCCTTGAAGTGTTCAGCCCATCGTTCTAAACGTCTAGACTGAAAGCTAATAAGCGTTCCATCTTTTTCGGAAATCGTCTCACTAACTCTGGATTTTTTATCCCCGGTTTCTTTTATCGGGGTAGTTTAACAGATAAACGAACTTTCAATATAATTATAAAAGAAGAGTCACACGTTCACAAAAAAGATAACTAACTTCGATAGTCAATTATTTTCCAAACTTCTTTTTTCAATCTACATATTTTATGTGGACATATATTTCCTGGGCGAAATTTTCTTTGATCTGTTTACGTTTGTAAAGCGTTTTCTTGAGATATACTTTTTATTTAACACCCAATATCGATTAACTTAGTTTTGTTGTAAATTATAAGTAGTGCATGCTTCCACTTGAGTGATTCAATACATCTTCCTCAAATCTTCTGAATGAGAGTACGCCAAGGTATAGTGCAATGAAGGCATTTATTAGAAATTTGAAAATTACAAAATTAAGGTATTAATAAGCCTGTTTATTTGACCAAATGAATTCAGGTCTAAAATCAAACCAGTAGAACATCATAAGTTGGGAAGCAAATTGTATTCAATAACTGCTGAATCTGTATGCTTTATAATCTCCATACTAATGAATATAAATTGAGAGTTGCGTAAGAAGTAATGAGATTTTACGTTCAAGAATAAAAACATCATTTATCCCTACGAATATCAGGTTAATTAGTTTAAGTTAACTGGATTCTAAACTTCTATTGCTATGTTATGCATTGATGTATTATAATTCGTCCTCTTATTTTGAACTTTTTAGGCTACCTTACATGACCTAATAATCAAAAATCTGGATCGTATAAAAATGCCTCGTTCTAATAATGCAATCAATATGTACTAATTAACGGAACTCAGATTTAATTCTGTGCTTATTCACGTAATAAGATTTTACCTGTGTGTAAATACATGCGCTTAAGACGTTATATGACGCAGTTTTTTTATTTTTTCGGGTTGTTTTATTTGTATTCCATATTTACGGATCGACGAGATCGTTCACAACATTTACGCATTTCTACAGCCTACTCTAGTCGGTGACCATTATAACATTAAACACTCCTCTTATCAAACTAGCTTTGAAATATCGTTTTGTAATTCTACGGAAAGCCTTTCATTCGTGAACTTATTAACGGCTTAGGAAGAAGCATTAGTTTTACGGTCAAACAATGCATTCTTGTTTCGGCTTATGTATAAGTTTCATAAAACCCTATATAGTGAAATTTTCTGACGGGAGCCATAGCTTGTGGGCCCGTTCGTCGTCTCTTGTTCGGCATATCAGTTTACCATATTATAATCAAAATATTAAGATACGGTATTATGAGAAAAATGTAATCGGTACTATATCTGTTCTCCTTTCATTCACTTGTTGAACCTGAGTATTAGTCGCGCTTCGTCTTTCTAATCAGCAAGAAAACGACCTGATGCGTGGTACTCTATGAGTATCTTACGCCTCAGATACATTGGTCTCCTATATTATCCGGTTAAATACCCCTACCCCCATATCGGACTCTTATACAATAAACCTCAATAAAGCTTTAGTTATCTCTTGTTTTTATTATCAAGAGAAACCGGGATAGTTTTGTTCTGAATAAATAACTAAAATGGAGTACAGGTTTATGTCTATCGTAAAACCTCCATGGCTTTTTGGTTGCGAATGCTGGCGATTTATTTCCAGCTATCATAAGATAATGTTCGAAAAATCACTAACTTTCATCTTGTATTAGCATAATATAACATCTCAGTTATCATCTATTCTCAGTAGCGTTATCATTTTTATAAGCAACAACGTTCGATAGGTTTTGTAATTGAAAATATGCTGTATATTTTATCGATTGTGGCTTGAATGTCTACAAAATGTTGCGGTAGGGATGTAGGATCTGTTTTGGTTCACACAAAACATAAGTATTTCATTGCGTTGCCACTTGCTGGCTAACATGAATTCTTGATAGTGCACTCAGATACTCTGTAGGACGCGTACAAAACGAAAGGCATGGTGGATCTTGTTCCTCATGCCAAGCTTTGATTCGGTTAGTCCTCAATAGTGTGCTGCCGACTTATATGGAGGACTCACTAGATAACAACAGCTCGATGCTAAATGCCACCGACACTCGGTATATGAAACTTCCAGGAATTTAAAGGGTAAGTAAATAATAGGCGGTTCCATTTAAACTTCAACAAATCCTCATAGATTATTGGAGTCTTTCCTGCATTGCAGTTAGTTGTGGTGACTATGAAATACTTAACTTGTTCGGTAGCAAGACCAATTGGTGAAGGTATTTGTAAGGCTTTTAGTCTAATAGTCTTATTGGTCGATTTATCATCTGCTTGATGGATAGCGTCCGAATATTTATTCGATCGAGGATTCGAATAGACATTGATAGGATTCCAAGACGAATGTAAGGCACGAACCCATCACAACTGTGGGGCACTTGACGTAACCTGCGTTCTGTTCGCCAGATAGCTCTCTAAGAGGTACTACGTAAGGTTATCGCGGTCCTTAGCAGAAGCCTCATTGTAATCATTTGGTTAGATACTAATAAACTTCTTAGAGTTCGATACATTAATAATTCGTCTATTGACTGCAGCGTAATATGAAGAGGCCAAAATAAAAATAATACAATTAAATTTACGAGCACATTCAAAGCGGAAGAATTATTAGAGCTTCTACTAAATCAGATGTTAAAGACGCCTGCTAAAGTAGGAATATAGGTCTGCTGAAAACATATCAAACCGTTCAGGACTGCATGCACTAGGCCACTGCATATTCAAATCTTCAGGTTGGTAAGGAACCTTTTTGTATGCTAAATGCGAATATGATTACCGGACACTTTACTTCCGTAAGAAAACACCAAATAAATACTATCATGTTTCCATTTTCTCACTTTCCGTGATAGCAGGACTATAGAATAGGGACGGACCAATGAGATGGCGATTTTCAGTCTCAAGGTCATTGGGTGCAGTTTGGTTGACAATGTTGACGATATATCGCATGCTCGCTAATTTCAAAGAGGAAGTTATCATTAGCTATTTGCAGGATGAAGGTTGTTTGAAAGCGCAAATATGATCTGGGACGCAGCATATATACAGTGTGGACAGGTAGTTTTTATGCTGAAACCTACATTAGGTGCGTGGTATTTAAGATCGACATCTGGGAAAGAAACACTTCAGAACGGTTTCTGACCGGTAAAAATTTACTTTAATTTTGATTATTAGGATGTATGTCGAACTAGAAACAACAATTTACACCAATAATTTGGAGTTATACAAGTGCTTATGAAGACTTAGATAGTCATCAGATCGCCATTCACAGCCGACACTTTGGGGGATTCTCAACAGGAACTCACACGAGTAACGTAGAAGCCACGTATTCTAGATCGAAAAATTATCTTCACAAATATGAAGGAACACGTGGAAAAATGCTCCATAGCCACATGGACGAGTATTTATATGGAAGTTACTTTGATTTTAGATGATTACAACCCTTAGATAATCTCGAAATATTTATTAATCGTGTGAAATTATTGTTCACACTAGAGTATTATTTTATTTTGAAAGATTTTTCTGATAGTAATATCATTTTACCCTTAGCCACCTTCTTATTGGTCAATTTTTGCCTAGCTAGTGCCAAGATCGTCCCTGTCCTATAGTCCCGCTCTCGTAATGAATGATAATAATGAAATAGATACCTATTTACTCACCTTAAAGTACACTTTTATCAACTGAGTATGCGTTAACGTCTTTGGCGCCTGCTCAGAAGTCTCACAGCTAATTAGCTTCTTGTCTATATCCACTAAAATATTGTACCTAGACTCCTTGGTTTACACTCCATACCACAGCGATAAACCTAGTAATTGTAGTCCTACTTACTGACATATATGGTATTTACGTTACTTCTAAAGAAAATATGATCACTTTAGCTGCAGGTGATGGCTTTATTTTAAACACATGCTACCAATGAGTCGTTTAAACTAATTCTTGTAGACATACTGAGCATCTAGAAATAATCTGATTAGCTTTGATTGTTACCCAACCTACAGATGATTTCATCTCATAAATTCCACGCAGGAATTCTATCTTATACTGCATTACGTATGTGCCAGATTATTAATAAGGAAGCAAGTTCGTTTAAGTACTAGAAACTTTATTTCATAGAAGTTTTAATTACAAATTATTGGTTAGAGGTTCGTGTTACTTTGTCAACACTCACAGGTTCATCTGTAACCTACGAACGTGCTCTTCGAATAAAAACAAACACAAACCTTTTTCTGCCTCTTTACTCCTTGCGACCACTGGAAAGGTCGCGTAAATTAGGGAATAATTCAATCACAGGCTGTCTATTTTTAAGGAAAGATCGATATTTCCTGAGTTCTGCAAAGACTGAAAGGTTAATAGTGCTCTTTAAAAAACTTAAATTCACTTGCTTTTCGGTATAGTATACAACGTGAGAAATGGATAGCTTACCCCCCCCAACAATGTTGGACAAAACCTATTGGTTCACGCTGTAGTCAAATAGACAAGGAAGAGCTCTGTTGACAGATTGCGGAGAGTTGTCGGTCATTTCACCATAAAGGATTAAATCATTTGAAAATAATATTACAATGAAAAAACATACTGGCTAATAACTGATTGTCTCTCCAACTGTCGACGGTTAGAAGTCTTACTAATTGGAAATTGGGGGTTGATTATGTCAAAATTACTGGGTAAAGTGGTGGATATACAGGTAATTGTCCTTCAAAGCCTCGTGACGAACAACTTGTATGCCACCATGTTTCTAGCTCGGATACAATCTTCAGTGAAGAGTATACATATTTGAGCGTTGTCACTGACAGTATTCGAAACAACTAAACTGTATGCATCTGAAGTAATGCCCCATTTAAAAACCTAAAACGCAATAAAGGGGGGTCTAAAGTAGGAATACAACCTGAATCTTTTCTTCTGTCATATTACAATTCCTCCAACAATTTAATTATATTGTCTGGTTTATCTAGGTTTCCTCATAACGGCCGAGTACACGCTTGGACAGCTTAACAAATGGCAAAACTTATCTGACAGTCAGCTTACGTTGCATGACGCACTACATCACCGAACAGTAATAATGAAGTGCATAGTGAAATACATTCTTCCGAAACACAATATACATTGAGTAAGAATAAAATATTTGTAAGTGTGGAGAATATCACGTTACTAGGTAACTGCTGTCTTCTTGAAATGCAACTTGAATCCTTGTTATAACTCGTACTTGATAACTTGACTAGCGCAAAGCAATCTTAGCACTTTAGGGCTTTGAACCCTCCTAGTGGCAAAATCAGAAGACAGAAGACGAGAAAACAGGAAACTATATTCCAGTAGAATGGAAAGTCAGTCATATACAAAATATTCATATATTTATAGTTTTCTGCAACAAATAAATCAGTATTATGATCCGTCTAATCTGAATTAAGAAGTCACAACTGCTACCCAATCGGAACGCTCCACGTCGAGATTCTAGAAGGTTCTGTCGATCAGTTATTGGACGAAATGTCTCCGGCTCTTTCATGGGTTCTGGAGGCTTCGTTGAAGTTTGTGGAAGCCATCCCAACCTTTGTCCGCTTCAAGGTTCTGTATGTATGATTTCCTGCTTGGGTCAACTTGCAATCTTGTTACCGTGTTCCGCTTGCGGTCCATTACTCGTGGTGGTTTGGTTGTTTTTTCGTTGTATCTTCTGCGTTCTTTCTTACTGGGGCTCCTTGGAAAGGTGTCCACCAGCATTTGAAATGGGAGTCGGCCATGCGTTGTCACTGTTTCCCCATTCTTTTGCATTTGATTGACATATCTTACGCATGTACCGTAACTTCCCTGAACTAAGTATAATACTTTTCCAATCCGCTGTTCGACGACACACGGCTCCCAGTTTCTATTACCTCGAAACGATCTTATAAGAACTATTCCACCCACTTGAAAACTGCGGATAGTCGTCCGTTGCCTTTTATCGTTGGATTTATCCGTTCTTTTGGGAGGCAGCATACTGTTAAAAATAGTCCGCACCTTCCTTCCGAACATGCACTCTGCTGGTGACTTACCCTCTGGTACAGCAGGGTTTGGTGTAACAGGATAAGATATCAGAAATTTGCCGACGATCTGTATCGGCACCTCTCCTCCTCCCTTTTATCGGAGCTATTTTCAATGTATCAACGAATCTTTCTGTTTGGCCGTTGGACTAAGGATGGTACGGTAAAGATTGCAAGTGCGTAATTCCGTTTTCACAACAGAAACGTTTAAATGCGGACGACTCAAACTGGGTTCCATTACCGGTCACCAGAACCTCTGGGACTCCGAAACAATAAAAATGTCTTGACAATTTGGGAATTGTGGCCTCTGACGTCAAACTTGGCATGTGGTATACTTCCGGCCACTTTGTGAAGGCGTCCACAATAAGTAATTTCTACCTTGTATAGGACCAGGGAAATCAGCATGTATACTCCTCCACGGGGCGTCTGGTTTTGGCTAAGGCTGCGGTTCGGCTTCAGCTGGACTCTTTGAAGCCTGCAGGCAGGGCCAACAGCTGCGACACCTTGTTTCTATATCCCGATCCATTGACGGCCAGTAGGCATAACTCCGAGCAAGTGACTTCACCTTGCTAATACCTGGGTGTCCGCTGTGAAATTGGTTTAGGACTTGATGACAGAGAGTTTCGGGGATAACATGGTGCATGAATCGACAATTGCCGACAGAAGTACCGTAAAAGTTCGCCATGGAGTCGAGACGTTGGCCATTGATTGAGTATATAACAGCGTATGATCTTCATTGTTCTGTCTCTTTCACCAGCTTCCTTGACGGCTTGGAAAGTAACCGGCGGTCAGTAAACCGCGTCTGTCAATAATGTGTGGACATCTGCCTCGGCTTCTATGTTAACCACAAGTATATCCTCTTCTTGTTTTGTATGAGAGCCGATTAATCTTGAGAGGGCATCTGGTTGACCAAAATCCATCATCGGTTGGTATTTTATAATAAAATCGTAACCAGACAGAGTAATGGCCCATCGTTGCAGACTATTTGCCGTATAAACGGGAATGCCCTTTTTGGATCCGAAAACAGCAAGTAGTGGTTTGTGGTCTGTCAATAATGTAAACAGTCGGTCAAATAGCATCTTGTGAAACTTTTTTGCCGCGAAGATAATAGAAAGGGCTTCTTTCTCTATTTAACCATAGTCCCACTCCATTGTTGTTAATGGTCGTGCAGCATGGGAAATCGCCTTCTCCGATCTATCTGGGTAAACATGTGAAATTACCGCATCACTTCCGTAGTTCGAAGCATCTGCTGCAACCATAATGGGTAGAGTTGGGCCATGGTGTGTTAGAAGTAGGTTCGATGATATAAGTTGTTTTATTTCCGTAAACGCTTCCTGGCGTTCATTTGAACAAATCCATTTTTCATTTTTCGACAGGAGACAGTTCAGAGGGGCTCGCAGGCGGTGCAGGTCTGGAAGAAACACACCATATTGACGGATCATTCCCAAGAAGGATAGTAGGGGTTGGAACGTCTGTCGGTGGTGGCATCGTCTTAATAGCTTCAATGTTTTCCGGATCAGGTCTCCTTCCATCTTTATCCACTATAAATCCCAAGTAACGTACTTGCTGCAGATGGAAATCACATTTCTCGGCACGCAGTCGGAACCCAAAATCTCCAATTCGTGTGAGCACTAAATTCAGTTTCTTTTCTAAATCGGCTTGATCTACACCCACTATGAGTATGTCATCCAAATAAGCAGCAGTACCAGGAATGTCTTGTAGCATAGCGTCCATGATTTGTTGGTAGACCGATGGAGCTGTCTTTACGCCAAAAGGAAGTCTGTTATGACGAAACAACCCCTTGTGCATGTTTATAGTCAGGCATTGTTTGCATTCTTCAGCTACCGGGATTTGTAGGTAAGCATCTGGTAAGTCCAATTTTGTGAAGTATCTTCCTCCATTCAACTTTGCAAATAAGTCTTCTGGTAACGGCAACGGGTACTGATGGGCTTCTAATGCTTCATTTAGGCCTGTAGAATAAGCTGCACATAGTCGGATGTTTCCATTGGGCTTCTTAACGATCACTATTGGGACTGCCCATTCGGAAAAGTTTACCGGCTCGATGACTCCACTTTCTTGAAGGCGAGCTAGCTCATGCTCAACAATAGGTAAAGCTGCATACAGTAGTGGACGTTTCGGTCGGAATACTGATGTGGCACCATGCTTCTGAAGTCTTCGTTGAATAATACACCTATAAGATAGAGAATCTTGTGATAAACTCTCATCGAGTATCTGCATGACTAGCGGCACGTCTTCGAAAGCCGACAAATACGGTGCTACAAATCGTGCGTAAATGAAAAAATATTTCTGCAACACGGAAGTGTCTCTTGCTTTAACAAATTTCAATGTACATATTTCAATTCCATACTCCTTTTAGACCCTCTGTCCAGTGTCAATATTATTTAAAAAACGTTTTAAAGTATCAAGAGCTGTAGCTCTATTCCTATCACCACTACTACTAAAGTCTGTGGATTATCATCTTATTCAAACGGTTGTGAATAAAGTGAAAACAGTTTTCACTCCACGGATATCTGTGTTTAGTAGCAATGGATCACTAATTCCACCATGTAGGTAGATAAAGTATGCGTAAGTAAAAGTAATGGTTGGTTATCAAGGAAATTTGATTTGAGTCCTCAAAAATGAACCCAGTTTCTTCTTGTAGTCCTGATAGAATTCTTGTTAACTACTTCGGCCGATAATGAATACCATTAACCAGAGGAATTTTCCATTTTTACCTTCTGAGTGTAACTATTAGGATGGATATTGGAACTAAATTTACGTATCTATTTCGATGAATACCCAAGGGTATTTAGAATTTTAAAAGTCGTTATTAGATCTTCTTTAAGTGGGCTGTATTCTAAGGGATATAAACCCACTGTTGGGAGGAGTTCGCTATACCGTCTGACCATAAGTTCACAAACCGACTACTTGACTGTACCTTGGATTTGTTTCAGAGAGAGTAATGGAGGGATCACAATATTTTCATGTTCGAATTGAGGCTGAATAAGATCATAGAGATTTATCTGGACAACCCTACCATCAAGCTGGCGAAAATGCCCATCAGAGTTAAGGGTGAGGGTTTGGCAATAACAGCATTTTTGTTAGCTAGCTGTATATTTGAAGTCATGAGGGATTAAGACATCAAAATACTTCTCAACTAATGATTCACTTAAGGGAAACTGTCCATCATGTTACATGTTATATACCGTAGGTGAACAACTTTGAACTTTATCCAGTTGAAAGTTCGGCCACTTTTATCTTCGAAGTCGAGTCTGATTACCCTGTAGTGCTAGCGAATGGTCATCAGGGTCGGCCTTAATACAAAGTTTGGCGACATCAGTAAACAATAGTAGCTCAGAAGATACTTATTGGGGCAAGTTGTCTTAGTGAATTAGAAAGTGGAGTGGACCTGAGAGTGAACTATAGGCACACCTCTGTGAGCGTAACTTACCTTAATTTTGGATTGTCGGTTATCGAGACAAGACCTAAGCTAATCTGGAAGGGGAGGTTTGATTCCTGTCTATGTTTGTAAGTAAGATAAACATGGTCGACTCGAACAAGTGCTTTCGAGAAATCGAGACATGCCACATCGACTATGCCGTTTTGGTCTAGGATGCTAGTCCTCTCGTCCACCATAGACATCAGGTTTGTGATGCAAGAGTATCCTTTTTTAAAACCATGGAGTTGGAATGCAGAGAAATTGACAGATTCTAGATAGTCACGTGTGTTATACCAGACTTTGGATTTCATAATCATAGGGGGTGTTGAAAGTAGGGTACGAATTACCCGAATACTGGGCAAAGAGGATTTGTAAATAACTATTCCACCAACTAAGCAGTCATATCTGTCATTGTAGTATGGTTGAAGGATTTCAAAACACAATGTGGCTCCAGTGCCTTTACCTTTAGTCCAGATTTTGCAAAAACCATCACATCAAGCCGTTTGTAGTGTAACAGTCCTCTAATTTGGTGCAAAATCCACAGAACCCCCCTCACGCTACTGTATACAAATAATGAGAGAGTAAATAGATGTGGTGGCTAACCAAAAAGGGAGATCCTCAGATAAAGGACCAGTCTCTAAAGAGCAGGCTTCCTCTAAAGTTTTGAGTATGGGTTAGTCGAGAAGTTTCCCATTCTTTTTTATGTTCTGTTAGATTTCTTTGGTCTACTGACTCTAAGGTAGAAATCTGGCTTTAGGTTATCACTACTGAGGATTTCCTTAACCAGTTGTGCGGTGACAGATTAGGCTTACCTTAGCATTTTTGTAACTATTCTCACTGGTCTATGACTCCTTTCTATGGTCTTGGTCCTCGTTAGAAGGAAGCGAGACTTGCATTTGCGCTGTATATATGATTTAACATTCTTTTGACTTTTTCGCATCATTTATTTACTTGCATGTGTTTACTCACATTTTCTTTCTTTAAATATCGCTGGTGTGATCATACATGACTATATTGTTTAAGCTTACTGCTACTGACTTATATGTTCTGTGATTGCTATGCACGCTCCGTTTAGTCACTCTTTTCTGGATTTTTCTATGATGAAACGCAAAGCGGCCTCTTCACAACACTTATCTACTAATAAGTTAAGTGTGAAAAAACAAATAAATGAGCCAAGACTGTAGTAACACGGTTACCTCCTCTCTGCTATCCAGGGTTACGAACAGTAATCTAGGCTATGATGAAGGTTTGAGATGATCTGGCATGCACAGTTTCATGATTTTATTCAATCGTACATTTGTAGCACTGAGTCTTTATTGGATGCAACTCTATTGACACGTGTCGCTATTTTCTTATTCCTAGTTACCTCCGTCCGATCAGAAATGCCATTGATGAGAATAGGCAATCATCCTATTATTATTTGCATTTGACTCTGTTTCCTGAACGACTCCTTCACTGACCAGAGTTTAACGGTCTGATTCTATTGCTTGAGAGTTTTTTCTTCGATACAAAGAGGTTCTGGGTAGTATCTGCCGAGACAATATTGAGCTAATAAAGGCGATCTGTAATGGTAGTGAAGGCTGTTTTTGGGATAGATGGCTTGAAGCTAGTTTTCTGATTACGTTATGATTGGGATCCACTTTTCAGTGTTTGCAGATTACCGACGACTGGGAGTGATTGTGCATATCGCTACTTGACATCAACGATGAGTCGCATTACTTAGCATTTATTAGCATAATAGATTCTGGGCTTATGTTGTAGTTATAATAATAATAATAATAATAATCGTTGTATTCTTATTATTTTGAAATTCAGTACAGAGTTCACGCCAGTTGATAAGTATGATCATAATGATACGGAAAAGCTAACTGCTACACAATGGAACAAAAGGTTTTAGAGAAATAAGTGCATCAATAGCAATAACATTTACAAAACACTATATCCTTGTTCACGGCGATTAGATGTAAGCAAAAAACCATCAACCGTTAGCTAGAAGATACTAGGTAATCCTGGATGCTAAGGGATACATGAGTAGAGAACACTTATTAATATATGCAATAAGATCAATAAAAAGAGTGTCATGAACGTGACTCTAGGGAGATTTAGATAATAGATGGTTATTTGAAGTAGTCAATTGTAGCGTCAAGTACGAACATGACCTTCTGTGAACAGCTTATCGTAGGAGAATGATAGGAATCTGAAGTACTTGATTAAGGTATTATGAATAGACAGCGGAGACGCGCTTCCTTTTTCGGCGTAGACTTTTTGTGATAATTTCAATATGACACAGAGTTGAGGACTGATAAGATAAAGGATATGAACAAGTAGCAGGGTGAGAGGACACAAATCACTAATTAAGTATAGCTGTTTGCAGTGGGACCTAAGGTGTACCTATTGAACTAAATGAAGCATGTTTGTTATTTCTCTTCTTTATTTTGAAAAACGTCGACTAATACCAGAGATAACTATGATAGATTTTAGATCTACTTTAGGATAAAGAGCTCAGGGAAGTATAGTATAGGGAAATGAAAGATCTCTTCCATCATCTCTAAGAAATACATAGGCATTACTAGGTTTCAAAGCACGAACTGCCTGGAAGAAAAAAATGTTATTGCCTGAAGGTGACATTGGTTAAATGAACAACAAATAATGCCTTGCGTTCTTTGTTCAGTTCTTCTAGGTATGTTACTATGGCTATTATTTAAATGATAGCCAAGTCACTGTAGGTTGGATAATAAATGTAACTAATCAAAATGTTGTAGGACATATTAGTACACCCTTCTTAATTTTATGCATAGTAGTAAAATGTAGGTCTTTGATATGTAACGAACCAGGTTATTGGACATTGAAGACGCTAATTTTCCAAGGCTAAAATATTAGCTCATTTTCTCCCGAGTATGCTCTTAATTCTCTAAATTTATTTGTAAATTTAACAGTCTTAAATAGAAGGAAAACAAAAGTAACCAATATGAAGTTTGCCTTTTTGCGTATTAGTGCAGTGAAGGGATTAGAACAATTCAGCACGACATTCATGCACCTCAATAATTTTGTTTAAGTAATTAAATTCAGAGGGTATTTAGTATTTTGTGGGTCAACAATGAGAGAAGCTAGTTGCATGATATGGCTGCTTAACTGGAGATATCTTTAACCATTTTTATATTGTGCTTTGTACATTGACCGTAGCTACTTAAAGTTCTCGGATTATTCACGCAGCATTTATCTGAAATCTATAATGAAATGCACATTTTGGATCTACAAATCACCCCTTATTCCACCTTGAAATTTTAGTCGTTCAGTAGAACTGCCGTCCAGATTTAAGAAAAGTTGATATCGTTATGCCCTATTTAAATGGTGAACCTTTTGTTAAGCGGCAACCGCCGAGCGACTTTTCCTTAGATGAAGAAGTATTTTTCCTTCCAACCACATTGGAAGTATTCCGTGACTATGAGTAAGTTAATACGAAAAGTATGGTGTTTAAATAAATACCAGTGTTTTAGGGAATATGAGGGTAGTACTATTGATTCTTTCATGTAATGCACGACTTTTTTCAAACGTAGCGGGACGTATATATTATGAAGTAACTATTTATAGAGAAAGAACTACAGTAGTACCAAATAACACGTGCATCCGTGTGATGATGATGATTCAAGAAGTATATTTACGGATATATTTATAGTTAGCCAAAAATATTTCAACTTTACTTGTTTACTGGGTATGGTTCCATATGCCAACTTACGTGTTCAAGGCCATAAGTATTAGTCTACAGCCACGCTAATGTAAACCATTAAAATCTATTGCTTAAAACGTAAGTAAGACACCTTGACTAACTAACGCAGGACGATCGCCCCGATGTTGTAACATGAGCGCAATTGGTCAGGCTCATTTAAGTCTATGTAATGCATTCAATGCACTATGTAGTTTAAAAATTCCTTGTTCACACATTAATGTTCACCGTTTATCTTTTTATCTCAAGAATGGTGTTTGTTGTAAATGGTCATGAGCCTTAGGGACTACTTCACAACAATATTCGAGATTTCTGTATTTTACTACTTGTCAGTGAGGTCTATAGACCTCACTGCTTATATATAAGCATGAAGGATGCAATTATATCAGTTCGGTCGTGGGGGGCTTGTCACATATTAGGCCTGAGGGTTAATTACGATTACTGTCTAAAATCTCACGGATGTGAAAACCACTTCAAGCTTTTTCCAAACTGTCATCTAGTAATATTGTTTGTCGTAGATATCTATTAAAGATTACGGCTAAGACCAGTCAGTTAACTGTGAGCTACCTTATCATTGGCTTAAATCACACTAGTCTAAACAGTGAGACTGTTATTTCAAAGTCTTCCGGACGTGGTTGAATATCTTTGAGAAGAAGTGAATATTGGTGCTTATGTAAGTTTGTCCGTCTGAGATATAATATCCGATACCTAATCCCCTGTATGATTTCCATGCTTTGGGGCCTCTAATATCAGCATATTTTGTTCTAAGCTTTTATTCTTTGTTCAGACAAGTGAATATACCTGCACCTGGTGAACATATTTTACTGATTTTCAAAAGTTCAGTATGAATTTGCAACTACAAATAAACTAATACTATTGATAATTTGGTATTTACCGCATCTCGTTTGTAGTTTCTTCCATGGTGATTCATTACTTGCTATTTTGCTTTATCAGTTCGTGTTGATTGAAATTTTGGATTTTTTAGCGACTACTTTGAACGCACTATTCTTGTAAATAGTTTGGCATGGACTTGTTCTGTGTGTAGTCGTGGCCCCTCAACTTACAAAGAAGCAGTCGCGTGTGAGCGTTCGGACTATCGACAACTGAGTGCCTTTGATAATGCCCTAGCTTCTGGATTACTATATATAATTGCTGGTGCATGTAAACGGAGACTCCCAGAACTGGTTGAACTAATATGTGGATTTGCAAGTAGTCGGTTTTTTGTTGGCGAGGAGATTGAGTTTCAGACTGCAGACTCGAAGTAAGTTTTCCTTGTGTATGTTTACTTCGTATCTATGAATTAATTACAAAAATGTACTCAGTATTTTCATAAAGATTTTTTAGAATTGGCTGTAGTAACCTGATACTTTAATCGCCGACCTAACAACTCAGAATATAAACCATACTACCAAGTTTTCGAGGCTGAAAAATGCTCTGGATTTTGCTTAGTTTCACGTGTTACCTTTCCAGAATGATCCTAACGATTAAACTCACAAACAATAAGAATGCTGAGGACATTGGTGAATTAGGGGGAAGATATATTTTATCGTAGATAAGATGTTATCGTATTTTCAGCATTTGTGCCAGTTGTTTAGAGGAGTTGCTTTCCACGCCATGCTGTATCATGATCTGGTGATGATGTATGGTCAAGCACCTTCAGCTAGTAGTTTCCACTAAACCAATATATGATTAGTGTTGATGACGAATGCCTACAAAATTATTAATCATGGGGAATTATCTACTTCTACGAGAATGTGATCATTTAATAGCACAGTGGGACGTCTTTATCGGCGTTACATCTGAACTTAGAAGGCAACTGCAAATATCATTTGGTTACTCAACTACCACAAATTCTATTTACCGCGATCATGTGAAATTTCGTGTTTCACACGGTAATTTGATCCGATTTCCATTTAGAGTAGCCTGAACCAGTAGTCTACATTGAATCAATGTAGGACTTTTCTATTTCAAAGTCCATAGACTTAAGTTTCTTGTTTCTTGGCTGTTATCGTATCTAAATTAGTTCCCAATCAGTGCGGTACATCATTTAGTTAAGCTTAGGGTTAGCCATTGTATCAGGATTGATCATATATCATGGTATCACTTGGTGTTCGGTTTGTTCTTGTTTGTCCAGTGGATTCACTTTGTAGTGTCATGTACATGATTTTTCTCCAACATAGTGTTGCATCACCATATATAATACTAGTAAATAATCACAATCTTGTAATTTTGTAGTATTCGATCTCTTGGTATTATTGATCGTGTGGTTGTGTCGCAGAAACGTAACCAGTTTGAGCATGTAAGTAGTATTCTTAATGTTCATCTACATTCATTCTACATTTCTGTGATAAATAGGTTGCTTGTAGCTGAATTTTAGTTTGTTTTGCGATGATTTCTCAGTTACTTTCCTAGTTTTTTTACCAGTTTTGTTGACAAACAATTTGTGCAGTTTTTTTTAGCTGCAACACATTCCAATGATAATGTATATATGGTGTTATAGGTATGAATGTAATTAATGTAGTACAATTATTTACTTCAACAGAATCGCCATCTTACTTGGAGTTCATGAAGAATGCTGCAAGAAGGGAAACTTGCTAACTCTACAGTTCACTCAGTTTACATGCAAACACTGATTTGCCCATACAATAGTAGATAGCTAGTCGAGTACCTTGTATTAGTATTAGTCTTGAAACTCAAGTGATTATAAACACTCAGTATAAATTCATAACGCACCATTATGAATAAACTAAAATATTTGCAATCTTCTTAGTAGCCTGTGTAATAGGTTTCTAATTAACGGTAATTTATGAAACAAAGATATAACAGCAGCTAACTAACCAAACAGAAGCTTATAACCGGAGCAATACTAAAATACTTTGAATCAGTTATGCAGTAAATGTATATTAAATATTTACTTGCTAATTCACCCTGGAATAACTTTTAAAGTTTCCCATTTTCAATCATCCCCCTTTACATAACATTAACTGAAGAGAGTAGATTTCCAGCCCAACAAAATCGAAAATTAAGAGGAATAATGCACGTAAGATAATAACTGTCTCGTTAGGTTACAAAGCTATTTGTAGAGAACTGAACCAATCAGTTATTTCATTGCTCAAAATATAATAAAAATGCAAACTCTAATAATAATGTCAATTACCCGTCAAGATAAAAGCACAGATTAAGTTCTTGTAAGAAAGGAAGGTAGCATTAGATTATTAGGTTAGTGTGTAAATTAGTTGAAATTTCGGGTGAATGGCTCATGATCAACAAATGTCCTCACTTTTCTTATACGGCACGCTTTTTACTATCTACATATCTAATTTTCAATAGATTGGGGTACTGGCTGAATCAGATGTTCAGAAACCTGCTTTTCCTGATGCATTAAAGCTTCATTACTGTGTGAGAGATCATAAAAGGCCTGATGGTGCAAACCATATCTCCTCAAGTATCTTGGTACCCGGATCTATCATTAGTCGTCGCAGTCGTAATGTATTGGCAAGGGATCATGTTAAGTTTTTCATTCGTCATACATGTGAACTAAGAAATGGAGTTTTCACACCTAAAGTAAGTTTTAAAATTTTAACTTGTTGATTTATACCATCACTTGTAAGCTTCCGACGCAGAACATTTTAAGTATTTGTGGATGTCATAGTTTAACCTTTTTAGATTGATATAAAGTGATTGTACTAGACAAAGTCATTATAAGTGGCAGATATGTCGTGGTTCTGCGAAATATAGTTTACCGATAGTTGACTAAGCCTAGTCATACCAAGGCTTAAGGTTCCTTCACTCTAGATATCAAGATAGTTCATCTTATGTTAATACCTTGATTAGTACTTAGTCAAATACCTGTAAAGTGTTAATGTGGTTAATTACCGTCATATTTTGAGGTTTTTGCATTTTTAGTTTTTCGAATTTTTGTACTTGAACATGCACTTATGGTTTGGAATAGTTCGCTATTTAGTTACATTTTACTTCTGAAGTCTTTAGTTAATGTATTGTAATATAAGATGTTTGAAAGATATAGGCGTTAAAAGCTTTATCCCTATTATCGTACATTTAGTTTTTTGTTATTATTTATTTAAACGCAATTTGGTACATATGAGCCCAAGCACATTGCTTAAGCTCAGCATTACTAACTCACTGTCATTACTGGATGCCAGTAATCGTTTGGAGACCAGGCTGTTTGAATAAAGAATTAATAAACATTTTTATTCGGAGAGATCAGGTTTCTTTACCATAGAATGGAACAACTCTCACCGAGGCTTTGTAAACTCTAGCTTTTACAATCACATTCGCATTAATATGGCACCAAAGACTGTCCAGATTAGCCTATTCCAATCCGGCCTTAATTATGCATAGATTCATCACATCAGTCACACCAGCATCAATACTCATACAATCACCCGGATTGATGAACGCCAGGTAGGACGTCGCCAGTGGCTGTGCTGGAAGTTAGTGCTGAACAGAAACAGTTCGTGATCTGCACAAAGCCATAGGAGAAGGTCATGGTTATGTGACCTACCATCAAGTCCCCATCGGCTACCCGACTGACCTGTGCACTAAAATCTCTAGCTAGCACTACACAATATCTGTCAGACGCATCTTCTCGAGACCGTTCAGTCGATGGTATAAGCCGTTCTTGATTGCATTCGGGCTGGAATCTATTAGTGCGCAGGCTGAAATTACGAAAAGACATCATTTCCTACACCGATTTATCCTCATTTTGATGGAACCTCTTAATCTACTAGCACACTAATGACTGTTAGTGGAGATCCATCAGTCCTTACTCTATCCTGGTGCCTATTGCGAACCCGGTACCAATCCTACAGAGTCTTTAGACAATTCCATGTGAAACATACTCTTCTGGTAGATAGACAGAGAACGAATCCGCAGTGCATTATTAGGTTTCTTGATACAGGTCCCCGAAGTGCAACGGACACTGATGTTAAGATTCCTCCAAGATATGGCTATATCCGATCTGCATAAATGTGCAGACGTTGAAAGAGATTAGTTTAAATGACACGCGGCTTTAAAAAGACTGAATCAGACTTCGACGTTGGTAAGTCGATTATTTAGCGACCTGAGACGTAATACACGAGAGAGAATATTTACCGTAGATGAGCTGCTGAATGGTTTAAGTCAGAAGTGAAACGCAGGAAGGAAAGAAAGTCGAATGGACAGAAGAATGGATCTAAGATAAATATGTTTGTAGCAAGTTGACAGCAAATATTGTGTGAACTAGCGAAGAAGTGCAGCGAATAGTTTATATTCGTTGTGTTCATCAATTGTAATAATTGCTCGCAAGCTGCTGGGATATCGTCTGCACATCAATGTAGAAGCAGGAGGTTTTCTTAGAGGACCACTCTCTGAGCCTCTGACTTAAGAGTTTGAGCACCATTTATTCGCTCTCGTCTTCTCTTTGCAAACAACGCCGACGCCACATAAAATCAGTATAACTTCCTCGACATGAACTATAATCGCTTAGCCACATGAGGTCATTTTGATAGGGAGAGAGAACTTCCTGCATCCGTGACCATATCAAGGCATTTTGGGTGCATATACTAGTTTCCCTAGAACTCAACAGTTTGATTTGCATCATTACTTAATTTTCCTTCAACTTATTGCCTTTATGACTTCTATGTAATTTATATTTGACACTTGAGAACTTCAGATTCTTTCTAACTTTTAACTTTATTCATACAACTGTGTAAACAACTGACACATTATTACCATCTTATGTACAATGTTACCATATTTACGACTGTATGGCTGGAGTAGATAGTGTCGTCAATAAGATCTCCACTGAATATTCTCTACTTTTTTCTCGATGTCGTGACAGGCTTTCTGGTTATCTTTGTACACTGCTCCTTACTTGATTGTTACTACTATTCTGCTTTGATATTTTATATGTCAGTGTAATTGTATGCTATCCCAGCTATTTGTTCTATATCCTGTTACAAGGTACATTTGGATATCTTTTAATCTATATGGGACTCGTGTGTCAATGGTAGGCGGGCAGTGAATTAAAAATGTATAAATTCACTGAGTTCTAGTCCCATTTTGAAAAGGGACAGTAGTATACCATCTATTCTTGTATTAAACTTAATAAATAAACGTAATGTTTTATTTTAGTGAGTTATATACAGTTTTAAATATTATAGTCACTATTCTTGGTACATCGTTTCTTATTATGAACTACAGTTAATTAGTTGTGTACCACTTACCCCTGTTCACTGCCACTTTGTTTCGGATTATTGTTAAATTCCTGATTGGTTCACTGTGTGGTCTGATTTTGCGTATACATAATGGAATACCTGAAATACGATACGATTTTGTCTAGTTGATTCTTCAGCTTGAATTCCTCTTGTTCTGGTGTGGGATCGAGTGAGCACTGAGCAGGCATACAAAGTGCACTCATTGGTGCTCGCTAATGTGTCTTCGTGCGCACAAGGCCATATCGATTAATCGGCTTCATCAACCATAAAGTTATATTTGTACGTCATAATGGTTTGGCATTTAATTAAGGGAAGTAACTGGTACCGTTTTAGTCATCATTACCAAGGTTGGACTTGATAACTTCAAATCGATTGAACATTAGACAAGTAGTTTCTAAAATTAAGCAATATATTTGCAATAATCCAACGAATAGAAATTGAGATTCCTGACGTTTTACGACTTAATGTAAGCCACTTCAATGAATAGTAATTAACCGAATTCCAGTAACCTAAGTTTTACAATCAAACAAATCAAAATCGAGAAAGTTAGTACAATCGAATTATCAGTTCGAATGTATTGAAGTCATGTACTGTGTTAGATATGACCGATGTGTCACTTACGTACATACTAACTTTGTCGGCTGTTAATTATGAATCATTCACTCACTGGTGATCCCTTAAAACAATCAACGTAAGCCTAACCAACCTCCACTAAACTAGTTAGTGTGTTACATTATTTCTTAATTTTGCCTCTTTTCTGCAAAAGGTGGATGTACAGTTTAAAATGGTCATCACATTTAAAATACAATTCATTGCTCTATTTCAATCAGTCAGTCAGTCAACACAGAGCCTGACTCAGATGTGTATTAGCTCAAGTTGTCATATCAAAATAGAAAAAAATGAAATTAACGAGGTGAATACCAAGTTATCGAAACAGTGTATTAGCAGTGATAATGATATGTACGATTGATTTCATGCGACACGAAAATATTAAACATCTGAATGTTAGTGTACATGGGACTTCGTTCCCCTTGTTGATTTACGTAGTTTATAAATAAATAAGTCTACAAGCCTATTTTCGAGCATAAACTTCATTACCTGTAGAAGTGATGCAAACAATACCATGTGTTTACCATAGAATGTCAAATCGTATAGTTTAGTTTTGAATTTTATTTTATAATAACGAATATTTGTATAATTCCATTTGTTTTTTTTCTGCTAACTGTAAATATTTAGATCTCAATTATGCAACGTTATAAGTTATACCCATATGGACCTATAACATGGAACAAGCTCTTTTTACCACCAGAACCTCGTTGGTCCGAAATGACGCTTGCACCTCCGTGTAAGTTTTGGAGTAAACGCTTTAACATATTACGTTAGTGCTGCAAAGTTAGTTTACCAGTTATTTTTGTTGTGATGCTAATTAAATTGTCGGTCAAAAGAAGTTCCTTTTATGGAGAATATTTCTGTATGACTTCTTTTTGTTAGTGCATTAATTGATATAGCTCAGGATCGGTCACAGTGACTCAAATGTATTCACTGTTTATGTTCTAGAACTTAAGCTCGATTATTGTTTCGTACATATGTTTACTTCATGTCTTCTTGTTGAATTACATTGTCGTGTTAGTCTTGTAAATTCGATCACGTCGTACTCATATGGTATTGCAACTTGAACCTGTTCACATATGGATTGGGTTCTACGTTGTTCATGACTGGAAATATGAATTGGAATATATGTTTTTAGTAGTAGTATATAAACTTCTGCTGAAAATTCGTTTGTAAATGATTTTAATACTTTTGTCAACATTGAAGCGTCTATTCTTATGATCTGCAAAATGTGTAATCTACACACCAGAGCTAAACGTATTGAAGTACTTTGTTTTGTGGACAAATGTACACATTCAAAGTGTTAGTTAAGCTTTTAAATAGTTTGAGTGACGCACAACTATTTTATTACATGTGACTTTGACAAACATTATTAATTATCAAAACTTTATGTTCCTCTTAGTAGCTCTAAAAATATTGACATAATATTTATCCTTCCTCTCACGTAGCCTCAGTAAACCGGACTTCAAGCAATCTATCGAAAGAATCCAGTCGTCCCATATGCCAAGGTTTCAAAGTTATAGATACTTATCTGGATGAAAGGTCTAATCGTAGTCAACAAAAAACACCTTCGAACGTTTCTAGTCCCACTATCTCTAACCATAACATGATTTCACCAAGCGGAACAACTCGTGTACAGTATTTTGAACCCCTTGGTTTCGAATCGCACAAAATTCTGTATCAACAAACGCATATGCTAATGAGTGGTACATGCACAATGAATGGTTCTTTTAGTAAGTGTTCTGTATAATGCATTATGTATAACGTTCACCAGGAATCTTATGTATCCAGATTTATACTCGAGCCCAGTCTAAAAACAGTTATGTGTCGAACCTTTATTGCGAGTTATGTGTGCGGTGAAGTTTGTTTTCATTTCATGCTCGTGTTCTCACAAAGTAGAATGCGAGCCACTGCTATCAGTTATTTTTCATCAATTACCAGTTGTCTAACAAAGTGTATTGTTATTTTCTTTATGACACCTTAGAAAATAAATAATCTCAGAACTAGTTATTTGCCTATTAATCATAAAAGTTCTCAATTTAGTGTATCAGCGGCTCAATGGTTAAGATGTTTACATTTCAACCCCAAAACTAGGTTCTAAACCCGTTCTATCTACTTCTATTTGGCCAACCGAGTACTAACATTAGCCATCACAATTTAGTGTAACTCGAAGTCAACTGCATGCATTCACACTTCATAAATTAGTTATATGGATAACTCCAATTGTTACATCTAGTTATTCCTTGAAATAAATATATCTATGTTTTATCCGTGGTATACTAATCTAGTGGCAAATAACTTAATGCTTGATTTCTGGTTGTTTGTTTGAGGCTTATTACCTTTCGAGCTTGCAGTTCATTAAAATTATCTGGATGATACCTCTTTAGTTATAATTATCTCTGCATTTGCTTTTCGTGACTGAGTTATATGACTAACATGGAAATAAATAACGTTTTATTGTTAGCACTTTGTTTTTCAATTTTCATGAAACTTCAATGAAGATCTTTATACCCACTGTCTTCTATAATGATTCTACTAGCTATATTTGTATTACCGTAGTAATAGAAACATTTTTTTAGGCGAATAAAGATATTTATTTATGTACGTACTTCATGATAATATTTTTATAAATTTATTAGTTACATTCATAGATATTTTTGTAAGTGTATGTAAAGTGCAGTACATTCGTTGAATTTTACGTGAGGTTAAGAATGTTTCTTTAACAAGTATTAAAATACGTCAAATTATAAATTTGTTTATTTTGTACTATCTGGTGACTGACATATCTTAATTTCTATTTACTGAGTTCACGTGATGTTCTCCTCGGTATCCGCCAAAATGAATTATTAGTTTCATAGTTGGCAATCGGATATTTTAACCTCTTAAATACTGGCTTAATGTTGACCATGTTCCATTAGTGAAAAGAATGATTAAATTATGCACATGTTTATTATGTATATAATCTTTTTTTTAGATCAATCATCACCACATTCGGCTTATGCTTCACGTTCTTTAAAAGTTGAAAAAACTGAATTAGAAAAGGAGTGGAGTATAGTACGCCGTCGCGAAGATTTGGAATTGCCAGACTTAGTGCCATTACCTGAATTTACTAAGGTAACCACTTTTTTATTGCTATCAGTCATGTACAACATAATGACTAGCATATATATGCATCGGTTCAAGGTGCAGCACCTTCACCCCATTGACACAACAAAATGAGTGCCTAAATTGTAGAAGCTGTCGTTAATATTACTGAAAGGTCATCTGGAAGCCTATTGCTTCTACAAATTTAACTACGTCAGCTTATACCTTTTCCAGCCTTATTGGTAGATAATATATGTTTTCGTCAACATATGTATAATTTAGCAGCAAAAGTTAATGTGCAGTAATAGGTATCTCTTATTTGTACTTTTATTTAAAAGTAACATGAAAAGAAGGCTCTCGCCGATAATTTAATCATACTATTTGGATTCACACCGTGTGTAGCTGAATTTATGTGATACCAGTGGTAGTAAGTGGAGGTTGAATTTATAACTCTCGAAGTAAGAGTTAATTCATGGAAAGGTATATAAAAATTTCCTAACTCAAAATTTGGAGGAACACAAAGTGCACATACGTCCGCACCAGTGCTTCTGATTCTGAACTATGCCACCCAGAGTCTTCAACCATTGGTTACGATAATCGCGCAGGTCCCAACCAAGTAGTGTACACTTGCCATAACCGCTCAGACCAACGTTGAGAGACTTTGTGGAGTGATATCACGGTTTGATTTATCCACCCCATGCTTTCTTTCATCGTACCCCGACCTCAGTCATGATTGCGCGTATTAATAAGCGGTAGTTTGGCATAAAATTACTGACTTATTTCAGCTAGTTACAGTTGATGTTTTTCTTGATAATCTTGTTAACATTGTTTCGTCCATATGGTTTATAAACCACTTATTTGCATCAGTCCTGTTTTTGTATTTTCTTATCTTATTGTTATCTCTTTAGTTTCCTACTTCACTGTCTCCAGATGATATTGGTTCAGCCTTGCAATTACTAGAGTTTTTTCATGTATTTGGTCCACACATTGGATTTGTTGTCCCACAGGCAGGTAAATCTACTGAATCGATTGGTACGCATCCATTTCGCCCTACCTGTTCCTCTCTTAAACTTTCTACTTTGGAAAGTAGCCTCTTAGAATCTGATCCATGTGGTCCTCTAGCTGACTGTTTTATTAGTATGCTATCTGCCATACGTAGATTAGAAGTAAGTTTTCTCAGCTATTTAATTCGTGCTATTACTAATGGCTGCTTATTTTCTATCATGTATAACTCTCGTCCCATCTGGGTATCAGCAAAATACGCCACTGAGTAACATTACGTAATAATATACGAGAATTTATATGCGACGTAACACTTAACATTTAAGGAATTCATTATCTTTCATTTTACTGTTTATGTTGAATTGGAACTGATTGTATCATAATTTCTACCAATTTTAATTCCTAATATTTGACTGTAAATCATCCTTATGTCATGTAATTTCGAAGTGTATCTCATAAATTAAGACGCTAGCTCGTAAATCGAATTACTAACAATATCAAGTTATTTTATTGTTTCCCCTTTTTGTACATTTCAAGGATTATGCTTAAGATGTGTCCAGTTAATCACAGCTTCCCCACATTTATTAGTTGCTTGTTCAGTGGTTTTCAACAAACGGAAGCTGGTAACGAGGCCTTGTTAATCGTGTTGTCGTAACCGAAGGTTAGGAAATAGAGCCCAGAGATGATCATTGGTTTTGTGGTGTCTAATAAAATGATTCCTTGTTCAATACATAAGTATTTCCTTGCAAACAGATACTAGCTGACTTTATAGTCGTCAACCATCTAACTCCGGTTACTAGAAATAGATTATGTATGCCGATTGCTAAAACATAGAGTGGAAATGTAAATATGTTGATGGGTTTTGAACTTTGAAAGCGGTACTTAGTTGACCAATCTAACACAGATTAATGTATAATCGTTTTTGTTATCTAGCTGGATGCCAATTCTCGCCAACCAACTCCTAATGCCTCTGCAGCAACTATTGCTGCAGCATCGGCTGTTGCCGCTGCCGAAGCAGGTTTCTCTGTGAACACACAAATCTCCCATGTTTCTGGTACTGGGATTGATTACAATTCGCCTTATGATGAAGACGCGGCAGGACCTGAAGACAGTGCTCTTTTCCGTGTTCTACGAGAAGCTGGTGCTTCTACTCGTCTGTGTGAACTAATCGGGATACCAACTCAAGCGGCTGCAATTGCTGCTGGTAAAGCTGCTGTGGCTGTTTCTAATGCATTAAGTACAACAGGTGGAACCATTGTTAAAGAAGATTCATCGGGGATTTCATCTTCAATACTTTTAAATGCAGTTAACCGGAATTCTGTTACACGCGCTGCGACAACGGCGGTCATTGCTGGAGCTGCCTCTTTACCACCTTTGGATCGTGCTGGTCTTTCTGAAGCACTTTGGTTACATATAACCAGCTCAGCTGCAAAAGGCGGAGGCTGGCGTGGTCAAATTTGGGGAGGTACTAGGCCTTTGGATGACCCTTCAGTTATGCTGGCTAGAAACAATTCAGCTTTAGTTGAAAAGCTTAAAAAAGGTGAATAATGTTTGTTTTCGTCAACATATGTATAATTCAGCAGCAAGAGTTAGTATTCATTAGTGAATAGATCTTGTTTGTACTTTTATTTGAAAGCAATATGAAAAAACAAACTCTTTCCAACAATTTAATTATACCATTCAAATTCACACCGTGTATGGTTAGCTGGATTTCGTTTGAAATTAACTGCATTTAATTCATAAGTTTAAATGTGAATCGTTTTACTTTACTTTCGATAAGGTGATTTACTATCATATAGTGTGCATAGTTTCCATATTTTTTTCACCTTGAGCTCATTCATGTTTGAGTTCACTTACAGAATAACAATAAATTGGCAATAACAATTGTTGCTCGAATAATCTAACTAATGTACACATTAATATTTATAATTTTGGAACGTCTCTAGTTTAAAAAGAGTGTGTTTTTATAAAAATTATTTCATATATAGTGATATTTTATTAAGTAGTTTAAAATTAGCACATTGAGAGATGGTACAACAGAATATCTTTTACTCTCATGTATGGTTTTGTGCCGGGAATCAGCTGTCTTCCTAGCTAATTGTAATGGTTTAGAGTTATTGCTTGTTGTGGCTAATCAAATTAAGTATATTAAGTTGGCTTCTAAAATGAATATGTTATCGGATAAACTATGTAAATTATCTGTATTTATAGATAACTTTAGCTTGTAGAGTATTGATAGTATGTGGTAAATGTTATCTATTTAGTTTAATATTCAGTTTTAACCTCACCGCTATCAGTCTGATAATAAGCTTCCTGATCAATTTGTTCTAGCAATGAGTAAAATCTGTTTATTAACCCTGTATTCTCTGGTAAAGTTGTTTTCATTCAAATTTCACTTAATCTTTTGAGTTTCGCTTCACAGACAGGTTTCGATTTTTAAATATTTTTTATTCCAGTGTCCGTATATGAATTAACTCCACATGAAAAGTTGGTCTTGTTAACTACTTTAATGGATGAACTTTTACTTCAGCCTCAAATTAGAGAACGCATGGAAGATCAATACGAACGTGTACGTTTGTTACGCAGCCAGCTACGTACTATACAAGCTGATAGAACACTATTCATCAGTTGTAGTAGTGAAACTGAGGAGGATCAAGAAGTCTTGTCACATATAAGGAAAATAAATTCCTTAAATGAGGGACGTGTTAATTTTACTCCTATTGGCTTTAAAGGACGATTAAATAGAGGAAGAGGTCGTCCGTTAAGCCGAAAAAATGCACAACTTGACTCGACAGTCATTCCTTTGGAAACATATTTATCAGAGTAAGTACTTTTTCGTAACTTTCTCCATTTTCAACCAAATATTTCAATTCACTGACTTTAAACACTTAGTTGATATTTATAAATGTCTTATCATCGTTGCTAACCTCTCTATGGAAAACAAGGAAAGATTTTGATGCCATAGAAAAGAATGATTGGCTTGAGAATTATCTAGTTTAGAAATCATTCTTATCATGGATTCTGCCACGTGTGTTGTTTCTCGTCCCCCATGTACGGAATTGACATGTTTTAAATACTAATAATGTATTTTTTCAGACTTCTAGTGTCAAATATGTCTTTTAAACTACACATAAAACGTTATTACATGAGTTTTTTTGAGAGTATCTTGGTCTATTTTCTTTGCAGATTATTTGTTCTCTTTCGGTTTTAAACTAATGCACTCACTTGTTCAGATGAATCACATACCACCTAATTTCAGTGTGGGAAATATCGATATTTTGATAGATACAGAAGTCGACTACGTACAATTATGTACAGTTCATATGTTATGTTATCATTAGAAAAAGTAATCCTAATTAATTGTATTATGTACTTATTGTACATGATTCTTCACATACACTTATAATTTGCTTAGTCTGAAATAAGTTCCGCGCAACGGCCCACGTTGTGACATTACATCAACCCTGCAAGATGAACACTATGGTTCGCTTTATTTTATTATTTTTCCGGCAAAATTTTTTACTTGATTTTTACTAGTTGATCAGTGGACTGGTAAAAAAATAACCTTAGAAACCAGATATTCATAATCTTGTAAAGTTTATTTTATTATGTATTTCGGAATCTTGATGTTTTATTTTAGCTAACCAGTACATGTTTGCGAATAATCCTTATATGCTTTTGACTCTTTTTTTTGTTTTTAGCAAAGATTACACGTTAATCAATGGAAGGGAGAACCGTCCTCACTCAGATACTGTAACAACAGCCCCCTGTGTTTCCTCCTCTCATGTCTCAACTATGACCACTGTTCAGCAAAAATTGGCAGAATCGTTATTAGAGGAACAAAAGTTATTAGATGCCATTACTCAGGTTTCACGTGGTTGCTCAATGATACCTCTTGGTCAAGATAGATTTTATAGGTAGGTTATCCTGTTGTTACTCATCTCCGCTTGTCTATCATATCTGTCTGTTAACTGTCAACCTGTTTACATTGCTGGTTTTTCACACTCAAAGTTGAATACAAAGTCCCGAATTGTATCTCATTTTGTTAACAATCAGTTGCTTATATCAATAGAAGTTAAACCTTTCTAAATATGATTTATTTTAAGGGCTAAAAGTCATGCTAATTTTGTCTTCATGAAATTGTTGTATCAATCTGTTTTCTACTACTCATGAGATTAAGTAATATAGACGGTGAAAGGTATTGTTTTATGTTGCACATTTAAATGAATTAGTACATATCGTTTTCCTATATATAATATTGCATAACGTCTTATGTCTCGAAATTCGGAAGTAATAGATATTAATAAAGTACCCTTAACCTAATAATTGAAGCATTTAGCCCCCAACATTTTTGAGGCAAGTTCAAACCTCGCGTCACTTAGGTTTGGGCAACCTGGTAGTATTACGAACCTCCACAACTAAAGCGTGATTCAAAGCTCAGTATATAAATCTGTACTTATTTTATGTGTAAACCAACCAGATTCATTTACTCAGTTATTTGGATATATGATAAGTTAACTAATATACTCAACAGCTTACCTGTCAATTATAGTATCGCATTCAGTTTCGCTTACCAAATTCATCAACTTCATAATGCATAGTATGTAGTGTAGTACACTGGGACTAATGTTGTCAATTATGTGTGACTTCATTGCGTTGATTGACTAACAAATAATACAAATAACTGCTGCTGATTTGAAAATATTTCATCAGACAAAAACACTAATTGGCATCTATGGGCATAACAAGTCGACCGACAAAAGACGACAGTTGATTAAAATACTATATGCACTCCTCTGAAAAATGCAGGCGCAAACGGAATATGTCTTTTTTAATATTTCGTCTACATTCTCACTAGTTAGGAGTTAATTTAAACATTAGCCCAAAACAATTATAAGACCTTCAATCACACACTTCCTCTCAAACAAAGTAACTAGAGTTATGCTAAATAAAATAACCTTAATGTTGAGTCGAAGTTCCACTGAGTGAACTGATTCATCTCATGTTAAAAGAAGTTGCGAGTTGTATGGTATGTTTATACTGTTTTTACTTTTTCGAATAGTACAAAATTCTAGTCGTTCCTATTAGTTGAGCTTATTTCCTACGTTTCATTATTATTGTGTTTTAAAGAAGTAGACATAGTTTTCACATTTTAATATCCTACTCATTACCGATGCCCACGTTACTATTAAATACATTTTTCCCTCTTCAGACAATATTGGCTAGTCATGTCTGTACCATGCATACTAATCGAAGATTGCCCATGTTCTGATAAAAATCCCTATTTTACTAATGCTACAATTCGAAACCGTCAAATTGTATATACACATCCTGAACTTGCTAAACAAATGGGTCTTAATAGCTCTGAAGATGCTGCTAAACACTTGCGAGATACAATCAAATCTATTAAAGATAGCGAATCATTGGATAGGGAAGCATTGACATATCGTGTTGCCGCCTCTCTACCACGTCAGTGCTCATCAGCAGGGGACTTGTCACTTGAACAGCTACGAAGTCTTGTTAAACCGGTAAGCTTTGATGAAAATCTGATGATGTATGTTCATTATGTTTTTTTGAAAATGTAGTATTCTCTGGACTGGATTGTTTTGTTGTTAAGCTTTAGTTATCGGGCTAGACAACATCGTTAACAAATACCTCAAGAAGACTTATTTTTGGCGTTAACACTGATGATGCTTTCTAGTAAGACAACGAATGCTTTCTAAACAAATAACCCAGTTCTGAGAACGAAATCCCTCCAGCATCCTTCTCCTGATCTACAAATTCTCTCCATCTTGTTTTAGTATTTACGTACAAATTAACTGTAACTAAATTATTTCTAGTCGACAGTAAGTGTTTATTTGATCTTCCAAACTGAACATTTTTATTCATTATGCTTCAGTATGCTTATGTAATTAAGTTGCATTAGCTGTAGATCAGGTTATAAGAATCTTTTAGTGTTAAAAATGGTTCAAATTGAGTTTCTGGGAAATGGTTTGTTATAGGTTGTTGTAATTGTATATTTGTTTAAATCTCTATTAAAAATGGACTTCCTTTTCTCTTCGTCTCTTTTCTGCTATAGGAACGTGTCAGTGTACATGACTCCCCTTTGCATAATGCTTGTCCTGCAGTTAGTCAATTAGCTAGGTTGCGATGTTCTTCTGCAAATTCATCTCCATCTACAACAGTTTGGTCGATTCTCATACCCGATTGGTACATAGAATTATATCAGAGAAAGGCACTGAGTACAACTGATCATACTGCCAATTGTGATACAAATACAGATGTTGTTTTATCTCCCACCACACGTAATTGCCTTTCTGATTTACCTGTAAAATCAGAAGAGTGTACTTCTAATACTGCTGCTAATAATAATGATTTCACTGATGATAATGAATCGACATGTAAAATAGATCCTTCTGAAGATAATGACATATCTTTCACGGATGATGAAGTTGACAAGATGATTGAACATGCTAAATGGACCATTGATTGTCTGGAGGCCTCATTAAATCCTCGTGGTATACGTGAATCTCGCCTTCGTAAGATAATTGGTCAATTACGACCTTTACTTATTAAAGTAATTACTATGTGCCCACCAGAAATAATCTATTCAATGACCAATAATTGTTCAACAATAGTTAACAAGGTCTGTCTTCTACTTATAAATTATTCTTTTACTTGAAATTCATCGTAATAGTGCAATTAGTTGATTAGGTATTCTCGATTTATGGTAATTTCTGCATAGGGGATTCACCCTAAGACTTTATAGTCACAAGTTTCGTCAATATTCAATTCCCATATTTATTCAGTATTTAAGGTAATCAAGACTGTAGTAGTGGTCTCTACTCGAAAGATTTTCTTAAAAGTTTATAGACTATTGTATTGCGGTGTATGATTGTTTCAGAGTTAGTCAACAGTAAACTGTGAATCTAGTTTTCATGCTAGTTAGCACTCATCAGTAATGGGTCTTAGACTATGAAGCAGGAGGACAGAGATTCGAATCTGCCAATGATTATTTGTTTCAAGGTTACAGGTATGATTTGATCTTATTGGCTGAATTACAATCTTAATTTGTATTGATTTCATAAGCGGAACTAGTTGTATGAAAGCATGCAGATTCCTGATATCTCGAGTCTAAAACAAATCAGAACTTCTCATTTACTTTCTTTAATAAAACACAATTTGACTTTTCGTATGATCCATCTGTTTCGGATAGGAAGTTACATATTTCCATTGTTTCGTTTCATCTCATTTTTTCTTTGCTTATTCCCTTTACATTTTCATAATATGATCTCGTTATTCATATGGTGTATATAACTGTTAGTGCTTGATAATTTATGTTTTAATTGGTTAAAGCAACTAATCATTTATCTTCTTGACACTTTAAACCCTTAGACAATTATTGCCACTCAAAATACATATGTCTCATCGAAGAGTGTTACTGTCACTGCTGAGAAATCTGGTACTGCAAGCTGTAAACCAACTCATTCAATCATGTGCTCATGGCTTGAAACTGCTCTTGTTGGCATAGGATATCGCCTTGGTCGTTTGAACTTGATTAAACGCCTACTGTTTGATAAAAGTAGTGATATTACAGACAATTCAGATAATAAAATATGTAAACAAGATCCTGCAAATACTGTCGAAAACAGGTAAGATTGAGTTAATGAACAGTACGTTTTCAAAAATTCTATATTTTTATCACTTGATTTTAGTGATATTCTGCCTATTAGTAAGTGTGCCATTTACATATTTATAGCGTAAATCGTAGTCGTCTGATTTCAAGTTTTAATCACTTGCTTTTAATGTACATAGTTGTTCATTGCGATTCATCTTAAAATATATGCAACAAAAATAAATGTTAGTTTTTTATGATGAGGTGAGCGATTTATTATAAAGTAATAAGGTAGACTAGGAAGAATATAATTTACGAGTTAGTGGTAATATTCTCAGAAAGAAATTCATATGAAGATTGTTTCAGTTGTTTGTTAGAAGTGTGCAGAAGTTTCTTTCAACTGATCTTATTTACCGAATTCAGGTTTATCAATTGTCGAACTGGAGCAATACTGTTTTTCTAGGAGTTAATAATTATATATGGTTTCCCAGACTGATGAAATGGAGTTCAGCTTTACAACCTAGCACTTGAAAATCGTACACTGTAATCATAAGACTATCGTACTTCCCGGACCCATCTGAAAATCGCTAAATATGTTATTGGATCTCTGTAACCATAAAAATTGTTACATTATGGAACTGTCTTGAAGATAGAAGTATCTTCGTAATATATTTTCATATTCTAAATGCAAGTGTTTACAAGATTTTGGGCCTTGTTATTGATTATATTTTCATCTGTCAAATCATACACTTAGAATGTAATAAGTTGTTTGTTTTAAGTCACCTTTTTATTTTTTATCGTTTTTTCTCTTTCAAATATTATATAAGTTGCAGCGAAAAGAAGAATAATGACATTGTTCCACTATCTTCTGAAGATTGTACTGACAATTCTATCAAACATGCCGAGGCTTTAAACCCCTCACTAAATCATAACGCTATAAATACGGATATAAAGCGTCTTTCAAAAATTATTTTATCTTTAGGCCATGACGTTAGTCCGAAAGGAGTTGCTGGACCATTAGGTGAGCTATTATTATTGGATTATACTTACTCTTTAAAATCTATATTACAGAGTTGTTTATTTCTAACAGTATGTCAATCATTTGTTATAGCTTCAATTAATTGCATGCTTCATTCAATATATTAAGCCAATCGAAATATGATTTTGGGCTTGGTTTTATCGTATAATGGTTCATTGTCTGAATGCTTCATGTTTTGCCTTCTCTTCTAGTGGTGCTCAGGCGTTAAGGCGTGTGACCTGCTGTTACCAATGCTTTGGTTCTAGCACCTTTTCACCTATTTCGATTTGAGAAACTGGGTAGTACCACTAACCCCTCATACTCGCACTGTAACTCGGATCCAATAATAATAATAATAATAATAATAATAATAATAATATTAATATTAATAGTAATAATAATAATAATAATAATAATAATAAATTTCACCTACTGTTTGTGCGCAGCCTTCATCCCCATCATGTAACCCTATCAATGGAGTTATAATACCAATGAAGTCATTTTTATTTCCTTGTTTATCTGTTACCGATTTTTTCAGCAAATGATGAAAGGACTCTGCGTAGTGGGCCTGTTGGTATTTCAAGCAGCAAACAGTCAGGAGATTTAGAAAGTATAACATCGGAAACTACTTTATCGTCTGTAACGAATGATCCAACTGCTGCAACATCTAATTCTAATATGATCCAATCACTGAGAACTACCGGCTGGCAAAGATGGTGTGCTAGTGTTGAACAAGCAAGCTCTACTGCACAGTTACATTTATTAGCACGTGCTCTTGAACGTGGAGCTCATCGAGCTACCTTAGGTGGTAGAGGTGTATCATCTGCAATTTCTAATTATGTTTCACAGCATCCTTTACCAACCTTAAGGTGTACTTCCTGTCGGTACGTATTGTTAGATTTTGATTATTTTTTGTCACATTTATTGGATAGAATTTGTAAAATATTTTCATCAATGCGAATTAAAAATACGTATTTTTAAGAAGTTACTTAAAGCTACATGTGTCACACATTACAACGTATCACGAATTTCAAATCTTAGCGAATGCATTTTGGTGTAGAGTGATGTAATTTTTCTATTCGATATGCATCAACAGCTATCCTAACTTCTCGTCCATTTATATTTTTTCTTGATGGAATTCAAGCAGCACTAAGGGATAGACAAACATAGCACTGGTCCCCCACTCAGTGATCGATCAATATGGACTCCTCAGTCCTACAAAAGGCCACTGGCTGTCGGAATATCTCAGCAGTAACACTTCAGTGCAGAAACGATAGGAACGAGCTCGGGCTGTTTTAAATGCACCATCTATCCTAAGATTACAGGTACATCCGGCTAATGAGTGCTAGATAGCAAGAAGCCTTGGTTTAGAGTTTCCTACTCATAAACACCTAACATCAAGAATTGTGAGCAATGTGTCCATTTAGCTAGACTAGTTGCATGTGTTGTCTTGATTGATGGCATTTCTTAAATTAGACAAACATGACATTGGTTATTGTTCCGTGATAAGTCAGTGATTAAACGCGAAAATGTCTGCATGACTTCTTGTTGGTTACTATTCACCTGGGATATAAGGCATCTTTAACAGTTATGTTGGATGTGGCTAATGAACTGTTACATAAACGCGTTCATTATGATCATTAGTTTGTAGTAATAAATGGTATATTTGAATTTTCCAGTGTATGGTTTGTAAAATATTAGGTTATTTATTACAAACAATGCTTTATAAAATTACCAGTAAACTATATACTTTTTCACTTTTCTAGTTTTACTTCAGTGATTTACGTAGGCTATATTTCAAAGACAATAAGGAACTTTTTCCTAACCTCTAGATCATCATTAATACCCAGATTCTCAATAATACCGACGGCGTTTTATATTAACACTTTTAAATTAACTGTTGATGACTTAATTCTGGGTTAACTGTCTCATCAATATATTGATTATTGTTTTTATCACTTTAAGATGGTAAAATAGTCATGTTTCTGTTCACACCATTCCAATCAATCACCTTCTTCAAATTAACGTTTGTTTCTTGAAAGCCTAGTTTTTATGTTAAAATGTTAAATATATTCTAATGTTCACATTTTAGACGTCCTCCAGATGTTTTGCCTGTAACAACTGCCTCCGGTAACCTGTCTGCATTTTCCGTTTGTTCTGGATGTGCTTGTCCTTATCATCTGGATTGTCTTCTCTCTTCAAGCACTCGACGAACTAATACTCGAAGATCTCGACCTAAACAGCCTGATATTCCCGGATTAAATAATTCTATACTTAATAACACTGATTTATCCTATACTGGGTTTCTAAGCAATTATTCTTCTTTATCTAGTATTACATCTGCTCGCCTTGAAGTGTTAGGTGGAAGTCTTGTCTTATGCTCGTTTTGTCTTCGTTCAGCCGGCGTACTTCCACCAGTAGATAATACCACAGAACTATTACAATCGAATAACGAAGCCTTTGAATTATCTACTACTTTAGTATATACAAATGACGATTTTCTGGTTACTGGCGAGAATGTTGCATGCCAAAAGGTAATCACATTCATTGTTACAGTTATCCACTTTATCGTTGATTTTTGGAATTATCTAAATACAACTAAGAGTGATTTCAAGGTGGTTATACGAAGCTAACGTGGTATCTATATTTTACCGTTCATCTAGAGAAATAAATTTTCTTGCTTTAATCCATATCTTATTGAGAACATAATTACAGTTTTTAAATTACTTCTGTTGCGGCATATGAGCTTGGTGAATAATTTGTTGATAATGCCGTTATGCTAATTCTTGAACATTTATGGTCTGTGGCTATGAATCATGGGCTATGAAAATAGAACCCATGAGTAAATTGCCGGTTTTTAATCACCAGTCAGTCAGCAATGTAGACCGTATAACTCGGCACATATATGCATCGACCCAGGTTGCCGTAGCACGTAAACACAAATTTATAAAAATAACACGACAGTATAATCCAACTGGCGAACAAGGCAAATGTATGTGAGGAAGATTCTAGAAGAAGTTAAAGTGTGAATATATTTGCTCCATTGTGACCAATTTAGAGTCATGTTACCAATATCTTCAGGCACTGATTGCTACTATCACATATGCTCAACCACCAGCTGCCTCAACGCACAATATTAAGTAGTGTAGGGACATTATTCTCAATATTTAGGCCATCTCTACTGCATTACTTCAACTCCCTTATTATTCATCTTGGTAATTTAAAGATTTAAAACCTCGTATTTGAAGGTCATCTATCTGTATCTCAAAGCCACAATGAAGTTGCGTTTTATGCAAATAAATAAAGATATATTGTCTTATCAATAACTCTTCAAACACTAACTTAACGTTACACCGACACATATAGTAAATGTAGTTTTTAAAACTAAGTCTTATTATGCAACGTAACTGCTGATAAATACTATTCTTTTGGTTTCTTACAACTTAATATCTAGAAGACAAACCGAGCTGGACGAAAACGTCGTTTTATTGCCTTTGATGAGTCTGATGCTCCGTCATCCCCGGACGACCGTATTTCAAACAGTGGGAATTCACATGAAAAAACAGATCATTCCCTTGAAATTATGGAAATACCGGGTGTTGATGAATTGATTGGCAACAGTCATACGGAAGCTGCACAAGTAGATCCTATGCCAGTAACTAAACGTCGAGGAAGACCTAGTCATTTACATCGTGTAAATAATCATCGCGGCCGTCGTTCAACGAGATGTATGTTGAAGAAAGTTGACCATTGTGATGAAACTCATGATCCTAACTTTGAAGCTACTTGTACATCACCAGTCATGTCATCAATCGGTAAATTATGTGTTACTGTAGATGTGCATTATGATGATGAAGTTGAACAGTTACTTAGTCCGTTAAGTGATAAAAGTAAGAGGTCGAAACGATACTCTGGGTCTGTGAATACAATTTTAGCAACAAATAAATTATGTTCGACTGTAAAACGTGACACAAATTGCCGTTGTAAGTCATTCATTTGAAAACTGTTTTGCTTGTAATCTATTATTTTTACCTATTATATTCATTTATTCTCAGTGACAATATACTGCTATAATACATCATTCAAAACGTTTCATCCACTTAAGAATTAGTTTAAATAAAATACACACTTTCTTCGACTAACTTCAGGAACTGATCTGCTTCCGAGAAGCCCACTTATCAACCGAGAATACGCAGACGGTGTAGTCATATTCGGCGAAGACGCTGACAATATGCAGAGTCTCCTGAACACCTTGTGTAATATCACAAACATTTATGTTTCATTTCTCTCTATGTAAATGCAAGATGTTACTCCAGGATTGGTCTGCATCATCGCCTAGATTAGTCATAGGGAATGAAATAGTTGAGTACGTTGACTGACCACATTATATATATCGAAAGTTTTATCACCCTGGTGAGTCGGTGTCTGCCGAAATCTCAACCCTAATTCATAAAGCTCGTTTTGGTTTTATCAACTTATATCACTTGTAGCGTAGACGAAATATCCGTCTTTTAACAAAAGACATACGTAGGCTCGAGATCATGAAATCAGCGAATATGTAATATTATGACACTAAACACAGAGTACTAGTAAAACATGGCAGATCAGTGAAAGAGGTCGCAAACCTTCTTCGATTGAGATGGTTTAGACATGTGTTGCGTATCTGCGACCACTGTCAACCTCATCGCGCTATGCTGGCTGTGGTAGAAGTAGGATGGACGAAAGGTAGGGGCATCAGTTTATGATGTCTTTGATTGCTGGTCTAATCCATTTTGGTATATGCGGGCTATCTGCTTGGGGTCCACGTGACAGTCGTGATCAGTAGCTGGAGACGCTGAGTGAAATAGATCGGAATCTGTCACAGTGGCGCAAATGTGTTCACTCTTTGTTTTCTGCTAGATCTATAATTCTTTCGTATTTTCGTTTGTTTTATTCCTTCCTATTGAATTATACTGTTTTGTTAATCTTGTGGATTTGATATCATCGTGCTAATGTATTATGTCAACTTGGGCCCGTGCGCATGTGTCGGGTTCTACATTGTACATGGATGGATGCATTAAGTGAAATAGCTATTGAAACAATATATTTGTTATATCTTATGCTTCTGTGATGAATGTAATTTAATAATATTTTTCTTCTAACTTGAAATCACATTATTTGTTTTTATTTACCTTTTCTATTTAGTGAAACGTGCATCTGTTGTTTTGGACAACTGTGTTTCACAAATTACGAATACTAGTGATAGAGGACGTCGTCCCAGTCGTGGTCGCCCTCGAAAATCTGACTTAACTATTCCCACCTCTTCAGTCGATCTTCCTGATCCTGTTATTTCTGTACCTTACAATCAGGATCAATTTGATCAAGCTACTGCTGAACGTTTTCTATCAGAATTGTGTTCAATCAGTTCGGCACGTCCACTTCTTCGATGTGGACTTGGCCGAACTGTAGCTTTGAACGAATTGAATCAAACTAGTGGTAGTTCTGAATACGGTTTCACTGTCACTTCCTCATCTGAGCATCTTCGACCTTGTCATCGGACACGCTCAACGGCATCAGTTCATTCTGTTGAAGATCGTCGACTATATGCCCTAGATTTATTCGGGTTACAAGAGATTTTGGCTCGCGGCGAATTACCTCAGGGCCCTGGGCAAGTGGTTTCCCAGCTGCGGTTAGTTATTTTACTGTTGTGAATTTATAGCATTGTTTCACGAACTAGTATTTCTATTTGTTTTCATACGTCTTAGTTCCATTCTGTTAGCTTCTAAATATCAATTATTTAGTTTTCAACAATTGTCTTCATTTACTTTTGAATTAATTACTTAAGCATAAGTTACCCGTAACGTCCTTCCTAACACTTTCAGTCATTTTCCCCTTTAATTAATTAGTGCTTGCTGCTTTTTGGTGCGTAATTTCCATCTGGCTTGTAGGGCTGCTCGACACTAACATAGCTAGCGGCTTTAGATAACGCACACTGCTTAAAATGGATACTTTGATTAATATTACACTCTAATATGCAGTACCTATTCATTAAATGAACGGGAAAATGGCCGAAAGTGTTTGGTATGAAACATTTACTAAATTTTGAAAACGTTGCAAATAACCTCTCCAATATTTGAAATATCGTTCATCATAGCATTTTGGAGATGTCATCTACGCAACTAACTATTGATACGATGGTCATACGTAGTTTCATAGGATGATATTCGCCAGTTCTACTATCGAGTATTATCTTTTGGAAATTCCTCAATTATTCTAATAACCTGAATTTTATGGCTGATAGATCGTTGGATTTACTAATTTCATCGTATAGTTTTTTTACTTTTCGTTATTAACAACTTGTAACGCGAAAATCCAAAAGAGAGACTGTTCCTCTCTAGTAATGTGGTTTAACTTCTTCAACTGATCGATCCAAGTTAAAGGGCTATTCAATCTAAATAACACCTGCTCATTTTCTAATTGGTTTGTATTTTATCATCCTCATGTTGATTGCCACTTATCTAAAAGCCTACATTCTCAAACTAGTTTACTCAGGTGAATAGATGGTTTTAACGATTTAAGTGTTTTGTATGTCTAATCGTTAATGTAGTACTATGTTTATAATTACACAACTTTTAAGTGCTAACATTTATCTTGAACCGTAAAACAACTTCAATATCTCATTATATTAACCTAGGCTTCTGTTCACGGTTATATGCCTTCGTGACAGAAGCTCAGTAGTTATGGCGTTTGACTTTTATACATGAAGTTATAAGTTGTAAATTACTCTATATACTTCAGTTTGGGCAAGTCGATAATATCATTACCTGTTGTGTATAGACGTGCTGTGAGTTTAGATGTTTAGGATCTGGTTTATGATGTCTTGGTAAAAGCACTACTACGCCTATGCCTGAAAGACCCGGTCTCCTAGCTGAGAATGTTGATGGACTCTGTACTCGACTGTCGTTATCTCTGAAGGACTACTGATATTCAGCGACAGCATCATACTAGCAATACTGAGGTTCAGTAATGTGTATTTGGGTACATCGATAACGATTCGATTGTCATCATTGTCTTGAAACATTAGCTTTAATGGTTTGATCATGTTTATCGAATATTATCCTAACAGTTTTCATATTGCTCATTATTTACTGATACGACACTAGGTGAAAAAGCAGAAAAGTGGTTAGTTTATGATATGGTGCTGTCGATTGATAGAAAGCGATATAAGATTAGCTTCTGTCGGTTCATTACGACTCCCTATTTGGCTTGAGACCTTATCATATATGCTTCCGAATATAAACCTGTCCAGATCTTGCTTCATTGTTCCATTAAACTTCATAAAAATGTGATCATATTTCCTCTCGTTTCTTAATAATGTTATTTCCCTAATTACATGGGACATATATTATTTGTGTCTAGTTGTGCTATATACTATGTTTAAATAAATAAGTAAAACAGCTTCCAACAACTAGGTTGCGTGCTTAGATTTCATCGGCTGAGTAGTATCGCTGGTTTGAAACTTATTACATAAATCTGTACTTAGTGTATGAGTAAATCAATCCATCAGTTGTAATCAACTAGGAACTTAAAATCACACCAACTATTTCACAGTTAAATGAAATACTGTATGAGTTGTTCTTTTATCCATTTCGTCGTTTTATCTTTTGTTTATATTTAGACTTCTCTTGTTTCATTGGTTACGTAGCAATCGTCCAGGTAGTCGTTTACATCAATGTGCTTCAGATTTATTAGAACAAATGAATAAAAAGTTGAAAACATTATTACAACAAGTGGACGTCCCTACTGTTAATGGTAATACCATTAATGATAACAATAATAGTAATAGTAATACAACTAATTTGAACAATAATAGTAGTAATAATATGGACAATGAAAATCTACGTCCTATTGATCAGCATCCACAAGTATTAGATAATAATCCTAGTCATTACGGTAAACGCAAGCGTCAATAATGAATTTATGTCGATTGTGAAATTCTCAGTTTGTTTAGATAATGTATTTGTTGTTGCCTTTTTCTATCTGTCCTATTTATTTTTGTACAGAAATCAGATTATATATATATATATATATATATATATATATATATATATATATATGCATATGTAATTATAAAAAATGAATGTTTTTCATCACCCACCTATGTTAAGTAGTACTTCTTTTTGATATGCTGTGTTATTATTAATACTATTATTACTGTTACAAATTCCTCCCTATCACTTTTTAAAGAGAAATCTAAATGAAAATAACCTTATTTGTTTGTATTTGTAAATGAAAGTTATTTGTTTTCTTTTTTTTTTCTCAGTGGTTTATTACCTTAGTGTGTATACTAGCTACTATTGAAATTGTAACAAAATATGAAAAATAAATAAACTACTTAACACTGTATAACTACTTGAGTTGTTTCTAATCTTCTAGTTAAATCATTTTCACTGAGTTGTGTATAAAGATTGAATGCTTTTTTGGGAAGGTGTCATGCTTTCTGAACTTAGTTGGTTGATAATGGAAACTTCCATTAAATCATTAGTACGTACTTCATAAGAAAGTAATTGAAATTTCTCTTCAATTGATTGACAGCTTATTCTATTTATCATTCAAAATATCTGAACTTAGTGATGACGCTCAGCAATAAAATAAAATAAGCGTTAATATTCCTAAGTAAAAATAAAGAACAATCACCACTTACTATCTGTTTTATTTATGTTTACGTGAACACAATTTAGGTAAACATAACTCAGATCTAACGAAGGGATGCAAAAAAGGGAACCAATTATAAGAAAACGGAGAAAACTGATTTTCGTGAGAAAAACGTGAAATTACGACATATTAATTGTATTAATGGCACCGATAAACTGCTGTTAACTGAAAATAGCGGCAGCGCAACTGAAACTTTAATGGCTACGACACTATGCACACCTGTATTACGAACCTAATCGTAAAGTAACCCTCGGAATCTAGAGTGCGGACTTCTTAGGAGTGTCATGTTAGGACGAAACAGTTGTCCATTACTCTGGTGTCCACTGGTACCCTATCAACATCAATTTGTAATGAATTCAATCATCTAAATCTAATTGAGTGTTCGTTAATTATTTAAGCCTATTTTACAAATTATAGTATTGCAATTGTCGTAAGTAGTTTTAAGTACTTGTAAATTCAGACTTTTAGATTATAAAGCTATCCTGATGAGATTGCGTTTAACTCTCAAAACTAAGTAAATTCAATCTATTTACCTTAATGACCTGGATTACTATCTGTGGATGCACTTGTGATCGTGTTATTATGAAGGCCTGACGCCCATATTTATTTCTCAGTTGATAGTGGCCAGTATCAGTGACTGTCTCCTCAGGTTTGTCTGTTTACGTCGTAGGTTATAACGCGATAAGGAGCATAATTTATAACATTTTTACCAATGTGTGGTCATCAAGTTAAGCCTGTTAACAAAGTCATTAAGCTATGAACTAACTTCATTGACATAAAATATGTGATAGGTCAAATAATTTATAGAATTCTAGGTGGAAATTATTCTTTCACCTACCGGGATTGCATGTACAATTCATCAGGACGTTAATTCAGTATGATGCAATAACTTATAGAAGCATTTAATTCTCTAAAGGAGCCTTATGTTATCTAATAGCAACGTAAGACAACGAGAATTTTCTTTGCAGCGATATCATTTACTCCGTATTTTCAGCGAGATGCTTTCTGATATGATATACATTTGCCGAAGGGGATTATATTATTAATGTCTTCCAAAATTTCAGCTATGACAATGTTGGGGATTCATAATCTTCGAAAATACAATGGTTAATTAAATCAAGCGAGAGAAGTTGTATTGATTTTTTGTAAGATCGATTTGTAAACTTTCATTACATTAATGTGATTTCAATGTGAGTCGTTCTCCTGATAACATTCAATTGTATTAATAAAATGTTGATGAATAATCACTGTCAATTAATTGACATAAGAAATCGATGCATTTTATGTCAACGTTGTTCGACAGACTCATCTCCGTTTTGCTCCACAATACAAATATTTCCTACAAATCTAGTCTTTTGAAATAGCTGTGGGCTGGGAAGAAGAAGTTGTGGTATCGGACAGAAGTACAAGTATATAAGGTAGCATTCTCAGTTAATCGTATTGAGAATCGGAGCGATCAGACATATAATTTGGCTACCTTAGAGATCGTAACGTGAACCGTATTAAGCCCATAAGAACTTACGCGTATTCTTGTCTAATGTGACCGGTAAAACATAACAATTGGCATCATAACAGACAAAGATTGAGTAAAGGTTGCTGTTAACATGAGAATGCAAGTCTATCACTAAATCTATGTAAGATCGTATCATCTCTTACCGTCTGTATATTTCAGTATCATCCATGACAAACGATTGAACTTGACAGACGGACGCACTTCAAACTTGTACACCACAGAGGCTTTTACAATCTAGCAGTTCGGGTGTGAACTTTTGGTATAGAAACAACTCATACATTCGTTAATTTTACCGCGACCACAACACCTCGTTTTTGGTCTGTTTGTTGTTTTTAATTTCCCATGCTTAGTGATCCTCTGTTAAAAAACCTCTTAACCTGTCGTAATTATTATTATCTCTTGCACGTGTCTCTTCATCTTCAAGTAGATAATTATCCATTTCTCAGATCTTTATATCATATTTTGCGTTAGATTTCACGATTCTGACAATTACACAACCGTCTCTTGATCCTTGGCAATGCTTGAAATTCATTATGATATGATTTCTTCTTGTTAGTCTACATATATTTACGAAATTCCATTGTGAATACGATTGTGCAGCCTCAATAAATAACGTATTGCATGAGTTGTCTTTTGGCTTTTATACAAAGCAGATGTTAGGTTTTGTTACAATTCTTAATGAGTACCTGGATCCTCTACTCACTATCGACATGGTTTGTAGTATCTTACTCACCATCTGTCAACGATTTGTTTACCAGTTGCTACCCATTTTTGTCTTCAAAAAGCTAATAATTTACATTTTCATCAGAATTTTGAATAAGCAGAATATAGCCCATTGTTTATTGCATACAATTTAGATTTCATCGCATGTTTTCTTGCTGTTTAGCCGACACACTACCTATAATTAATAAGTAGTTTGAATATACCCAAACAATTTGTAGGATGATCATCCAATGACGTGTTATCCTGTCAATTTATTCCTTTTAGTCCGATGTATTTACCCATCATTTGGCCTGTATTTACTTGTATTTCAAAGCATCAGAACGATTTGATGTAAGCAGATGATGTAGAAAGATAATTGTGAATAAACCTGAGGCCCCTGGTGCGGAATCGGGTGCGCACTGCTGAGGAGTTCCCTACTAGTACAAAACAGCTGTCCAGTGCTCCCTGGTTTTCAGTGGTACCCAGCTAACACCACACCAGTCTGTGATATATTAAATCAAAAAAATAAACGTTTTGTAAAATATTATTGTTGGAAGTACGAAAATAATATAACGTCAATATACCTTACTACACGTATCTCAATTTCTACTTTGCATTTATTACCTCATCATGTGTGCAAAGTACTTAGTGAGTAATGCTAAGTCTAGTGATAGTTAGGAAATAACTCAGCATTGCAACTCTGTGGACATACCTAAATACAACTTACTTCAGGATAAATTAATGATTGTATTAGAGCTAAAATAGGAAGGCTCTAAGTAATGTACATGTTTATCAAAATTATCAATAACGTATTTGATTACCAAAGACTTCAAAAGTTAAGTTTTGGGAACTTATCTTGAATCTCAGCAATTCCTTGAAGACAGTATTTCGTTTCGCTTTATTTTACCCTCATTACGTTTAGACCATCATAGTTGATGACGAATGTTAAAGTAATACAATCAGATACCTGGACACTGAGTAACAGTGCGAAATGACTGATCGGGTTTATCACCTAGACTAGTCATAGGGATAGAAGTAGTTGATTACGTTGAGCACTTCACTTATCTCTGCAGTCTCACTAAACCTGATGAGTTGGTGTTTGACAAGATCCCAACCCTGATTCATAAAGCCTAGTTAGTCCCTCCTAACTTATGTCATTTGTAACGTCGGTGAGATATCCGTCTGTCAGCAATAGGATTAGTATGCTACTAAGTAATCTCCTCTGTTTAACCTATGCATGTGAAACATGGGTTGTGGAAATAAAAGATATGCTTAGGCTCTAGATCTTCGATCATACAAGTCTTCGAATTATTGCATGCATATCATGGAATGGCCAACTAACCAGTATTGTTGATAGACAGAGTTCTATGAAAAACAGTAAATCAGCTAATGAGTTTATGAACTTTCATCGACTGAAATGCTTAAAATTTGCATTACGTATGCTCGATCACCGCCTACTTCGCTGAGTGATATTGGATGGCGTAGAAGCAGATTAGTAAAAGCTAGGGGTGCCCAAACAAAAATGTGCTTTTAATCCATGAAGTGACTGACTGTCAGTTTAAGCCAATTTAGTAGACGCGGACTACCTGGTTTGATTTTGCGTAATAGTATCCATCAGTGGATAAAGATATTGGTAACTTGACTCAAATTGGCTACAATAGTGCAAGTGTGTTCATTAATTAGCTTCCTGTAGATCTTAAGCTTCATTATTCTTATATACATGTTTGCTTTATCCGCCAGCTGTATTCTATTATCGTATTATTTGTATAAACTTTATCTTGTTGTGTTTGCGTGCTACGACAACTTAGACAGATGTATATATATACTAGCTTCTATGGTGTACATGACTGATTGAAGTTCTTTATTTAATCAGGTCTAATTGCTATATTTAGTTCGTATTGAAATCTAATCTATGGGTTAAATAAGTTATTGCATGAATTATAACAGTGAGATTTTAGAATGAATTGAATTATACAAAGCATGATCAGAAGCTATGCAAGATCCTTAATAAGCATCTACAGATCAATTTTTCACTGATTTGATGTTAAATGAAATTTATGAAAACATACCGTCTACTCTCTAGTAAATATATCATACATAAATACAAAGAAAAACGATTTAATATTCCTGAACTGGGGTGGTTTATGGAGATTTGTACTAAGTTCAGTTAGTTGAATTCGTCACAAGTTGATGTTAGCAGGGTATTTTTGAAAACCAGGGAGCGCTGAACTGTTGTATGGTACCGTCCCTGAATGCAGAAACTTATGTTTTCGCCAACATGAAGCCCCTGGGGCGGAATATATGATGTGCACTGCTGAGGAGTTCCATTCTAGTATGAAACAGCAGTCCATTGCCATTTGGTTTGCATTCGTGACCTAAAAACATCAATCTGTAACAAATTCAACCAACTAAAATATAATCTTTTTGTACTTAAAATTGTTATTGTTAAAACCTTATGATCTGAATAATTAATTGAATCAGGCAATAACATAGAATTTACTTGATTTATATAAGTTGGATTGTGACTGGCAGGTGGAATCCAAGACGCGAGTTTCGTTCTATTTGAGACTCATCGGCTGGATGTACCTGCATCCCAATGTTGATGTTCACAAATCAACAGGAATATACAAGTTCATCCTAATTTACTTAATTTGTTCATAACTAAATTAACAATATTTTTTGAGAACTAGTTAATTGTGAAGAGTATTAGATTGAAAGTTTACTTACATTGTAAAATATGCTTTTGTGAATAATCTTCTTATTCATAACACACAGTAGATGGTTTCAATGAAACTAATCTAATGATAAAAATATGCTAGAAAGTGAATATAAGTCTATTATAGTAGATGATACATTGTCTCCGTATAAAATAAAAGTTTTAATACACTTATGTAGATGATACAGAGAGTTTATAAAATCAGTTTGTTTGGGTTACAATAAATATGGATGCCTAAATATTCTGTGATGATCACTAAACATACTAAGCCTAGGTGATATTTACAGACAAAAAAATGATGTCAGTAGAGTAGATGAAATAAGAATGTTTCAGTAAACTGATACAGTAAATAAGTTTAACGATCTGAGAAAACGATAGACACAGAAACAGAGTTTTAATTTGAAGCCAACGAAATTACAAGCACAACTGAATGATCCAGAAAGTCACAGAGAGAGAGAGAGAGAGAGAGAGTGATCAAAGGTATTGATAATGCGTTTGAACAGATGTTGATGAATTATGTACAGACAAGTATACTAATAAAAATTTAGTAGATGCACATGTTCTTTTCTTAGAATAGTCAATATTTCTTCATCAGCCCAACCTAAGATTATATTTCTAGTTCAATCTAATATGTTACCTCTCAAAAGTGAACATGTACAACTTTGTTAAAGTTTGTACCTAGGAACCTACGACATCTGAGTGAAGGCATTCTAGACGTTTAATGACATCGAATAACTGTAAATTGTTAAATATCTCAACTCATACTTCATTCTTTAAAACCAACATTTTCACTAAAAATTTAACTATGATTTGATATGCTCAAAAGTTTTAGAAATATATTATTATTATTATTGTTATTATTATTCACATATCTCTTGTACAGATAAGTTCATCCGGACTCAGTATTTTAGTAGTGGATGCAATTGTGTTTAATATAAAGAGATTGAGTTCGAGTGCTGGCTCATTCAGCTTCGTGGATATCACTTACTATTAATGCTCCAACTCTGACCATATTATTGTAGTTATTTGATATATTGGATAAAATATTCCCTATCCTATTTGATTTTGGTATTATTCACTTTAGTTACAGTGATATGTGTCAATATGTGTTAATCTTTTGGAATTTTCTGATAGTATTAAATTCATTAAAACTTGTTAGTTTTTTAGATGTTCTACAATAAAGTGAGGGTGGACAAGCTAATTATACTCATCAGTTGAATGTAAATACATCTTAGTGTTTATTTTCACAGTGAAACTCTAAGCCAGTATCTATTATACACTAAGCTACTGAGTCTAAATGGCTACTAACTTGACCAATGGGCATGAAGGTAAAGGAATGCATTTCCTGTTGTTTATACTTATGAGTGAGATCAATATGTCTAAACTGAAATTTATTCACACTGAGAGGATCGTTATGATTTAGCTTTAAGTCATAGGTAATAATTCAGAGATCAATACTGTGATATTGGTCCATTCTCATGAAGAATCCCAAACAGAAATTAATGTGCGCATTGGATTCCGTTACTATTCACATGTGAAATCTACTGGAACTCATAACTTACATCAACTTAAAATGCAAATATGACAACAGTGACTTGTAATCTTCGATCCTGATTACACAACATAGAACTACCAACCATTACTAAGGATACTCGATTTCTTCAAGAAACCACACAATATCATTCCTGTCTAATATCAGTAATCCTATTATTATTATTATTATTATTATTATTATTATTATTATTATTATTATTATTGATATAATTAGCACTGCACATTGTGAAATTTTAATGGAAAGGAATAAATTATAGTTACTGCATAAATACAGTTGATTTTAATTGTTAATAAAAAAGTATCTTATTAAAATTATGTTCAACTATTGTTGAACTATTACAGTAAATAGATACAATCAAAATGATGGATAAATAATGTTTTATTTATCTAACGAAGACTATCAGCACTAGATATACATTAAATTATGATCATTGTTGTATATTCTAATTACTTTTGGACTGATTTCTGTCTGTTGTACAAACTACGTGACTCAATATCACGATATATCTTCAGACGTTGGTTTATACTAGTTTGTGTTCGTAAACTGAATGCTCTAACAAACTTAAGGTGGAGGGACGGGAGAGAAGAAATGTTGTTTTTTGTGAATTTTGTAGCAGTACCTTAGTTCTAAAGTGTTTTCAATTTCAGAGATGGAATCAGTTCTAACAAAACACTTTATACATTTTGCTGATGAGCGACAACTAGCATGAAGTCAGTAGTCTCTAACCATCCAACATTAAACATTATGTTTAGAAAAAGCGCTTATTTTCTGTTCTTGTTTATGTAGCAATTTAATCCAGTGTGATAATTTAGAAGGATCTTAGTTATGGCAGTAATACGGTGCTTTGCGCTTTAACTTACTGATTCAGAAAATTTCCTATTAAATGATTGTTTATGAATACGTTTGTGTATAATATCAACAAATTATGCCCATGTGTATATATTCTATCAATTTGTAAGTTTTATAAAAGCCTTTATGTTGATTTCATAGTCAGCAGTAAATTCTTTTAGTTCACTTAAACACGTCATCATAATGATTTATTACCTACAATTAACCAATTTTATGTTTGACGACTCTTTAGTACTAATCTAATTCCATTGATCTAACAACCATTAGTCTAAGTTACTCGTCAGCAACGAAAGCCATCTATAAAATGAAGTGTTTGCTAGTTGGCGATAATTGGTTAGTTACTCTTGGCTTAAGTTTCCTACTTGTTGACACCCAGGTAGAACTAAACTTATTTGACAAACGTGGACAACATAAAAAGATCTTGAAAATTTTTCAGTCGATGAGAATACAGTCGAAAGACAAATGGCCAATAGACCTCTATGTTGTGGATATGGACCCCAGTGGTTTGGTCTACGAAATATCTTTTCAGCCATATAATTGTTCCTGAAAACGTAGTTTTAAGTAATCGAGCTGAGCGTTTAAGCTATTCTTTTCAGAACATATTGAAGGCGTCTGTTATTAGGAATTTTATCATAAACTCCAGAAACTTGAAAATTGAGTTAAAGTAGTTAGTACTTACCCATTCCGTTTCTTTTATTACATTTTCATTTCTTAGTGACTGTTTCTTCTATCCCAACCATTCTGCCAAACCCTCCTAATGATGATTGGGGTTTCACTACCACTTCTGAAGGTACATCTTTGTAGTTTCGATACCAATAGACCCCCCCCCCAAGAGTTCGTTCACGTTTGCCACTGTAGGCACCAGCGTACCGGTCAAATGCATTGTCCATAAAACAACCGGCATTGACATTTGCTTTAGTGTTAATCGAAAGATACTAAAAAACCTCCCGTTCGGATTGATTTTGTTTCTTATCAAGCTCAACAGCAAAGTTTTATTACTCTTAATAATTAAACTCTAATGTGGTTCAGCATGGTCTCCAAAAAAGTTTAATTGTCACCAAGTTGAACCGGGGTTCAATGATGGAAGTCCCACTTTGATCAATCTGTGATTTCGCGCAACGATCAGTCATTGTCACTTCCGACAAATAGGAATTCTGCCAGTCGTTTTCGCACTTTTGTGATTTTTTCGTACAGTTGGTTGGCTTAGTTCCGAATAACCAATCAAATGAATATGCAATGTGCTTTTAACCAATCAGAATTTAAGTTAGAGTATTATTTTTAAATCTATTAATAAACCAATCGAAATGAAGGAAACATGGTAATCTTGTCGTCACCAATTCACCAATCAAATTCATGCACACTTAATTTTTTGCCGTAATTTCAAAATATAAAAATATTTTACTATATCTACATTTTTTAATCGGTCGTAGGTACAACAAATGCTAAGGTACATTTATAAGATTAGAAATCCATGGAGTTAGTTATTATCTTCAAATGAATACCAATGAAAGACATAAACCTTGTAGTCAGATGTGAAAGTTATTCATTAAGTTTTGCTAACCATTTTCATTTATTGAATTTATTGTGCAACAATGTTAGTTTACACATTATCTTTTTAATTGGATTCAATAAAAGCTACTAAAGTCTTATAAATATAACTAAAATTTAATGACTTGTAGATAATTAAAAAAATTTATTTTAACAAGATCATCCTTAGCAATTAATTATCAAGCAAAAAATATGTCACAAGTTCTTATATGTCTATGTTCTCTTCATAGTTAAATTAAACGTTATTTGTGTGAGAAAGATCTAAAGGTAGGTGTACATTAGAGAAAAAATGTCTAAGCAATTTCTCACTTTGATCTTAAATTCTAATCTTAAAAATGTTTTCCTCTTTTTTTTCAGTCTGCTTACTTTTCAGTTAATATTGTTTCATTATCAATCCATATGTTTAATTCTCAACAATTTTTTGTAACTATACAGTTTTATAAACTTATGTAGTCTTTGTCTTGCTTTTGTGATATCTTTTACTCACTCTACTGTGTTATGTCGGTATTTTTTTGTTTCTATTGTGAACAGTATTATATTGCTATACTTAGTAAATTTCTATTTTTTTGCTATGTTCAACAAATTAATTATATGGAAGAAAAATGGTTTATAAATACAAGTCTGTAATTAATGAAAATAAGTTTTCTACTGATTTTTTGTTATTTCAAATCTGAGTAAATATTTTATTTGTCATTATTAGAAATCTTTTCAATTCCATTTATACTACTTAATCACGGAATAATAGGATAATCTTCTAGAAACCTAATCATTTGATACGTTACACAGACTAAAAGTGATACTCACGGGCAATCACAGATATCGATCCAATCAAGAATAGTTTGAAACTATGGATCGGGATGATCAAGGAATCCCTGTGAATATCTAGAAGCGCAACATTTAAATTAGTCGACACTCAGTAAATACATAAAGACAGATAAAACTTATCTTTCCATTGAAAAACTGCCAACAACCACATGGTGTAAGTTAACCAGAAAAAATAATCATTAAGAGTAATGAGGCAAAAGAAATCAATACAAGTTAGAAAGACAGCTAGTCACGAAGAAGGCAACTTAAACTAACAGATTTAACGCTGATTGGATGAAAATGAAGTTCACTTCTACAGAAATAAGCGCTGATGATATTGCATAGAACTAAAAATTAAACTTTTATTAAGGCGTCTAGTTCTGAGAACTCATCATCACAACTAACATCTACCTCAGTTGCAAGTGTCTATAGTTTTCATGACTGATTTACTTTTATCAGTATTTAAAAATAAATGAGAATATAAATTTTACTTATTTTGGTTTACTAAATAAATTTTTGTGAAACTAGTCAAATAAGAGAACTTTAGCATTTTCAACTGACTGTACTAATAAAACATGTAATGGCATATTCTGTTCTCAAAAAAATCTTAAGTATCAATTAATGGATGACTTCTATTGCCCAATAATAGTAAACTATGACTTTCGCATGTTTCCTTTGATGTTTAAATACTTTAAGTCAGAAGAAAACATTCGTTGTTATCTTTATCAAATCCTGTGGAAATCCAATGAAATATGAAAAAAAACAGAACAGTGTAATCATTACCGTGTATACGATTCGCATAATTAGTTTTCCATAATTTCCTCAATCTAGGTAATAATAATGATGTTAAAATATTGAATAGGTTGTACAGTGGTTACACTGAAGTCTATGAATGTAGATCATTACACATCCCTAAAGTGATTGAAGGTTTCAAGCTCAATAGACTATTTAGATACTCTGAGTTTAACTTATTTTACAACTTGAGCATTATTTTTTGAAGTGCTGGAGCTAAGACAAGACGGTTGTTTTCTTAATTTTGGTTTCTTATCCATCTATCTTAATAAGCAATTTTAAGTTTGTTTATATACTACTATGAATCAGTAGTATATGGCAGTGACGGAGCGCATAAAAAAGTGTGTGATAATGTACGCGATTTAGAAAAGAGCATACAAATAAACCTGGTTATCCAGCATGCTCCTAAAGTATTGAAATTTACTGAGTTAATAATGCCTGAATTCAATATATTTCAATTACGTGACAACATACTGGATATCGAAAACCCATGAATAAAGGCAAATATCAAATGGCGTTCACTAATAACAGCAAGCTTTATTACTGACTGTTTACATAACTACATATATGAAAATATCGATTTTACAATGCTGTAGAATTAATCTTACTAATATACTGACTGATTAAATATGAGATATCAAGTGATACCATTCATGTTTTTTCTGACAAACAAAAATCTACAAAATGTTAGGTTACTGTCCTTATTGATATACCAAAGAAATATTCAAGACCTTAGTGCTTTCATTTATCTAAATTTACACAACTCATGCTATGAAGCTCAGTATGTACCTTATATTCGTTTTCATTCTAATCAACAACACAAGTACTAATTTGTGTATGTGTATATTTAATGAATTGAACAAACATTACCTAACTTTAAATTCATCATGTATTATGACTGATTAAGAAATTTCAAAGTTATTAGCATTTAAATGAGTAGTATCTAATTATTTTACTATCGGTCTTTATATATTTTATCAACTAACATAGTAGGATTAATATTTCTGGATCGTGAAAATTGACCTGTTGATAATAATCTATGTGCATATACATGAATTAACTAGAGGTGTATTCAGGTTGTTCTAGAAGATAAAAGAAGACTATTCGATACGACTATCATTAATTATTTCAGTTGAGTGTTAAATTTAAAGTTCTTATAAAGAAGTTGACGAATTGTATAATCATAAGTGATAGTATATTAATTACAGCCCTATGTACTATCAGAAATAATTGTGTAAGTACATAATTGTTTACGATATATAATGCAAGGGATTTAAGTGGTTGAGTTATATCAACTGTAAGTGACTGATGTCGTACAGAATACATCTTGTTTCATAAGTGTGTGAACCAATGCACAATGTTTTATGAAAAGGAAAACTAGACTATGTAGCACATGGAAATTCCACTTCCATTTTGTATGTAATCACCCAAAATTCTAGAGAAGAAAGTGAAAAGGGTGGTTTAAGACAAAATGAAGAAAATATCTTAAGATAAATGACTGGGCCTGGCTTGTTGTTACCGGAGTGTCGTTTAATAGGGTCAAAAATAAACGTTAAGTGGGTTTACTGTATGATATCAATGTTCATGCACTTAGAGTTTCTATTAATTCACTGGCGGATTGGTGGTTCATTGCCGTAATCATTTTTTAAAATAGAGTCTTGAACTATGTTGTACGAGTAGCGAGAGCAAATCTGTTTCACGGTTAGTTTGTGGTAAACTATTTCAAATTCTTAAATAGTTATTTGCAAAGCAATTCACATGGAGAGCAAATTTGAAATCAGCTTTTGCTTTCGAAGCTGAATAAGACGATGTAAAACGTGACTTAGTATATTTAGAAAGATAAATTTAATCTAAACAATCACTTCTTTAAGGGATCTGTCCAGGACTTAGTTCGTTCATGTATGCAGTCTAAAGTACTATTAATGTGTAAAGGGACTCTTGAAAGATAACAGTTCAAGTTTTTCTTTAATGTGAACGTTAATTAGAATAACAGTAAAGTATTCTGCTAGTGGTTAGACACATACCTTGCTTGTAGTGTTATGAGTTACATCTACTGATGTTTGCACTTTTAATGAATCCTCATTTTAATCGTATATTATCTCTCTCAATTTTTCGAATATCTCACTTTTATGAGCCTCTTTATTGAAAATTATCAATTAACTAAATTTTATGATTGTTAGGTTTTACTAAGCACATGTTTGTTTCGATCTGATAGTGAGTATTATGTTCCTAATTAAGCGTCACCTTGCTATAATAAAGAAATTATTTAGTTTAATGTATACTTTCAACAACAAGATGCCAGCATACACTGTATTACACAAAATTTTCTAGATGAATATTTTCAAGTATTAAAAATCAGTTCCTAGAAGTTGTCTATATTTTCTTTTTGACGTCAACCATTAAAATGTATCATAGTAATTACTGTTATTGATATTGTCACTCCTAATTGAAGCAATAAATCGCAAGTAGTACAAACAAAATATTGTTAAAATGTAAGTATATATGCATTTTATATTCTTGACAAATGATCGTAGGCGATAGATTACCAGATAACATTAAATGAAATCACCGAATATCGTATATTGGCTATAGTTAAAAATGTAAACCATCTGACGTCAGCAATAACCTGAAGCTAGTCGAGTGAACTTCATACAAACTAGTAGTTAAACAAATTCTTGGGAGTTCAATAATAAAATGAAAAGTTAGTCTAGTATTTCCTGAATTTTAATTAATCTCTATGATCAGTTTGTGTTGCCAAACTTTAGATAATAATTATTCAGTTAAATGAATTTATATTTAAAATACAATAAATTCGGTGGAAACTTAAATTTCTGAGATAATATATTTCACTTTATTGTACGCATTCTACATTGGAAGTAGTTATATACTTTGTAATTGAATGTTATGAAGATTGTCGAATTACAATTTGACATCATGAATGAGTTAGATAACCTCTGAAATCCAGGAAACACTGGGAAGCTTTTTCGTCCTAGTATGGGAATATTCAACACCTCAACAATCAATTAGGAAATCAATCAAGCATCTTTACGTATGCTTAACCATAAGTCCAATGAGCTAGACAGCTTCTAATGGTTAATATTTCTAACTCAGTTGATTCACGGTAGATTCATGCAACCTCATCAACTGCCATCAGTGGGTAACTTCGTTACACCAAACAAGGTTAAAACGCAATCTGGACCAATGGTCAAGCGTTCCCTGAGAAGCTTTAGGGTCCTGGACTCGATTCCATGGTGGGTTGTGGACGTACACCGTTAAACAGTCCTATACTAGGTCGAGACATCTACCTTGTACTTCCTGGTTTTTAATGGTCGTCTAACCTACTCGTGATGATAAATTAAAATTCAACAATCTACATAACACTAAGTTAAAAAATTACTTTACAGTATAGTGATATGATTTATTAATACCTTATAGTTTCCACCTAAATAAATGAACCGAATTCGTAAACTCCTTCACTTTACAGCATTTTAAATAATCTTTTTTTATTCTGTCTCTATTCCTATAGATACAGTCATCTATGAAGTACCCTCGACCACACCAAGGATCCACTGAACTAAGAATCTTGTAGCGAATGATTAACCATCACCATAACGAATTCAGTCGGCGTCCACTGGTAGAATACCGACGTAAATCAGTGTGTGATGCAGTGTGACAATCATCTGATAACAGCTACTGAGGGGGTTACAATCCCACTATTGACATGTCTGAAACGTGTTGAAGTCAGTCGTTACTACGTTGATAATCGTCACAGTATATCAGAAACTGATAAGATGAGAATCTCATCACTGAACGATAGTCAACTCAGTGATAGCGATACAAAAGCGTTCACATTCAGACCTGAATATCTTGGGTTGGTTGAACTCCTGATAGGGGAAATAAGTGTACACCAGCCACCAAGGAGTTTAATACTAGTACGAACCAGTTGTCCAGTGATCTTTAGTTTCCATTGGTATCCGACCAAAAAAAAATTCATAATGAATCTAAACGACTTATTTGTTACAGTTTTTCTATATAATTGACATTGAATTCAACTTATGTTTAGATAGTACTATATTCCAAAAACATTCTCACTAATGTTAAACTTTTCTAATGAGAAATATATTGTCATTTGATAATATATTACTCAATAATCAAACAAAATTGACTAATTTATTTTCTATTCATTGATAATTAACAACTAAATAGTTCTGTTTTCTATTGTTAGATTGTGATAGAATCAATCCAAATAATAATAATAATTTATCAAAATAAAAACTGTTATGTCGGACCACTAAAGAAAGGTGAAAAACTTCCAGAACTGTGTTTTAGAGGACTAATTCATTTATTCTGGTCATGAGTTATTTTAAACATTACATTTCTATTATGGTTACGTTCCTCTTACCCTAACTTCCTGTTTAGTGTATTTGCTGTTATAATATTGTTTCTTATTATGGACTGCAGTTAGTTAGTTGTGCATAAGTTATTCCCAATCACTACCACAATCTCTTCTATTTCGTATTAGTGTAAAATCTCTAATTGGTTTGCAGTGTAGTCTGAATTTGTGTATATATAAAGGCATAATTAAAATACATAACGACTGAATTGGGGTGAATTAGACTGTGTCTATTTGGCTTATAAATCGTCGTTTTCTCTATTCCGGCTTTGGGGACTGGTAGTCGGGGGGCAGTCGTGTCCGTATACTGATTGGCAATTATCAGGGCCACTGTGTATTTTCCGCATTACATAACAAAAATAATTCTTAGTGTAAAATAAACAAAAATAACCGTTTGTATCATGAATACAAGACTACATATATTGTTCTCAATTAGTCATTTGAAGTGAATAGAAGAGAATATTTAAATAGAACACAGTGAAATGATTTCATCTCATCTGATGCTCCTCAGCCGTCTACAATCTATGAGTATGTCCTAGTGGAAATTGCTAAAACTTTTGAACTAAATTAGCTCGGAATTATTGTTTGATACTTAATATTAGCATGATGTAATAATGAGGTAAGTGAAATTATAAGATGGAATAAAATGCTATAGTTATGTATGCTGAGGAATATTCTAGAAACGTGTTCAGAAAATCTAGTATAAGTTTTCGTTTTTATTCGGTTAGTGTAGCTGATAGGTTGATGAACATTGTTGTTTTGTACATGGTGAGTTATTTGGTTGCTAGGTATATTTGTTATCATATCATAGAGATTGTATGAAGATTAATTATGAAATATAAAAGTTTTGTAGTATTAAACTGGATTGTGGCTGGCTAGTGGAATTTAGGAGGCTCGTCTCGGCTTATTTGGGACTCACCAGATGTATGTACCGCCATTCCGGTGTTGATATTTACTTTGGTGACTCGAAATCAGTTCATTTCGTGCAAGCCAGCAGTCTGGACTCAGTAGCCTTAGTAGTGACCGCTATAGCGTTTCGTGCAAAATGGGCAGAGTTTGGATCGCAGTTTGAACATTAACACTGGGAAGCAGGTACATCAAGCCGATGAGTGTCAAATGCGCCGAAACGCGTCACCTAACATTCATTTGCCAGATGCAATCTAAACCAACTCATACTTGTAAATGTTAGCTATATAGCGGCAATTCCCGTAGGATGCACATATGGCTACGGTCAATAATGAAACTAAGGTAAGACACAAATCCCTTGAAATTTTATAGTTGAATAATATTTTAAGAAAATTTTTGAGATGAAATATATTCAGAAATGGATATGAAGACAAATACGCAAGTGGGTCGGTTTAAAGTTAATAATAAAAAAGATAGGATACTAACGACTTTCGGAAATAAAAGTGGTAACAAGTTTTGAACATATTCCGGTTTCATTTGGTGTATAGTAATGACTTCACAAATGTTAAGTAAACAGGAGCCTATTATATTTGACAGGTTTTATTTGTTCCTGTAGATGATTTCGAATACAGTCAGTTTAAATTAATTACCTATGTGTATAAGACATTTGATAATTTTGCTTTATATGAAATCATTTCTACCTCTAATCAACTACGTTGGATAACGTTCTTAATTCTTCTTAGATAAAACACTTACCGATCGACCTACTTAACCGGCTTAGTAGCAGAAACTGAATATATATATATCTATACATGTATGACATTTGAAATAGACAACAGTTATCGATATTGCCCACCTTCTTGTTCTTAATACTAAACATAGCAGAAGAAAAAAAACAAACAAACCACATCAACCACAAATCTACGACATACAACCGACATATAGAAAGAGACATTGTTGAATACATGAATAATTCATTACTAAAATGAAACTAATAACAAATTAGATTATTGTCAAGTTAATAAACTACATTTACATGTATCTCATTCTATTAATTATCATTGTATATTAAATTACATAAATATTATTTGACTAGCCGACTATTGTCAATGAAAATTTCTTACATACTTTCGTATTTATTTACCTAATTTCTTTTTTTTTTTAAAAAGAAAAAAAACTAAAACAGAATTGTTTAATAGAAATAATAAATTTTGTTTAATGTGAATGTGTAAGTAGATTTGTTGTTGACGAGAATGATGATGTTTATATGTCATTTTTTGTTTGTTTGTTTGTTTTCTGTTCTTGGTTTTTCGGATTTTTATTCTTCAAAAGATTCTATGATGTAATTTTATATATCATTTATTAATAGATTATAATAATTAACTACCGATATACCGTAAATTATCAGCTGATGAGAAAAAAAAATATGAAAGAATATGAAGTAATTATTGTAACTAAGTTATATTATTGATTAGTGAATGTTATAGAATATTTGTTACATTATGTTATATAACATACTTTAACATGGATTATATAGGATTATTCTTTTATGGTATTTAATTTTTGTTATACTTTTTGTATGGGATATAAAATTGAGTAGATATAACAGTGCATGGTATTTTGTTAAATATTAATCAGAGTGTTTAGTAATGTGAGACAGTTATCACCCATGATAATCGATGATCGTCGCGTTACATCATAAAGTGATGGAAGTGGGAATTCCGCTATTAGATGCTAACTTAGTGGTGCAGTGGGTTAGGTGCTCCTAGGGTGCAGTCTAGTATGTGCACTGTCGAGGAGTCACACGCAAGTAAAAAACAACTGTCAAGTGCTCCCTGGTTTTTAATAGTAACCTACCAATGAATTCAATTAATCAAACTTATTACCAGTCTCCATAAACCACCCCAATCCTATTCACTGATGTGCTCTTTTTTCCCTTCTAATATAATTCTAATTTACATTTACTTCTGGCATAGTTTTCGCTGTTTTCTTGCTTTTCTTTCCTTTGTATTACTCATATCACAATTTTCACAGTTAACCTTTATTGAACAAGGTGGCACGAGTAGTACACGCATTACGAAAATCACTAAACGAAGTCATAAGACAAGATTTAACTTGAAATCCCTGAAGTAAAAGGAACCGAAGAGTTGAAAGAACACACTTCACTGTGAGTTGAAGCCAGATATCGAAAAAATAAATAACACTTGAGAACAACTAGAAAAGCGAAGCCAGTATAAGGTTGGCTGAAAAATCCTAGCCGGCGACTTATGCTTCGCGTAAATAACAAGCTAAACGAATATCACCATTTAATTTAAAGTATAAGTTAAAGGGTAATTTTCTTCCAGTGACAACAATCAGGCGTTAATATTACAAAAAATTATCATTATGATAGTAATGTGATATGTTGTGTTTGTGACTATATATAGATATATGTAGTTTTTGTTCATCACAAATTAATCTTAATTGCGTATCAGTGAAAACCAAGGAGAACTGAACAGCTGTTTTATTCTAGCATGAGATATATAAGTAATATGATACTTATCACCAATATTGCTGGGTGATCGTCATGATATACTATCACAAATGAGCTTGTGATTTTATCTCTCCCTAGTGTGTACAATGCTATACTACTACTAAAACCACTAATGAGTTCACACCGTGTTATTTCATGATTGCAATTCGAAATATTAAGTACAGAGTCCTAAGTACCGAGTACTAAATATTATTAATTAGAATATCACATAAGTCTACTAATCAGTACAAGTCCAATTATACAGTTGGTTCACAGTTAGGCATGATAAACCTTGGATGGGGTACAGAATCTTCATTTCTGATGATTCCGTTGTTCTGTCGTTTTTAATGGCACTCAAGCGCGATCAATGTTTGATGAATTATAATAACAAATTACGATTACTCTCGATAAAATTGATCCAAATTGATTTTCTATATGTTCATTGATCATTTTGTTACCTACTCAAAGATATTACACCTTTTGACAATTAATATGGAAATAGTTTTGTTAAATGAATAATCCACATTTTAATGATAATTAGTGCTGATGCTGTTTTCATTCCACTTGTCTTGATGGGAAAATATTTAGAATAAATATAGTTATTATACGTATTAATGTTATTAAGTTCATACAGTTAAATGTAATTGGGATTGCTGAATCTAAAATCGTGAAATGATATTGGTTAGTTGGTTATTAAAGACGAGGTATCACTAGATGAATGTTTCATTGTAATATGAAAGTTGTTTGTAGTGAGCAACTATACCTCCACTAAATGAAATCCAAGATTATCGAGTTTTAAAGTAAACTTCTAAATCTTCGATCAATAAACTTGGATTTATTGATAATTATCATATCTGAATTTATTTTATAGTTACAAAATGATGTTGGTTATATGCCAGTGAAAACCATATAACACTGGATAGCTCTTTCGTTCTACTATGGGATTCCTTAGTGACTCCTGGTGCTTATGGAGAATTCAACCAATTTTTCTTGGTTTTCACTGGTACCCAACCAACTTCAGTCGTTAATGAAAACAAATAACTAAAATTTTTACATGTCACCCCTTAAACCATTTTAATAAATGAAATGTTCAATAAAAGTCATTTTATGCCGAACATGAAGAAAACCGCTTAATTCACTGGCGAAGAACAACTACATTCATTCCTTCATATTCATGTGAGTTGAATTTCTACTGTAATCTGATAGAAAAAAGCGAGTGACCATGAAGTAATTGAGTACAAGAAATAAATGAACCATGTTTATTGAAGATCATAAATAGTAAATTGATCATAATAATAATGCAGATAACAATAATAATAGTTGAAGAGGCTATAAGAAAAATAGCTGAATAATGTTTAAAAAATGACTAGTTGCATTAACTACAAATTCTTATTGACCTTAGGTACTAGCATGAAAGAGATAATGGTGACTAGGGTAGGAGATTGATATGATCTTAAGTCAACAGACAACCAGTATGATTCGCTCCAACGACCTGTAATTGATTAGTGATTAAGTGGTAGATTGAAGGTGGTTTGGTGGTAGTTAGAAGAAAACCCTAGATTTAGGTTTTGTCCTATTTGGTACTTGTCAGCATGGTGTACCTGAAATCTTTAAGGAAACTAATACTTTCGTGTAGATTCTATCCCAGATCATCCAATCTTACAGTCCGCAACAGCTACCGTTATCCTGACTGCAGTTGACCTCCTATAGGACTGTGATGCATATATTTGTTGAACACTCTGTAATGACCAATTTTGGTATTCATTAAGTCCTATATAGTGCTGATCTAATTATGTCAAACGATTGGAAGATTAAATGACTAACCAAAGCACTTTGAACGACACCAGAGAAGTACAGAGTCGTTTAATAAGTAGGAACAATCACTTTCATGCATGATATGAAGGATCAATGTGTAAGGTAAAATACAAAACGTGTTACACACAAAATGGGGGTTAATCAATTTCGAGTCACATTATAATAACTCGAAAAAGGGAAAAATTGTTCTAACCGTAATTTAGTCCAAGTAACGCTTGTGATATAAGAAATCTTCCTTAATAAATACATGGTAAATAGATTTTAATAGTACAGGTCTTGATACAATAAATAGTAGACTCCTGAGATTTTTAGCAGTTTCCAACTATTTGACTCATTATAAAAAAATTAGTAATGACTAGGTGACTAAACTGAATAATGAAGATATTGTTATATTTAAAGTTAATTTAGTAAGAGGAATTTATATTTAATAATTATGGACTGTTCGTAATTGACTCATAGACTATCTTGAAGTGTTACACATTCATGTGTATATTATTATGCCAAAAAGTTATCTGTTGGTGTATACAATAGGAACATGTACTCACTGACGACTAAGTTTGAGATTATTTCTTAAATATGTAGTAGGAAGTTTTAATTGATAGATTTTATTCATAACATTAGATGATCTATAATACTGTATCACATATTAATGGAACTGTGAATCACTGAATACTGTCTAATCTAAATGTAATAGATTTAACATGAGACCTGCATATTACTAAGTTTAATCTTTGATGAGATTGTAGCTGAATATCAACTGATAAATCCTGAATTACAACAAAATATTTACATAGTACTTCCTTATTTTTAATGATACACTAATTAACATTATGAAAAACTACATTACAATTGAAATGTTTATAATACTGTAAGACTTTTGTTGAAACCGTACATTCAGTCAATTATCAATGTCATGATGTTTAACCACATTACTTATTATAATACTACAAAATAAATATGAAAACATTTACTGTGTATCTATGTTGTTATTATATGAATAGAATTGTGTATTTCATCAAATTCTACATGAAAAAAAGAAGAAAGAAAATTTCAATCTAAAAATATCATTGTAAATGTATAGTTTACTTATCACTTAATTTACTTTTTCACTGTCAATAATAGCAAATAAAAAAAGTGAAGTTACATTTTAAGAATGCCTAACGACTGTTCTTTTCAAATACTCAAGTTCAATTTATCCCCCTCCCTCCCTCCCTCCCACCCCACCCGCACACACACACATACACTCTTTCCTCCCTTCCCTTCTCAGCACTTGAAATCAGTATAAAGTAAGAATATAAATACTATTATTGTATTATGTAATATATGTATATACATTAGATATTTATAGAAGATAATATTCTTTCATGAAGTGGTTGTATGACGATGTCATCATCGAAGATATTGATAATGAAGTATTGTGAAATAAAAAGATGTAGATAGAAATGAGTGTATTTTGAGAGAAAAAAGACGACAACTTAAAAATAGTTATTAGCAGTCAACATATTTACATTAATGAGAAAAAAAACTACCCTGTAAAATTTGTTATCTGAAAATATGTTCATCAGTTTTTTTTTTGTAAAGAATAAAACAGTTTTACATTTATGGTAAATAATTTAGTTTAATGAGTTTTTTTTTTGTTTCTGTGTTAAAACATTATTTCACCTCCTACATAAACGATAAAAAGAACCTTAATTTATTAAATGGTTCCTTTTTTTTTTTAAAAAAAAAAAATACTTTTATATACAGTCTTATTGTTAAAGTCGTAGATGCATCTAGAAATGATACAGAAATTCCTTACCAATTATGAATTAGATTGTGAAAGATATATAATACATGAAACTATGGCGGTTAAAAGGTTTTAGAGCAAATAGTGTTTTTTTTTAATATTTCAGCTGTAATTTAACTTTTATACAGTTTACAAGGATATTACATAACACAACCATAATGTTCAATGTCTAACGGTACAACATTCTTAAAGTACAATAGACTCAATACACTAAATATTGCAGTGGAAATCATCATTTCCATATCATTTTACTTAGATAATCTAAACTTGATCCCTATTAGACTTGTTGACCACTGCGCTTGAACAGCTCTTTGCTTGGACAAAATGATTATTTAAAGGCTTTTTGTATTCTTACGGTTGTGTGTCACGATGTGAGTAACAGCTAGTCACGACATATATAAACAGTAACTATGCCAGGAACCAATACTACAGAAATTCAGGTACCACTGTTATTGTTCTGTGCCCGTAGATCTGCACCGTGATTCCTAGCCCACCCCTCCTCCGAAGCCAGATAGGAAACCACAAGATAAGTAGGCTAGCAACCAACCAGTTTAATTATATTTGATTCGTTCATTTATACACTCATAGAAACTTGACTACACAGTGGATAGATAGAAAAAATAATAATTTTTATTCAAAAGAATGATAAGAATGAATATGAACTGATGAAACAGATTATTACTGAATACAAAACAGTTTATGGATCTAGTGGAAGATTTAAAATGTTAAGATCATGTCAATAATAACAACAAAATAATAACTGATTAACATGTACTCAAAATAAATGAAGTAACCACGTACATTGGTAGAGTTTTCACTTCCATCAACTTGTGATATAACTCTACGATCATTCATTGTCATTAATGATAACTATCCTACTTCCGACAAGTCTGAACTCCACCAAACATGATTTCTTGCTAGAACTTCAGGAATATCCAGAAATTAGTTACTATTAATCTGATCATTGTACTTAAATTGTCTTGTAGAGATTGGCATAAAGTTTAGTTGTTTGTATAAGGTTAGAGTTAAGGTGTAGGTATTGAAAGTGCTATCTTTTACTTTAACGTATTTCCATGATGTTGCCTACTCAAAGGTCTAAAATTAAAATATAATAATGTACATCATAATGAGGAGCGATGACAAGTAGATATTAGTCAAGTCAGAAGTGAGATATACAGGAGTTTGTAATGTTAATCATCCGGTTTCGTCTCAATGATCAAAAGGTAACTTATTCAAATGGTTGTAATTTTGATTATCAATAGTTTTCAGTCCATGTAATGAAGTACTTATAAATGGCAAAGTTTAGAAGTATTTTGTCCTCCGATATTGTTTATTGTGTTTTGTGTTTAAGGAAAAGTAGTATATACACTTTAATCCATTTATGTGAAGCCCATTTGGTTCGTATCATGGACAATATAAACAAATTATAGTAACGTGCTATGAGTTCCTTGAATCCTAAAAATAGTGTTTGCAGCGACACTCTGATTTAGGCCATTTATCACAAAATTCATTGTGTTCTCCACTAAGCCACTGAGTTCAGACGGTCATATTTGTTCAGCGAACATTCACATATAATTTGAAAGTACTTGTATACTCCCGTTAATGTTGTTATAGACTGAAATTGATCAGGTATATACATTTTCAAACTTAGTATACATACCTTTTGGATTAATGTAATTATCAGGACACAATACATTAATAGAGGACGCTATAGCGTTTGCCAGGAACGAATTGAATTCAAATCGCAATGTTAAAACCAATACTAGGATACAGGTACATCTAGATGACCAACCTCCTAGATTCCATTATTCACTCACAATCTAACTCTCATCATATTTGTGAACTACCACTGTATCGACATAATCCGCTTAAGATTGCAGATATAACTACGGAGACTAGTCACTTTCAGTCTATCATAACATCAACAGGAAAATACAAATAATATTGACTAAGAATACTTTAAGAATAATTTAATATCCATTTTAAATTATTCATGGAGTGAAGATACTACATATTTATCATTTTAAAGTTAGCATTGGTACTCTTAAGTGTTTTTCATGTAAACTCTTTATTCCTGTATCCTATTCGTATTAACACTTTTCAAAATATTCTGTAACTGGGTGGTGTGTAGATGGTTAAATTTTAATTTGATAATACGAATAAGTTAGAAAATTAGTAAACACTAAACAGTTGTTTTGTCTTAGTATAGAACATTTTAGCAGTACGTATACATAACTCACCAAGAAATCCAGCCCAGAACCACTTAGACTTCGTGGTGAACGCTTAACCATCAAACCACAGGGTTAACATCCCACAGTTGATATTACCAACTTAATCAATTTGTGATCTATTAGTGCGTTGTCAACGATTGCCATCGTTAGGTAACTGGTTCATATTCGACATGGCTGGACTCCACTGATCACATCTTTTCATTATATGTATACATTTTCCTCCTACTTATATTTACTAATTCTAAACTATTATAATTCGTCTCATTTTTAGTACGATGTTGTGGAGGTCGGCTTTCTTTTGCTGCCTACATCATTTTATCACTAACTATTTGTATACATAAATAAGTACGTAGATGTCTAATTAGTTTAGTTTTCTTTGTTGCTAATAATTATCATTTAGTGTAGAATAAAAGTATCTAATACCAAATAAAGTTTATTAAGAGTAGTATTAATAATATTAGTAGTATCTTTAAAGAAACTGTATTGTCTTCACAATCACTCATTATAACATTAGAATGTATAAACAGTGATAATAATTAGTCTAGAGTTTTTAGTTGTTACATACTACTAGTTTACTTTTTTTATTTAACTATTATCTTATTATATTTTTTTGTATTCCATGTAGTTAGTAGTATGTAAATATAACAAAGAATAAATCAATTGTTCTTATTATGAATAACAATACAATAAAAGTTTTGTTTAAAAAACAAAATAACAGAAGTGATTTTACTCTTTCATAGTTTATCTTTGAAATGAAAGGAAACTTATCCAGATTTATTTTCTTTAAATAGACAATGAATATAATGACTAGCTGTAATTATGAAATGCTTGAAATGGTTCATTGAATAGATAACAAAAAGAAAAACAATCTGAAGGTGGCATTTTTCAAATGAAATGATCTTGTAATTAATCTATAGCATAAAATTTTACAGGTTCAAATAACTATCTTATAAGTATTACTGCCTGTATAACTTAGATTGGAAAACATTATGATGTAATCTACCTTCTTATTGATTTCAATAAACATTATACACATCACTTAGTGAGAGCCTAATGTAAATGAATGTGCTGGGGATGTCAGATTTCCAGAATTCTCTTGGTAAACGTGTTATTTTGGTAGTTTATTAATGTAAATTCAAATTTATCGTTTTCGAACCAAAAGTTCCTTATTCATCTTCAGTTTGTGTTATCTACTTAGTGAGACGCTAAAACTTATTGGTTCGTTGTTTATTTTAATACGCTAATTGTGACATCCCAAGGACGCTCTCTTTTTTTGTATGTATACGCATGAGATGTGTGATTGTCATTTCGTTTGCCAGGCTGCCTATGGAATTTAACGCTTCAACTGACTTTAGACTTCTTCCTCTAGTTAGCTGGGGCACTGTGAATAGCTTAGCTTACCTCTTGTTGTGTCACTGGTCATACGTTCGCTAGCAGGTATCGAGGTATTTTCCCAAATTCTTGAAACCCTAGCAGGATGACATAACAGAATTCAACTGTAACATTAATTGTGATGATGATAAGTTAAATGAAATGTGAAATGTAAATGATTATTACAAGTTACATCAATTGCATATCAAACAATATTGTATAATTGACCTAATAGTTAACCATCTAAGCTATGATTAATATTGTACGTAGTAAATTTGATGTGATACCCCATATTCGTGAGACGGAAAGTCAATACAAGCTTATGAAATTAGTATAATGATAAATGCATTATTCTAAACATAAGAATGTTAGAATGAACAAATGTCGTCGATAAATTCTTCTGCATGTCCTTCATTTATAGATCTATAAGTATCTGGTTATAGTTAGATAATGTCAAACGGTAGGTAAGTATGCGAGCATTGTGATTGAGTATGTCAATGTTATGAAGTGGAATTAGTGAATTACATGTCAATCTGGTCTTTAAATACTAAAAATGACCGTTGACGATAATGAATGGTTATGCAACACGAAACCAGAAATGTTATTTATTGTAACAAAATTAGGAGTAGTTGTCACACTGAAAGGTGATGATATTTACTGGATAAAGTCACAGTTCCATGTAAACTAACGACGTTAGAAGTAAAGCCTAGTAGTTGACAGTGCTTCTCTTCGTCGTACCTACTTGGGTATTAGTTTTTCTTTCTACTATGAATATTTCACACAACATTTCATCGTTGTCTACAGTTATTTTTAGTATTTAAAGACCATATCGACATGTAATTTATTAACTACAGTCCATGACTTTGACATACTCAATGACAATGCTTACATACTTACCTACTCTTTGACATTATAACCAGATACTTATGGACTTATAATTGAAGAGCCTGAAGATTTTATTGAACATTTTAGACTATTGCGCATTATTTGAGGTTCATTAATTTAACGATACATATTTAATCGGGATGTATTTGGACCTTCCCGTTTATTTGTAGTGGACTTAAACTGGTTAGTCTCTGTTGCTAAGCTGATTATCTCAATATAGCGATAGATTACAAGTATTATTTAAATTGGATTGTGACTGACATGCTGATGTATTGTTCTTATTCATATTTTGCTTAAGCTAATTACAAAGAAAATCATATTAAATGTATAGTGCACATTGATAACAATAGGATGGATGTATTAGTAATGATATGAGTAGTAAAAACCAGTTTGAATAAATATTTTACCACATGAAAGAGATCAAACTTGAGAAAATGAGCTTAATCAAATTAAAACCATTTATGATTGAACAATCTGAAATACCTGAGAAGAAATATTTCGAATCATATAAGTAGCAGTAACCAAGTTATAAAAGACGATGAAAGTAAAACAAAATTTAAAACATAACGTGTAGTAAATTCATGAAGTCAACCATGAGATCTTGTTTGACGAAGAATGAGATATGATTATTACAAATTCTATTGAATACAAATGACTAAGGTTCATGGTTTGAATCCCCATAGATTCTAATACTTAAAATAGACTAATTTAAACAATATTAAGTAATTGCCATTTGAGGACAGTGTTATTTTATTTTAGTTATTTTGTAAAGAATATATCAAAGTAATAAATTACATAAATAAATTACATAACTGCGTCATGTTTGTACAATATTTATTGTGTTATTTATCTGATTACATCAACGGTTCATGTAAAGTGTTAGTATCTTTGATAGTCGAATCACTATAGGTTATATCTGACGTCAGATGAGAAGTTATTTCTTATACTAAGAGGTACAATTTATGAATTGTTAACAGAAATAATAAATATGTTTGCTGTAAAGAAAAGGAGGAAGACATTACGGTGAGTACTAATGTTTCCTCTGCGTTTATGAATGTGCTAGTTACGAGAGCTTTATATGTTATATTTAAATGTTTAGTTTCTGATACACATTTATGTTTACAAAACCCATTAGAACCAACAGAGATGCTCAAATGCTTAGAATTTTGTTTATGTTCAACTTTAGTTACTTTCCGAGATGATATTTATCTACAGTAGGAAGGTTTAGCCTGGGAATTACCAGTTACATTAATTTATGCAATTTTATTTATTCATTCATTAGAATCTAATACAATCTCGAAATGCATGGTTGATCTCAAGCTTGACTATGATATGTAGATGTTATTTTGACTATTATAAAATAAAATATACTTAGTGAGTTGGTTACAAAAACTAACGATGTATCTAACAGTGTCAACTTTACAAAGGCGACAAAAAGTATTGAATGAAAATTAGCATTTATTGATTGTTTGGCTGTAAGAGGAGATAATGTGAAAATTAGTATCTTTCTTAAATGGATGTATTCCTGGAAATATCTAGATCATAATTTAGCAGATTTGTTTACAATGAAGATTGCAGTGGTTAAAAATTTACTAAACAGATGTAATCGGAACATGGAGGTAGGAGGTAAATAGAGATGAATTTGATTATGTCAATACTTATAGTAAATAATTAACCTAAAGTGTTTTTGTAGGAGGTGGACCAAAATATGATGAAAAATAAGTCAGAGTGTATAAAACAACATTTGGACTAAGGCTGATATCATCCTATCAGCAGAAATACGAAGAGTTTTATATAATCGACGTTAATGTCTATTTACCACTGAAAGTAACACTATTAAACACATACACTCACATCCCAGTCTTAACGTAATTTCTTTGGTAGAAAAATGCAAAATCAAACACTTCGACTATGTAGTTGGTTGTCGCATATTTTGCTTTCAATTGTATATACAATTGAAACGGGTTCCTTGCACATATTTTCTTTGTTTAAGGTAACTCATTGAAGATATGCATTGTTAACCACTCAGGTGACTAATTACTCATAATTTAGAAAAAACTGGTGTTTAAAAAATCTAATTGTGAGATTGTATTTAGAGAAGTTTAGCAAAACAGTGAATACTGATTATTAGTAAGTAAAGTTTTGTATCAATTCTGTCTAGGGTTACTGCTGCTTCCAAGTCGGGACATAGGAGGAGGGTTGAGCATAAAGTCAGCAACCCCATTCTGTAAAAAACAACATTTCTTAAAAAACTCTAACCAGAAAAATCTTTTGTATTCTAAGTATACTGCTGTATTGTAACCAGTGAAACATTTACAACCAAAACGTATGAAACCCATTGAAGAAAGAATAAACGCGCATCTCTGAACATTACACAGTGTACCATCCATAAAATAAGTAAGTATGAGCAAGTATGGATCTTATCAATACAGATGATATTCCTTAATCTAAGTTCTGCTAATCTGTAAATTATTCTTCAGGGTAGATTATTTCTTCTGGTAGACTATTAAGCTACTTTTTCTTTATCTTAGTGTTATTTGAAGTCCAGGAAAACTTATATGATTTAATCTTCTATTTTTCAACGGATCAACATTTTTCTATAAAAATGTTGCCATAAATACGGGTTTAGTGAATGACATAGTCAAAAAGGTGATTCGTAAGAACAGCACTTGGCAAATTATAGTTTGTCAAATCACAATTGTGTGAACATACAGTAGATAAAGTAATCTAACATTGTGTTCAAACTGAAAAATTAGGGTGGTAGAGTAAAGAAATATTTGCTAGTGATTCGTTTGTAATATTTACCCATATTGTTTTCAGATATGGATTTGATTAATGGAGTTCAACTATGTTAAATAAGAAACAGTTACTCACCGATGATAGAGTGTTGTAAATATGTCAAAAATTATCTGAAGCTAGTAATATCATCTTATGGATGGTGGTAAAGTGTCGGTTGTGAAACTTGAAAATCGTGGGCTACATTCTTTATTGGTATCGTGGTTACACACTTCTGAGGAATCCTACACTACAACACAATAACTACTTAGTGCTTTTTGATTTTAATTGGTTGTTTTACTCATGTTAATCTATAATATCAAATTCCGACTCAATAATCACAATAACACTTAATCATTAAGAGCTTTCAAGCTCTTTTTATAAACATCGTTAGATAACGTATTAAAGTTGATAGGAGCCATATTCATTGCCAATGTTATCACTCTGTTATTTACTGACCAACTAAAGATTAACTTGCATTAGACTATTGGTAAATCTTATCTTAAAGTTTATGATTTGTATGATTTTAAGTAACTTTTAAGAAACTTTGAGTTATTATGCATTTTAGTTAGTCGAATTCGTCACAAGTTGGTGTTAGTAGGGTATCACTGAGAACTGAAAAGCATTGCACAGCTGTTTCATGCTAGTATAGGACGCCTCAACAATACACACCCTAGATTCTCATACTATAACGAAACAGATGTCCATTGATCTTAGTTTTTCAACGGTACTCTACCAACATCAGTCTATGACGAATTCAATCAACTAAAACTTATTACCAATCACCATAAACCACCTCAATCCAATTATTCAATAGGTGACAGATGACTTTTATAAATTAAGTATTCTGTATACAAATAACATTTATATTTTTTCAAACTTAAAGTAATCATTACAGTAATCATATTGTATGTTCCTTTTGAATTAAGGTATAATTATATAAACTAATAAATTGCACTGACTTAATTGTACACAATTTACTTCCTTACTATCTGTAAACAATGTATGATTCATTGGTTTCTACATTACATAATCATCCTGTCAGTAATTATCCAAGTATATATAAATCATATAAATGTCAGTGGAACATAAATAATGACGACACTAGAGAACATTTCTTAAGCTATGGGGTTTTTTTACCGATAATCTTTCATTATCGTTCTGTACAATAAAAATATGACGTGAAAATAATGTTGGTTAACTAGATATTAATACCTTCTAAAGTAAACCGTTTAGCTACAAAAACGTTTTCATAAGACTTAAAAAAACTAATGAAACACTCAGGAAAACACTGAAGAGAACCTTTCCTGTGGCTCATTTGGTTTCCTTGTATAATACCAGAAACTCGTTAAATTACTCAAAGTTGGATAAATATACTTTAAATGTTATCTGTAACTGTCTTCGCGAATTCACATGCCCTTTTGGTAGCAAGTATATTGGAAGACCTACACGTAGGACTTCTGCCAGGCTTTTGTGAAAACGTTCCTTAGAATTTATGTCCTCGGGCAGTAAATTACTCATAAGTACAGCTTCTAAACATCTTTGTGACAGTGGACACGATATAAATACTCAGGAAGCATTTGAAATTATTAACAGACAAGCAACATTATTATTGCTACGTTCTATAGAGGTAATTGGTATCACACGTTTTCAGTCTGATCTATGTATGCAGAAAAATAGTCTGAAAAGCTGTTTATTACCGTGGTAAATATAATAGCTATTTTCGCTTACGCAGTTACCTGGATCATCATAAACTTCATACAGTAATAATTATGCAGTCATCTATTTTGATCCTATTATAACTACGCAATGCTTTTCTTCTTTAACTTTAGTAAGATTATGTTTTCCCTTCCTCACCCCCCCCCCCACCGTTTATAACCGTATCCACATGCATCTAGCACTAATTTGCAGTATACAAATACACGCCAACTTCCGCTACAATTATAAAATGATCATTTCCTCTGTTCCAATTATTATAAATTTTATACGAAATATACACCCCAACCTCAACATATAAAGTAAATTGAATTGAAGTAGTCAGGAGAACTTGAGATTAGGTTTCAGTTAGTGGAGTTATTTACAGATTGATGTCTGTAAGGTGTCGCTGAAAACCAAGGAGCACTAAATGGTTATTTCGTCCAGGTATGGGAATCTAGGGCTTGCACTGCCAAGGAGTCCCACTTTAGGACGAAACGGCTATCCAATACTTCTGAGTCCTCAGTAGTCCTCTACCAACATCAATCTGTAATAATTTCAGTCAGATAAGGTATATATATTAAATATTTTATTCTATATAATCCTTTGTTATTCTAAACTGTTTGCAGTTGACGTGAAGCTTCAAAATGTTAATAATGCATGAGAATCTACTTTTATTGAAATAGTTCAGCCTACCTAAGTTACAGATATTCTTTATCATTTCAATTTAAATAATATTCTTCACTTAGATTCACTGGTCATAACATAAAGTTATGGGTTCAATTGATTTGCCTAAAACACATATTTATCATTGACAGTTGATGTACAATATGCAATACGAACTAATGACCAATATGATCACGAGATTTTAGTGTTACATAATACCATAAATCATTTACATAAGAATATATATATGTATGGATATGAATGGTATGCTCTTAATACTTCGCAAACAATATGCAGTTTAACATATATTCCCAATGTTTACTTCATATATATTTACTTTATTTATATTAAACCCATATGACATTCATTAATTCATATGTTAAGCCGACATGAAATATATTTTCAATAGTGATATTTTAAACTGATATGATTTGAATTATGATCAACAATGATATTTGGAAAAAGTAGTCTTGATAGAAACTAATATCAAAACCCAAACACCAAAAGACTGTATGCTAATTCGCTGTACGTCTGCCCCATGATTCCTAGTCTTCAAGAGAAGTGAAGAACGTAATGACCAGAAACTGAGGGAGAAAGTGGATAGTTACATTGTTATAGTTTCTGAACGTAATAAATGACATTATAATAGTCCACGAGTCTAGCAGGAGGTTAAAACAAGGGAAATATGACAATAATAGAAATAAAATGATCAGTCTACGTGTACATAAAATAACCGAAGTAGTTTTCTCATAAACAGTTCTAACAGTGGGTTATTCTTCTTTTATCTCCCTATATAACACATACAAACACAACCACAGTAATTACATTAGCTAACTTATTAGAACAAATTAACTATTCAAAGGTGGTTCGTCTTTATTGAAATATGTTTGTATCTTCCCGTTGATAATGTCATGATAGCTGAAATTGATCAGTCTCTGTTGTCGTATTCAACTTTAATCATACTTGTGGATTAATGTACTATTGGCCTATTTCAACTCACCATCCAGATTAACGCTAATTATGTATACATATCTGTTGTATAAACATAGCTGTTTGGTCACAGTGGGTTAGTTAAGAACATCGTGGCATTCGACTCGCATAAAATAAGTTCCAGTTAACATCAACATTTATTTGACTAATCATAAACATGACAAAACACAACTCATAGATCCAATTTACTAGCCACTAGTCAACTTTGATCATAGATTACTTTAGTTGAGAATTAAAACTGAAAGCTTATTGTCTACCTGTTATTCTTTATGCATCATCAACATCATAAATAACTATGTAAATAAGTGTAAAAACGGTTAAGGAGTTCAATTTTGATTAACTACAGTTAGCTCGCATTCCAATATGAACAGATGTTAATCATACAACTGAAGTTGATATGCCTCCAAAAACTGTTTGTCACTAAAGATATCAGGAGAGTTGATCAATTTAGAGCTTATCAAATAATTTAACGATTTATTTCAATATACAGTAAGCTCCATTGGTGTTGTCTAAAAAAGCAAATCAAAGCTATTTAGTGACATAACCTGCCTCATTGAACACTGGACAAACAAAAAAAGCATTCTGATTTATATTTATCTTTCTAACTATCAAACAGTACTTATACGCATTAGAGTGAAACATCAGTAAAGAAGAATGTTCAAGTACAATATGAGTATAAGCTATGTGCATTTTATCTAACTCATTCCATCTATGACTCTGTTATTATGAAGAATTTTACATACAATTACCTCTGAAATGGTTTACCAGACAAACATTAAGATAAGTCATAGAACATTAAGGATTTTCAATTTTATACACCATAAAATTTGTCATGTCAAATGTTTTAAGTTATACACTTATTAAGTAAAATCTACAATAGACAATAACAATGGACACCAATTTGCTTAATACTAGTATGTGTACATCTATGAATTACTAGACATAGTTTAAATCATATCCCAGTGTCGATGTTCAATATTGATTTTAGGTATATGTGCATCCTGATGACATTCTCTTGATATAATCATTTTGTGCTATACTTTAGAAAACATACAGTATAACCATTTGGTTTAGGATGAACGTTTCACCTCATTCGGGACTAATTAGCTGGATATATATTTATATTTCAATGTTAGTGTTTACATTGTGCCATAAAACTAGCACTAATTACTTTAGGCATCTATTGAATGATCCATCATACAAGTACAGACATAATTACGTTTTATTTAGATCTTCCTGTTGATTTGATGTAGACTGAAATTGGTCAAACTCCCTTGATATATAGGCACTCTGAGCGGATTGCCTTGATATAGCAATAGATCACAGGTATTATTTAATTTCATTTGTGACTGGCAAATGGATGCAGGTACATCTAGCTGATGAGACCAGACTGAGACGGAACGCACATCCTGGATTTCACTTGTTAGTCACAATCCAACGTGTTTAATGTCTTTTATTATTTATTCTTACTGTCGGTGATATTCAGGACTATAACTTAACTAGATGTAATAATGTATTCATTTTTCACAAAATCAAACAATTTCTTTATCCAAATTAAGAGTGAAATCATTACACTTGTAAGTTTTACTAACATATTTTCTCAGATAATTATCACTTAGAATATGATAATTTCTAATTAGTAAATCAGTAGTTTATCTCTAATTTAACAAAATTACAAGATAATGAATTAATTGAAATCATATTCTTTATGATAATCTTTTGATTTTTTTATTTCAAGAGATTCATACATGTAGTTCTTCTTTCATCACATATCTGAGTTAAAATTACTGTTTGTTTTTTTCAACAGTGCCATCTTTATTGTTACTAAGTGTGTAAAATATAATCAAACAAATAATCATTACTTACTATACTACTAATTTGCTTATTAAGAATTAATAATATAGAAATTTATATAATTCAAATATGTTGATTCTGTAATCAGTTTTATCTTTTCATTTATAAAAGTGTACTTTTTTTTCTCAGAAAATAGAATAATAACAAAGAAAATAAGCTCAAGAGAACTATTGAATATTGTACAACAAGCAATTGAGCATTGAATAAAAACTAATTGTACACACTAATTATCAACTTGTTGATTTTGTTTTCATCAATTCAATAGTGTAAAATAAAACTCTAATTATTTTTTTGTTATATTTTCATTAGAAAAAAGAACATAAGAAAAAAAATATGTATCAAGGGACAAAATAAAATTCGCTTTTTTAGATTCTTTGTTACTATGGGAAAATGTTTATTTATGATTGGTTATTTTTATGAAAACAGAAGGAGAAAAAAAAAAGAAGAATTATAATTTTGTTTATTATAATTATGTAAAGAGTAAATAGTTTTTCATTTTTTACATGCTTATTTTAATGTTTTCTAAAAAAAAGAATTAGATTGATTAACCAATCAAATAATTTATTAGAAGCATATAAATGCATCTATTGTAATTTCAATTGAATATAATGAATAACGTAAATTTACAAAATTTAGTTAACTTATCATCAATTTAAAGAAGACGATAAGAAGAATCAAGAAGTAAATAAGGAAAAAAAATTTGAAGTCAAGAGAACTGTTTAACTTCTTTCACAGTTGAAACGTTAATCATTGAAGTTATTTTATTTAATTAACTGTTAAGAGATACATTGTGAAAAAAGATACATACCTATCAATCTACTTATTAACATCTACACATATACAGATTTTATGCATAAATATGAAACAATTCATTAAAATCATTACACTTATTGTTTTATGTTCAATGATTGAAAATATATCAGTTAGTCAAAGTGTTTCATTAAAACAGGTTAGTAAAAATGTAAATGTACTTTTATTCATTATTCTATTTTTATTATTTATAGGTTTTGTGAAATATTTGATTGCCACTCATTCCATTTTGTAGTCTCTTACCTATTCGGTTACATTTTAAGCAGGATTCAATATTTGTCTATAAACACTTGATCTAATCGTATTTCTTTACCACCTTATCTCCTATGTCACCTATATACAGTGATATCTATATACGTATTTGATTAATAATCTTGTTGTTTATTTCGATTGTCGTTTACGTCTTACAAGTTACATAATGATGATTATTTCAACATTAACATTCGTATTTTACAAATAATCTGAAGAGACAGAATTTGTATTTAAATTATCCGTGATATCGAAATGATGTTATATCTGCCTCAGAACTGGCTATTTTTGTCACTAAAAAATTTTAAACTAATAAATGTAGATCCTGATGAGCACTTATCAAAAGGAATATTCTTCGTTCAAACGTCTTTATTTGTCAAATATCTTTGAAAGTATAGGGTGGTTCTATTTACACGTTCCCTTTAATGTCAACCATTTAATTTTAAATTATAGTCGTTGCTCTTTATGTTCATAGTTCTCCTCCTCCTCCTCCTCTGGACTGTAAGTAATACAATAATCAATTTACTTAGTTTCTCAAAATAATTTCTTCGATAAAAAAGAACTTTTAAATAAGGGAAGAATAAAAAGAGTAAAACTCGTAACTGGTCATTTCTACATTAATCTAAGTTATCTATACTGAGATTTATAAAACATTACTACATGTGTATATATGTATGTACACTTTATTTGGGTGGAAAAAATGCTACAAGATAGAGATCTATCATTTGAAGAACTTTTCTGGTTGTGAACTTTATACATTTAGGAAATTAAAACTATTTACGGTTGAATAAGTAACACTATTTAAAGAAATAAAATTTCAGCTTAGATAATATGTTTACTACCTGACATACAGAAAGGGAGGATACTGTCAGACAAAATTTAGAGTATTTTGGTGCTAATTATTTCATTTACCCACCAACAGTTAATTTAGAGTTCGTCGTAAACGTCTATTCATACAACCAATGTATAATACATATAATAAATGATGAATTTTATCAAAATATGAACCATAGTTGATACGTATAGTACCTGAAAAAAAAAAGCAATAAAAAGAGTAAGTAGTGAAGTGTTTTTCCTTTACTAACCTTTTCTCTTCACCCTCCAAAAAAAATGTAAACTATTTGTAATTCATGTAGTTTGAATAGTTTTGAATGAATGTAAACATTCTTATGAAATAATTCATTTCTTATGTTAATTACTATAAACTATAGATTAATTCCTTAAGTGAGATTCTATGTAAACACAAAATGATAGTTCATCTAAATATAAAACCAAAAAGAAAACTTTAGAAATAAGAACTAATATAATGCATTGAGATGTATATTAAATTCCATAAGGTAACTTATATCATTAATGTTGTAAAGAATGATAATGATAGTCTAAGATTTAAGCTACTTCGCTTAAGAATGTACAATGATAAGGAAAAATAATGACTTGTGCAACAAATCTTCACCATAATTCTAGGATGAACACAAACATGATGCATTAAAGGATAAGATGATAAGTATATTTCACTATAATACGCTGTTAAAAGATATTCCTATAATCTAAGTTGTAATTAAGTGTATTAAACGATATACTGCGTAGAAGCTAATGATTAGGTAATAAATTTCGGTTTTTATCAGAGACTTCTTTCTGTCATCGTATAGTTTTCTAAATTGTAATCAACACTAGATAGTAAAAACATTAGATATTCAACTATGACATATGTAGTTGCATATTGAAATCTTTTAAAGTACTTATTTTTCATTCAACTATTCACTATCAGCACTATAAAGTTTTTCACGGCTTAGTAACGAATTAATATTAACAAGATAAGATAACCATATGCATGTTTTATTACATTTCCTTGTACTACAAACAAGCATTTATTTAGATGAAATGTAGAATTTACTAAATAACAATAAACTATTTAAAGAAATAATCATCACATATAAGTGATGTATACTGAAAAGTAACTTAAACAAGGTTTCCATAAATAACTATAATATGGTTGACAAACTAATGAAGTTAGTATGATTACCTAATATCCACATACAACAGAATATTTAAAGTTAGCCTCCGGTAAGAAAGAAGTTTCAACGAATGTCACGAAAGTCAGTTCATATTAATCATTTATGTTGGTAAGACAAATAAATGTCATATGTAGTGATATGTAAGGCAGACACTAGACAGTTTATAAAAACGTATAGACACTAGACACTAAACAGTCAGTAATAAAGTGTTAATCAACTCAGTTTTTTCTATAGCAATAAAGTTTTTACTGTACTATTATCACTTATATATGCTTAGTTTCATATAGTAATTACATAATAAACAATTACTTTCACTATTTTAAAATACAGTGATTCACTTCAAACTGAAACCTTTCCGAGATTTATATCGTAGAATGAGTTGAGTCAAATAGTGATTGAAAAAAAAGATCTGAGCAGCGGTTATATCGTGCATTTCAACAGAGGAAGCTTTGGTGAGGTGGGGGGAGGGAAGAATTGTAAACCATAACTTTTAATTTTATCTGGCACTATTAGAAAAAAATGTAACAGAAAAAAATAGCTTTATCTCTACAACAACTATTCATGCCCAAGGTAACCAAACTATATTACTCTAATGCGTATATAATACGAGTAAAATGGAAACGATTTTCATTACGTGTTGGATTCGCTAGATATTACTCTTCAATACAACGTTCGGCATGTAAGGTCGCCGTTTAATACCGTTCCACTAACAATAACATTTTGATAAAGGAACAGTCTATCTAAAAACATTCTGTGAAAGCAGGTTACACGTATATAACTACTGTAGTTTATTCTACAGACTGCGTTTTAATATGATACAGTTATTTGGTCTGAGTTGGATAATCATTGAGAACCGGGAAGCACTGGACAGCCGTTTTGTCACAGTTTAGGACTCTTCATTAGTGAGCATCTACTATCCTACTTAGAAATCTAGCCAGAAAACTTTAGACGTTTTGGCTAACGCCTAACCATTAGACTACTGATCTAGGCAGATTTGAATGGTCGATACTTTTAAATTAATGAATTTTAATATTTTAGTGCTATCCTATCCTTGGCCATCGGTGAGTAACTGCTTTCATTTTGTTTTTCTGGTATAAAACTATTCGTCTTCACCAGTCTCAACATACGTTTCATTTCTTTCGTCTAGATTGATCCAGACAATGAAGCACTTATGAATGAATACTTTTCATCAGAAAAAGTTGATGAAGCTGCTGAATATTGTCTACGTTTATTTGGAAGTAAAAAACATGCATCAACTTATAGTAATAATAATAATGAATTAGATACAAGTACATCAAGTTATGCAGCACGTAAATTTAAATGGCGACATTGTATTCTCAAAGAACTAGAACGAATTAATCATGGTCTATACACATGGAATATTGGTCCTTTCTTTAGGCATAATGAAAATATAGAAGAATGAAATTTGTAACCATGCACCAATTTCAATTGAATTGTAACATGAAAATAAATGAAGTTAAACAAATTACAAACTATTTCAAAATGATTACATTTCTTTAACTACACTAACAACAATAACAACAACAACAACTAACATTACTACTACTACTACTACTACTACTACTATTACTATCAATACTACTAATAATACTACTTTTATTATTATTAATTAAAACAACAATAATAAATGAAGAAAAAAAAAGATTTACTTGTAAAATTGTGAATGAATTTTTTTTTGACTGATAAATGTTCTTCTCTATAAATATTTTTTTTTTCTTTCTTCCTAATCAATCCTTTGCATATACTGATATTCATATAAATAAAAAAAAACATTTTTACACTCAATCAGTATAACTAATTGTCAACTTTTCATTTACGAATGTAACTTTTTAATTTTAATTGATTGAATACATCATAGATTGATGTTAGTAAGGTACTACTAAATACTAAGGGATTCTTCTCAACAGTGTATATTCTAGATTCCGCTTAATTAGCTTTAGGTTAATGAACGCCAAACACTTAGAACCACTAGACAAATAAAGTGCTGAATAAAGGTGTTCTTTTATTTGAAAAATAAGAAAAGATACGTAAGGCATTATTTGTTATTAATAAGAGTTGTATAAATATTAGTTTCATCAAGTTGAATAGTTTATTGGTGAATATCTTGTTGTCATTTTGGATAACATCAATAATGCATGCATCATATAAATGTGATCGTATAAATTCACTCAGATGTACTGATTAGCCTAATTTGGATTGTGACTAGTAAGTAGAGTCTAGGAAGCATGTTTCATCGTATTTAGGATTCGTCAGCTTAATGTACATGCATTCTAGTCTTTATGTTCACACCGGGACTCTAACACACTTTTCTTCATGTCAAACTGCATAACATTTACCAGCTGACAAATACCAAATACAAAGAATTGTATGCTGAATTCTACTTGCTAATTATAATGTAAACTAGATCATACTTGTGAACTTCAGCTGTTCTGCGGCAATCTAATAAAGGTGCATATATCACAACCGAGATTGATCAATTTCAGTCAATAACAAACCAACGGGATGATTACAAAACACATTCAAAGTTGATGACTAGTTGATGTCACAGGTTTCATTTACTTTTCGTGTGTACAGTGAATTAGTTTATGTAGAATACATTAAGTAGCTATACTTATATTGACTAAATGTACAAAATAGTTAAAATCAGTTGGAGACAAGATTTTAAAAACGAATTGATACAATACTTATAAAATGATCAAAAATATACTAAGTTCTACTCGAAGTTCAATACGCCAACTAAAAGCTTCACATTAGGAAATCTATATGACTAAGCTACCCTATTATTATTCATCATTGTTTGAAAAACGTTACTTGAAAAATATCTACACTACTTATTGAAGTTTTTTATGTATTTTAATCATCAAAGACTTTCTGAACTGAATGTGTTTGTTGTTTGATTATAACAAGATTAAATCATTAATGTATTGACAATTCACTTCCCCAGGTTCTACGGTTTTATGAAGCTTATAATTAAGTACACTCTATTTGTAGTAATATAATTGAGTTATTTATTAATACCTTTGTATTATGATTATATATAAATAACCTTTCACTAATGTCTGATTTATACAATATACTACTATCAAATAATTCAGTTAACATCTATGTTCATAATAAATTCAAAAACAAAACGTCAGATAATTAGAACTATAGAAGCAAAAAAAAAATTATAAAGAATCAACTAGACAGATCGCGTGGTTTTCACCGAATCTTTTTAACTCTTCCTTCACCCTCTACATCCTAAACACATACACGCCGACAATCAACCTTTCGTTTACTCTCAATGTTTATTTATTTTGTCTATAGTCGTCACCTATTCAAAATGAAATATAAATGTTAAGCATATACCTACTATATATATGCATATATATATATATATATGTAGGTTAATTATAATAATTCTGATAAAGATAAAAGCCTTTACACTTACAACGATATATATCCTTTATTTAGATCTTTGTTCAATACAAATGTCCCTATAAAAAATAAAGTCTATCTATATATGTATTTCTATGAAATAAAATACAAAATGAAATGTAATATTTTTAAGACAATTAATTGTAGACATTTAGCATATGGTTAGTAGAGGAGAAAGCTTTCATTTTCTTTCTTTACATTTCAGTAGTATTATCTCATGAATAGATAAATATTATTATTATTAATAGTAATAATAATAATAATAATAATATCACTGAAGCAATAAACTAATCTACCACAAAAATGATGACTAAATGAATATAGAGCACGTGCTATTGACGAAGTGAAGAATAAAAATAAGAAGAGAAATAGAAAAAAAAAAGTCTAAGTAACACAAAAAAGAAAATATACACAAATAAGAAAGAAATCAAAGAAACACAAAAAAAGAAACATAAAACCAAAAGATAAATAAAAAAAATTTGTTTTAATGTGAAATTTTTATTTTAGTCATAAAATAAATTTGGCGTCGAATATTCAATCACATTCAATTAATTAGGTGTTATATGAATATAAATTTTAATGATTGAAGACAATTATTATTCATTGAAATAGTTCTACATAGATTGATATACTTATGATATATATAAAATAAATCTATCACTAGTCAATAGTTATATATTGAAGTTAGATTGTGACTGGAAAGCGGAATCCAGGACACGCGTTTCGTCCTATTTGGGACTTATCATCTCAATGTACCTGCACAAGTGTGACTATCTGGACACAGTAGGCTAGTGGTGAACGCGGTAGCGTTTTGCACGAAGCGGACTGAGTTCGAATTCCAGTGTGAACATCAACATTCGGATGCAGGCACATCCAGCTGATGAGTCCCAAATAGAACGAAACGCGCGTCCTGGATTCCACTTGCCAGTCACAATCCAACTTAAATATATAACTTGTGTAATAACGCTATATCGAGGCAATCCGCTAAGGATGCACATATAGCAACAGAGACTGACCAATTTCAGTCCATTACAAATCAACGGGAAAATACAAGCTTATCCTAATTGCACAAGTCAATAGATTATTATTTTATCATTAAATTAATTAAACTTTATAGAACTTGGAGGTATTTGTATCTTTTAATCAATTTTGTTATGAATGATAGTTGATTAGTCTCTTTTGTCATATACATAGTCTATATGGATTTAGGTGTTTATTAGTGGATGTGATTACATTTTACATGTAACGAAATGATTTCAGATCATCGTGTGAACATTAAAACTGAAATATGTAAGCATCTAAGTGATGAGTTCTAATTAGAATGAAATGTACTTACTAGATTTTAATTACTAGCCATAATTCAACTTAACTTATAGTTATAGTAGAACTGGTATATTAAACTTTATCAAAATAAATAATCACTAATTGTAAGAGTCGATAATTTGTATCATATGTACAAGTTAATTTATTATATTTGATGAAAATTAGTTGGAAGTGTTCCTTTAATGATGTAAACGTTAAAGTTCTTTATTTCGATAAAGTGTACTTCTTGACAATAACAATTAGTGATGTTATTCGAACATATTTTGAATAAATCAAAATTTCATATGTAAACTGATAAAGTAATTACTGTTTAAGTTGATTGCCAGAAGTTTTTATGTGTTAAAATAGCTGTTTTCATTGATTGAGTCAATGGTATATAATGCTGAAGAGTCATGTACTGGGACGAAACAGTTAGTGTTCTTAAGGTTTCAACGATGCACAACCCAGATTACTGTATGATTAATACAAAACATTAAAAAGAATTATGATGTATTATAAACGTAATTCAGTCTACTAAGGAATTTCAACAACATAGATTACTGAAAATACTTTATATTGTTGTTTAAGAGTTTATTGTAGCACTCACATAAAACTCCCACAAGACTCGAATATAAGATATTCATATCGTAAAGTAAATGGCTTAGTTTCAGATTACCAATTTCACATAAAATATTCAACAATCTCTACTCTAGACAATTTGTTAAGTTTCTCAAATGAAGAAGACTTAAAGACAGTTTTTATACATAAACTAACATTATGTTGTTGTTTAGTTTAAGATCTCACAGAGGTAGATACTGTTTGATCGAATGAATAAAAGTAAACAACTAATATTCAAAACTTTTTATTACGGGACGACTTCATCTGTTTTGAGTGAATGTAAATCTAACGTTTTATTTTTATTAGCATTATGTTCTCTTAGACTTAACTTCTCATTAGATTCATGAACCGTCGTTATATTACATTCTATTCAGGTACTACAATTGACTAACTATGTACCTATTCCCTCCTTCACTTCCCAGTCATTATTGTCCTTGTTTTGTCTGAAAGTAATTTTCCTTATTAGCCATTTATGACTGTTTTGTATGCATACTAAGCGAATTAATAAAATATGAATTGACTCACTTTGTGGCCCACTTTGGAGTTCGGCTAATTATCTTTTGTTCTTTAACCTGGCTTGTGGACTAGAAATCACCGGGCAGACGTACACACATATAACCAAAAGTCTTCGTGTTTAGTTGTGTTATTGATTTCAAGTAAGGTCATTGTTTTCCATACAAAGTGGTTAACTAAACTTCACGAATTATCAGATACTACATATTCCTACCGTATCAGTTGTTTTCACTAACATTTCATTTATACTCTCCAAAGAATGTCAACAAAGATTTGTAAATATCTGAAAAGATCAATTGTTTATCGTAACTTGCACAAAGATTTTTAATATTGATAATAAAATCATGCTTGTTAACTTTCATGTACAAGATTACTTAATCCATTCGATACTTGTAGATGTAACATACTAAATATTCATTGATGTACTGTCTAGTTAGATTCAATCCTTTTGGTTCACCATGAGCAGATTGATCAACTCACAAAATACGGAATAAACATCAAACTACTCTGTTGTCCTGTACATAATAACATTATGAAATCCACTTTTATTCATAAATCCAAACAAATCGTAAACATGGCAAAGTGTTTCTTCATTTTGTAGATAAACATGAATATTAAATTTAACTGTTAAATAATTTAAAAGGAATCATTATTGACAATAAAACGATCTTTTTGTACTGGAATCCTACTGGTTTGGAACTTTACTAATCTTAGTTTTAAGTCAAATTCACACAGTGCATATACCAGACAGTTTCTGCCCTTTAGAATTCAATGCTTTCACAATTTCTATTGTAGAGGAATATATATGGTTATTAAATGGTGAGAATTATGACTAGTTATAATTATAATTATTTATTGGAGACATTCATGACTATCGTTCTAACAAGTTAAATCAACTTCATTCCATTTATCGTTACCTATCTGCTAAACTCACTAATTACTCGTTACTTTTGCGCAGTAACTCATTTAACCAACATCAACAATGACAGTTTAGTTCTTGATATCTTATTCATCAGTCTGTATCTCAAAATAAATCTTCCCTATGAAAGAAAGCTATGAAGAACTGTTTTAGTATAATTGCATATCAATTTGATTTATAAAGATGATATTGCTTTTTAAATATCAGATGATTTCTTCGTATTCCCTTGTATTTAGATGGTCTCATTATGTCGACACTCACATATGAATGGCGGTTCAACAATCAAACCGACACACGGTGTTTCATGAAAATGAACATTAACATTCTACAACTTATATGTAATACAATATATCCATTTACGTTTAATACCCACAACATATAACATATTTATCTTGTTTAGATACCTGCACTCGGTTTCAAGCTTTATTCTGAATCAAGGAAGCGTAAAGTAGGACCTGTATTTAAGATCACTTGACTAGTGTTTGGTTTAGCTCAGAAACAAATTTTATATTATGCCTCATTTTTTATTAGTCTCTATACATTACTTCACATTCATGAACTGTTTTATAATCAAATAGTTCAGCTTTTTTGTAAATACCTCAAACTTAAGTACAATAGGCATCGTTTTCATTCAGCTAACCTGTTAAGCCATTTTAGGTTACCATTGTACGTTCGATATGTTATTTACTTGAAATATCGATTGTGGCACGCAGCGTACTGAGTTCGAATCCCAGCGTGGACATCAACATTCGGATTCAGGTACATCCAGCCGATGAGTCCCAAATAGGACGAAATGCGCGTCCTGGATTCCACTTGCCAGTCACAATCCAACTTAAATATTTAACTTGTGGATTATCTTCATTAATTTCTTTACTTGTATTGTATTTTAATATACTTTATCAGGACTGTCAATGGGAAGCAATTGTACTTCATTTATACTGAATGAACTTCATACAGTTTATTTTAGATATTCTAAGGACTGTTGTATCTACAGGAAAAGATTACATATCCTTACATATCTAGTGAAGATAATGAAGCTATTCAGAAGACAATAAGTTTTTTTCAAAACCTACATGTTGTTACTATGAGGTTTATGCTTTAGTAGCAATTGTTTTCATCTTATCCAATAGGTTTTAAAGAAATGCAAACATACACTATATTTTCAAGAAAACATTTTAGTCATTTCAGTTGCTACAATGTAACTTTAAAATGTCAATATACTGATTGTTTACGACTATAGATACTTTCACAGATTGATTTCAATACATTCCTCTATTTGTTTTAAAAGGAAGATCATTTTATATTTTCCCATTAATTTAAACAATCTATTATAGTTTATAGTTTGTTATGTCATAATGAATGGAATCAGGTAATTTCTCTCTATTCATGAATTCAATTTACATCATATACACACATTTAGTATTGTTTACTGATTCCACCATAACCGATTAGGCATAAAAGAGAGCATAATTTATTGAGTATGATAGACAATATATTCACTAAACATTGACAGGATTGTGAGTAATATACATAATATCATTGCTACATTATCTTTTCATAATTGATATCATTATGCAACAACTAACTCTAAGTAGTATATAGAATATTATGTAAATAATATTAACATTATAATACTATTCTTAAACTATGTTAATTATTCGGCACTTTCATGCAAAACGCTTTACTACTTAATGATAACTTCACTACTAAGTAGTTAAGTAACTTTTCAATATTTAACTGAATTTCACTGTATATAAGTATCTTTTTAGAGTGATATAAATATAGATAAATAGTAGATTTTCTGTAATAATCAAAGTCAATGTTCATTTCATAATGGTGATTTATGATAAGAACTTGATACAATTAGTGTTAAATTTTTATCCAATCATCTGTTAAGAAATAAATTTGAAGTATTTTACTATTAAAATATAATTTAGATGTATCTATACTACTTTCAAGTAGTTTCACATGTTTAATTAAATATTCATAATTTACAATTAGGTGAGTTTGTAGAGATAGTTAACTGTTTAATTCAATTTTGATATCACGAATTGATCTGAATCAGACAATCATTGATCACCTGGAAGCACTGGACAGCTGTTTCGTCCTAGTATGGGGCTCTTCAGCAGTGCGTATCCACGACCCTGTCGGGGATCGAACCCAGGACTTTCTGGCTCCGCGGCGAACGCTTTACCACTGGACCACTGAGGTAATTTCTGGAGTTCTAGTGTGAAGACGTGACCAGTAGAGTTCAAGCGTGTCGGGTGTGAGGCAGTAACTCACTAATGACATAGAGGAGGTTGCGCAATCTATCACGAATTGGCTGAATTGGGAATATCAACCGTCGGGAGCCGACTCAGTGGTCCAATGGTAAGGCGTTCGCCACGGAGCCGGAAGGTCCTGGGTTCGACCCCCGACGGGGTCGTGGGTGCGCACTGCTGGGGAGTCCCATACTAGGACGAAACAGCTGTCCAGTGCTTCCAGGTGGTCAATGGTTGTCTGATTCAGATCAATTCGTGATATCAAAATTGGATTCATAATTTAATTATTATAATCAGTAAATAGATGACAATAAATAATCTCATAACAATGTAAAATGTAATTCTAAAAAGTGCTTAAGTGATCACAAATGAATGAAGTCTTTTAAAGGAAAACATTTATTGAAAAGCAACATAATACTAACATAAATTGGGAGATGCGTTAACTTTCGATTTATATAGTCGATGGTATTTACATTTTTGGGTATAACGTAACGTCTAGACGTTGTCAGGATTATGTCTAACCATGTAGGTACGTTGTTGTTATGATGAATTGAGGATAAATTTGTGCATAAAAGTACTTAAAAAAGAGAGAAGCTTAGAAAAAAAACATACGTTGATATTTCAAGTTTCATTTATATTTACTGATGAAGTAAGTGGATTACTATTTGTTATAAACAAAAGTTAATTCATGAAGTCACTGTTCAGCGAATACACATATACTAAACACCTTTAAAAAAATGAGTACTCAGTCTTGATGAAGTGTTTAAGGTGTTCAAGATGAAATACATTTTACAGAACAAGAAGATTTATTTTCGATACGTATACATGACAGCGTTCTGATTGTAAGAGTTAATCGTAGCTTTATTATTTTCATGTTTTAAACCATAACAACTAGGAAGTTATGAAGAACATACCATTAAGACTGATGATATCTTTTTAGTTGTAATGTTATATAACCTATTCATATTTAAGTATGTTCAATGCAGAAAAGTTGGTTATTTCCGTTGCGAAGTAACAAAATATTACCACTGGTATTGTTTTGTTTAAGTTTAATATTTTTATCCAAAAAATCAACAATAAGAAGACAATATCAACAATTTCAACAACACTGCATGCCATAAGTGTGTATATTTTGGCGTTTTATAATATCACTATTTGAGGTAACATACACTGATTCAATGTGTTCACAATCTAATATTCTGCTGAATTTATGTTAAACCATGTGACTTATTAATTTGTCCAACAATGACTGGTTAATTAGGTTCCGAACTTCTGAAGATTTAATATGCACAATAAGGTATCCATATTACCAAATTTTATCAGGTTCTGTTGATTTCAATTATTAATAAAGAATAATGTGTGTTCTTTTAACGTCAATGTCTACTCCGTTATGTAATTTGAAACAGACGTGAAAAGTAAAAAAAATTAGTGAATTCCACTGTGGATTCAAAGTATATTGGAGCTGAATTGCAGCTAACAATGTATTCATTGTTGTGTCTATTATTTAAGTAAAGTGAAGCAAATAGATTTATCATACTGGAATTCACGAAATTCATCTCTGTCAATAATTTTTTATGATTATTATGTAAAGAATTTATTTCACTAAGCCATGCACAAGACAATATTGAGAATAAAATGTATTATTCAGTAGTCAGTATTACTTTAAACCTATTTTTGTTGTTTTAGTTCGTCACACGATAACCTCAGTTCCGTATCATTAGAAATTATGAGACACATGAGAGCTGTATCACCCTAGTATGGGAAGCTTCAGTAGTATACATCCACTAATGCGGCCAGGTCTTCGAACCTATGATCATCAGGTCTCGTAGAGAACATTTAAGCATCTATATTACTGCGACAGCGTCTATCTGTAGAATTCTTACTCTCATCAATTTGGGATACAGTGCGACGATCATCCATTTTTATTCGTGATAACTATCTTACCCTGGACAGGTTTGAACTCTGCTTATCACGACTTTTCACTAGCACTGCAGGAACATCTTGATGTTAGTCATTAGTGAGTTGTATATCACAAATGAGTTGAGGTGGATTTGTAGAGATAAGTCAAGATGTCTGTGTTCATTACAGATTGACGTTACTAGGGTACTACTGAGAACTAAACGCATATGGTTAAGTGTTTTCCTTGAAACCTGAATGCCCTGCGTCTGACTGCCCAATGAAATCAAGGGGGACAGCACTGCTGAAAAGTCCTATAGCAGAACAAAACAACGATTCGCTGCTTTCTGGTTTGTAGTGGCATCCAACCAACATCAATCTGTGACGAATGCAAACAACTAAACGTCATATCTGTCACCACGAAACCACCTCGATTTAAACATTTTTGTTGAATAGACTTTGCTGAATTTACTTTATAGATTGTAGATGGAGGTTTAGGATTACTGACATTTTATATCATAAGTTTATTGACATTCGAAATGTGTACGACTGGATCTCAACTCATGTCACGCTGAATAACCATAAACTATTTAGAATGCACTTCTAAGTGGCCTCAAGGTACATCAAAATTATACTATATTGCTCCCTAAATTTAAGTGGCAAACTAGACGAAATCAAACCTTGACGAATGTCAACTATACAGTTATTCTCTTTTCAAAATATAATTTTGTCATAATTGTTAGTCTCCTAAATATTTAGACTGCACTTGTGTAGCGAAGTTAGACTATATTTTCTTTAAAAACAAATAATCAACGGAGAAATATCCTTTATTGATATTAAGCGATATTTGAGTCATTAATGTTACCTAGATAGCCGAGTTCATGAAATATGCTATAAATTACGTAACATAATCTTGGTACCAACTAATCGATGCTTTTGCTTATAGTTATTTAACTGTCTAAACTAAATATCCCCAAACAATGTTAGTGAAGAGCACTTCAATCATTTCAAGCTTTAGGCTATAGGATAAATCTAAGCTGGATAGTTATATTCAAACTGATACACCGTAAAACCATCAGAGAAAGATTTTTGAAGTCGCTAAATGAATGATTAAACACATGTAACAAATAAAATATCAATTACACAAAGTAGAGAATAATTACATTCTGATTCCGTATCCATCTCTTAGTTTTTATTAACCATTATAATCAAAAGTAACATAAGTTGATGATCTTACTCAAAACGCTATCATTACTGATTTGATATCAAGAACTATTGTGAGTCAGACAATCATTTAAAACTAGGAATCACAGGACAGCTATCTCTTCCTGATATAGGACACTACAGCTGTCCTAACTCACAATTCTACCACAGAATCCACCATAAGACCTTTAGGCTTCACAGTAAACCCATAACCGTTAGACCACTTAGCTAGTTTATATCTAACAGCTGTTACTTCTAACTTAGTTAAATCATAACATATTTTTATGACCTCATAGATTCTCAATACTGGGTAACTTAGATGAATTTCGAATATGATATTTACTAATCAATAATCTCCATAACATTTAGTTATCATTTCTATTGTTTATCCATATCCTTAAAACTTTTAAATGAACTAGTTGAAATACATAAAATAGTAAAATTTTTCGCATTTATACACTTTTTTTATTTTAATTTAACCACCTATTTTTTTAAAATGTTTATTATAAACACAATTTCAGAATTTAATTTATTGCATAATTTAATTATTTATAAATCGAATAAGTACTCCTCCGCAGTATATTTTATTTCAGTAGTAATTTACTACAACACTTTAAATATAGACAATTATAAAAAAAAAATACTGGTTTATTAAACAAAACCAGAAAAAAATGGCTGAGGGGGGGGGAAAGTAGAAAGTAAGTATTACAGTAGTATTGTTTAAAGTTTATTTTATGCTTAAAATTAATTGTATTACTTAAATGTATGTAGGTGTTATGTATTGCAAAAAGAAAGAAAGAAAGGAAGAGAAATTACTTAAAAATAAAGATGAAACTAGTTAAGTTGACAATCTATTCATCACTTTAGATTCTATCTAAGCATAAAGTATACATTTGTAAATTTTAAAATTTTGATTAAAAGATGCAAGAATCCCATAGAACAGAAACGAATCTATATCAGAATGAATTAATGAATGAATTAAAAGAATTCAATCGTAACTACCTAGTCTTTACATTGGTTTGTTATGGACTGAAAGTGATCAATCTCTGCTGCAATATGTGTATCTTTAGCCAATTGCCTCGAAAGAACGATAGTCTACAAGTTGGAGATAAATTGAAATGTGACTGGCTAATGGAATTCAGGACATTTGTCTTGTCTTATTTGGGTATGGTTTGCTGGATGTATCATTATCCGACTTTACTCATAAACATAAGCCATAGTCGCATCCAAGGAATCCGTTTAGAATAAATATGTGGTAGCAGAAGCTGATCACTTTTAGTCAACAACAAATCAAGGGAAAGATACAGAACCTCCAACTGTATATGCATACACGTAACACAAGTCTGGTTATTCAGCCTCAGTAGACCAGTGGTGAACGCAGTGATAGGTGTTTGACAAGAAATGAACTGACTTCCAATTCCAGTATGAACATCAACACTGAGATGTAGGCACATTCATTCAAAATAGAATGAAACGCACTACATTGATTCCACTTATCAGCCAAAATCCAACTTCAATGAAAAGTTAATCTAGGCGAAAACTATACGATTTAGAAAAAAAGGGTAAATTTCCCATTTAAAGATTTATGAACACGTGATCATCATTCATTTCTTCCATTAGTAATGCGTTAACATTGACGTATATAACGGATTTCAATTTAAAATGCCACTGTTAGTAAAGTAGAAATCGAAACTTTGATTTTTTGATTCACTAGTGTATTACAAGTTGTTTTTCTTTAAATATACTGTAAACCGTTTATCTTTTCAACATTTCGTAGAATGAATTATTTTATCTTTGTGTATTAGTTTCAATGTATTAATAAGGTATATTAAGCATTTGGTTTTACTCTATGAATAAGAGGAATTAGTTAAATAGCTATCATTCCTTTAGTGGATAACATCTTCAGAGTTCAGTTCATATAGAAATCAACTGTTTACTGACTTAATATGCATTATGTTAATTTGTTCTGTGGTGGCGATAAAGTGGGAGTTATATATATCACTCCATGAATTATCTTGACCCAAATGCCACAACTTTAATAAGATCAGATTTAACAAGTAATTGTGCTGAATACTTTAATATGTTTCTGTGTATTAGTCAAATTTCATTTGATTCTTTCGGCAAGAAGTGGCTTAATTGTAGTAATGAAAATTCAGAAACTTTAGTTTCTACCAATAAAGAATTTTACAAATATATTACTTATTTAAAGTTATCAAATTTAACATTGATATTGATCGTTGGGGTTACTTTATCACACATTGATCTTAGTTGGGTATCATTTAAAATAAAGAAGTAGTAAGCAAGTATAGTGCCTTAGTGTGTGACTCGTCAACAGTGCACAATTATGCTACAATTACACCAGTCAATTGATTAGCAAACAGCTTAGTGATAGCATTCACAGACTATGAAACTGGGTAATTATGGAACGAACCCGTCAGAGAACATTAGTTATTTTAAGGTTTCAGATACTCCTTAAACATTTACTAAATAGAACGAAACCTAAGTCAAATAGGATCTTCTGCCAACTATTTCCAGTCCACATTCCAAATCAATTATCTACACACACCGACCTAGCTAAAGCGCTTTTTCGGATTAGGTAAAAGACTCAACTATTGATAGTCATCATATTATATTCTGATAATTAATCTGTCCATTTTGTTTGTCTTTCTTTCTCAAAAAAGGATACTTTGGTCTATTTTCATAACAAAATTAACTTCACTGAGTTGAGTCCTTGAATTCTAAGTCATGTATTTAAAAGTCTCCTACTTTAACAATAACACAAGTAGTTTACTTAAGAAATGAAGGATGAGAATACAGTGTAATGTACACGTTATGTCTTTTAATCATTTATTTATTTGAAATTGTTTGACATAGCTTTAAGACAGATTTCTTGCAAAGGAGCGATAACACTTGTCAGTTATTACTTTTGAATGCAAGTTAAGCTTGTTAGAAGGACAATAACTCGAGTGAGAATTGCTGGGACGGCTCCCTGAAACCTCTAAAACCGTTGAAAGAGCCGATGACATTTTACCCCGTCGACAGAACTTGCCATAATCTCAACATAGCGTCTTCTGATTGGATAATGGCTGAGACTCCTTAGTCTGGATTATATGATTTTATTGTTTCTTGAAACTATAAATAAACGAATATTTTGTACATAACCCACTCTCTTTGACTGGAATAAAGGTTTCTGACTACTTCACTTCTGTTTTTGGAATTGCATAAGTTGTCCGCGGTTAGTCAAGCTATCAAGTACGAGTTATAACAGTAAAATAAAGTATTTAAATTATTATATGGCAAGGAATGCATACACAAATTTGAATTAGTAACTGGTCATAGCATGATAAGCATTGGAAATTGAGAGAGAATGTTAGAGTTGTTTTATCCTTGTAAAGGACTCTTCTGGAATTGCACTCACTGTTGTTGTTACTAAAAGAAACCACTTTACTTAATATTAAATAAGCTTTTATTTATTAATTTAGGTATTTAAAGTGTCAGCTTAATGGTTTATACTCTCGAATCTTACTTCACTTATTTAGTTATATGAGCATTGTAGTGTTTAAGTTGGATTGTACTGGCAAGCAGAATTCAGGATGTGCGTTTCCTTCGATTTGGAACTCATAGGCCGGATCTATCAATCCAATTTAACCATTACTTGTGAACTACTGCAATTCGCTCAGGATGTACATATAGCAACAGAGGCTGACCAGTTTCGGCCTATAATTAATCAACAGAAAGATACAAACCCAGCCTATCAAGAGTATTGTGTTTAGTAGGAAAATATCAATTTAGAAGCCTGATAATTCAAGGAAACGGACAAAGTCAAAGATATATTCGTCGAAAAGAGACCTAGAATGTATTATATTTAATATAGATTGGTTTGATAATCTATAAAACATGTTTCGTTAGAAAGCTATTCAACAGTCTCTAACTCTTATCCACGGTGGACAGAACTGAGTAGGAATTAATAATACTGAAACATTGTCACAGTGATAATGATTATCAGGCTGCTAACCTGATATCTCATTATCGAACTAATTGTTCTTCACAATGAACGCATGTAAACGAGTTTACAACTTTTGTTAACACCAAATGTTTATACCAATTTACATTTACATACCATAGCACCTGCGTTGGAAGGTGCTATGACGTGAAGAAAGGAAGCAGGAGGAGATGGTTTTGGTTGGTGGACACAAACACCAATAAGATGTGTGCCTAGTTGAGAATGTGCAGTTGACCTAAGCCCAATCACTCCCCTAGGCCGACAATAGGACAACCAGAACCAAGAATAGTTAGACGGAGCGAGCGAGAATTGAGAACCGAGGTCAAGACCAAGATCGTATTCTATTTTAATCATGCATTTATATATACATAAAATCAGACCACACAGTAAACCAGTCATAAATCTAACATTGATACAGAACAAAAGCAATAGTGGCAGTGAATGGGGAGAACTTGTACACAATTAAGTAAGCGTAGTTCAAAGTAATAAACAATACACTAAGAGCAAATATACAAAACGAGAGAACCGGGCCAGGGAAACATAACAGTCGTCGAAATAAAATGGTTACATCACTCATGAATAAAACAACGAGAATAGTCCCCCCAAAATACAGTTTTGAAAGTTCGTTACTTTTCTTTAATGGCTCGGCGTAACAGAGGGACAAAAACGATGGTCACTTTCGGCATTTCTGAATGCATGCTGTATATACTAAGTTTAAGAAGAAACGCGTTTTTACCAATATAGTTTCATCCCACTTAATGAACGGTGCGTATATTATCGACTTCTAATCATTATCAATAAACAGGTAAGTCTAAATCCATATGTTTTGATGAAATAATTTCCATGAAACGATTCCAACTAAATTCATGTGTGCAAAGGAGGCTGTAGCAAACATTACTTTACTTTGGTGACTTTAGTTTCTTAGGTCTTTGTTACGTAAATGTTTCGATTTTAATTTTCATATCTTCTTATCATAACGTTACTTAGTAAATCAATGTTTTTAATTATGTTCTTCATCAAGTTACTTGAAAGTTAAGACAAATTCATTTATTGAGTTAAACCAGTGGATCAAATAATGGCGAAAAAAAAATACAGATAAGGCTGAATTAGAAGAACTGTTTACAGGGTTTAGGACAATTAGGTCATAATAAGGTTACAATAAATCAGGAAGGAATACAGATATGACAACAGTTAATGAGTCTATGAAAAGCTAAAAATTTAAGGAATGTAAATATCATAGTTACTTATAGTTTACTAAATATAGTCTTGCAGTATAAGTGCTGATGCCACGAAGAATAAACTCGACAGATTGTGATTTCGATTCTTTTCCCTCATATAACATGACCTATAAATAAACAAGTGTTAACGATGTTTTAATTCTTATACAGTTATTGTCTTCTTTGTAATTCACATCTGCATAACAGTCTGAAATTCTTCAAGTTCTTCTAAGATAAAGTATGCATACCCGTTCTACATACAATTAATTCTAGGTTGTATGCAGTTGATGAAAAACCGAAAAATAGAATAAATTCATGTTGTTACTGCTTTAGTAAAACTTCTATTATTATTACCATCAAATCTTATATAAGTTGGACTGTTACTGGAAAGTGGAATCCAGAACGCGCGTTTCGTTCTATTTGGGACTCATCGGCTGGATGTACCTGCATCCGAATGTTGATGTTCACACTGGAATTCGAACTCAGTCCGTTTTGTGTCGAACGCCACCGCGTTCACCACTAGCCTACTGAGTCCAGACAGTCACACTTGTGCAACAGGCACATTGGTATTAGGATAAACTTGTACATTCCCGTTGATGTGTTATAGACTGAAGCTGGTCAGTCATTGTTGCTATATGTGCATCCTGAGCGGATTGCCTCGATATAGCGAATTTTTCACAATGACTGACTAGCTTCAGTCTATAACAAATCAACGGGAATATACAAGTTTATCCTAATACCACCAAATCTCTTTTATCTAGAACAAAATTCAGATGAAAAGAAAACACATTCATTTGATAATAGACAGTTGTTTATAATCATAGTGGAATCATTTGTAGTTTAACAATTAAAAATATGAATGAAAACAATTTCATTACAGTATTTTGAAGAATTTTCTACTGTATCAAATAAGTAGTATATTGAACTTAAAACTATGTTTTAATGTACACATTATTTTTCAAATTAAAATATTCTATCTTCATTCTATAAATGTACATAATGTTGCTATAGTTTCTTTTTTTAAGAAAAATAATAATAATGTATGCTGTGAATATCTCGATCTGCATATGAATAACCCGAGGGTTAACATTGTCGAAAAACAGATAAAACAATCATTGTAATTATTGGCATGAAATCATTTTCTCCCCTCCTCTTCCCTAGTAGATATAATTCGTGTACAATTAGGTAATTCTTTTGTAAAAAAGAAGCAAAACAGAAAGAAACTCCTAATTATTTATCAATAAAATTAGATATTGTTAGGGGGAGAGTAAGCGGCAGAGGGGGGAATTAATGTTAGATTTGAAGTTTCATATCATGAACTAATCTAAGTTAGACAACCACTGGAAGCAAGGCAATAACTGAAGTTTCATTATTGCATAGATAATCTTTGTAGTGAAAATCAACAACTTCTACCATAGATCAAACCAAGCTTCTAGAAGAACGCTGAACATTTATTCTAATGAGTTGTTGTTCGATACTTTACATTAAAAACTATAGTCAATACTTATTATAGTGCGATCATTATCTGAGGTCATCAGTGGGTTAATTTGTCATACTCAACATGACTAAAAATTCAGTAGTAAGCACTAAATCAGTTAATATTTACGACTTCAGTTAATTAATGCTATTTCTAATTTGTTTTTGATTACTACATTTTTAATTGCTTTACAAATAAGTGTTGTCCATTTCTTTCATATAACTGTTCACATTTTCTATATTGTTTACCATAGTTTGTCATTAATTTATTCATCTTACTATACTTAAACAAGAAATAATAGTACAGTTCTAACGTTATAAACAGGTATCCAGTATGTGATTGCATTGTTTATGAATATACTATTTCTTTAAATTTGATACAGAGGATAATGTATTTACAATTTAAACTATAAACCATACTATAATTCTATATGCTTACATTTGAACCATTTCAAAAAAGAACTGGAGCATTCAGCATTCTTTGTAACTAAGCTTTCTGTTAATGGATATAATAACATCATAACATTCGGATATTTGAGTTAGATTGTGGTTGGCAAGCAAAATCCAAAATATGCTCTTCGTTCTATTTGGGACTCGTTGGCTGGATGTACCTGCATCTCAGTGTTGATGATCACACTGAGACTCAAACTCAGTTCGTTTCGTGTCAACAGTAGCTTACCAGTCACAATCTAACTAAAAAATTATTTATAAACTATCGCTATATCCAGACAAACCGCATAGGAAGCACATATGGCAATAGAGATTAATTAACTCCAGTCCATGATAAGTCAACAGAATGTTTCATTCTAATTGTAACATTCTACTGTTTCTTAATCGTAATTATCAGTTAAAATCCAACAAAGGATAATACACTGTCCTGCAAAAGTTCAATTTACTAAACCTGACCAATTTTTATATACTTTTCGGGTGAAGGTAAACTTTGTTAGCGAACTTGCACAACCACCAATCACTTTGAAACATCTTTTAACCAATGAAAATGCACTGGTAGATAAAATCATTTATTATTATGAAAAACGATAAAATCTTCAAAAATGTTACAAAGTATACAAAGTTTGTACATTGTTTATGAACTTTTGAAGGTTGGGGACGTGTTCATTGAGTGTAAATTCATAATATGAGCAATATAGGAACTCATCTGTACGGCTCTATATCATGTTGTCCAAGAAACTCCTTCAGACGTAACCAGTATCCTTCGATGTTTTGTGTATAGACACCAGTACTTGGGTCTACAAAATATCTTCCGTAAAATACTACATGGTGAACACATCCAAGTTTACGAAGAGGCCGGTAAGCTCTCCAGTCGTCAGTATAAATTGTGGATTCTAGTAGAACGTACATCTGGGTTATTGTATCAGGGTCCTTGCAATTTGATCTGGGATATACTGAAAATGTCTCTTTCCTAATATTCGGTCATAAATACCAAGAACCTACGAGTGAGATTAAAGCAATTAGGACTTACCCATTCGGTTATTAGCGAACATCTATTATATTTTATCTTTCTTTATAACTGTTTCATCTATTTCAACAATTCCTCCCAAGCCTCCTAGAGATAGATTTCAACGTAACAGCGTTTGTGAGCATATATCTCTACAGTGCTGATACCCTTACACTGCTGACACTTCGCTGACACTCCGAAACAGCATAACCCACAATACAACTAACATGCAGGTTTGCCTTAGTGTCAGTCTAGACTTGCTAAAAACGCTGCCTGTTCTTATTGATTTGTTTTACCCGCAACCATTACAATGCAACATGACTCTATCTCGAGTATCTGTGGATGGTACTTGAGCCATACTGATTGCACAATCATAAATCAACTTTCTACGAAGTAATCCGAAAGCTTGTAGATTACTAATATTAAAGTCCTCATTGAAAATTCCAATCGTTTGATCGAATGTAAGCATTTTGAAGTAGACTAAGTGCACAACCTTGAAACAATTAGCTTGATTCTCATTGGCTGTCTCAAGTTCTCCAGCTAAGTTTAGTTTCTCCACTTGTCGAACTGGATATAACATGTAGAGTTTATACCATTTTGAAAAATTTTACGTATGGAAGTGAAGAACACTCTTGTTAATAAATTCTCATCTAGTTCTACAATTGCCAGTTCAAAATTAATGATAGCATATCAAAAGTAGCTTATCATGAAGTAAATGTATCATGTCAGTATGAAGGATTCTTGAATATGAATTTCGAACTGTGTTGTAAACGATGATTGCTAATGATGAAATAATATTCATATAACATTTTTAACTTGCAGACATCTATACAACAATTGAACTAAGCAAGACTTTTAAACCGAATATATAAGCTACATATGTTGATGACAAGGGTGATAAAACTACCGTCAGGTCGACTGTTTAGTCAAAGACAGATTGATATCAACTAAGAATTTGTAAAATGAGGCGAGTGATAATTAAGAAAGTATTCACATTTCAACAATCCTAATAGTAATAGAACCGATTATTTACACTTCATTTACTTAGTTTTTGCTGAGAAGAGACAGAACTAGTTATTTTTCATGTAACTACTCTTATTTTTGCTATTTTTTATTAATTGTAAAGAAGCGGTAACCAGTACTGCAGTTTATTTTTTCCCGCACTGACCTTGTTATTTGCGATTGGTTGTGGTGGTTATAATTCAGTGAGTTAGATTTGCGGTTAGCGCTCCCGGGGTGTAATGTAGGCGTTGCATCATATCAGTGTTAAAAAGAGTTGCGTCATATAAGGAATGATGTGAATTAACTAAGTGTGGTTTAGATTATGTTCAAACTCACGGTGTGTGATCATGTCTAATAATAATAATAACACTAAGTTTATGTGGTTTGTGGAGATTGGTATTAAGTTTTAGTTGATTGAATTCGTTACAGATTAATGTTGGTAGGGTGCCACTAAAATCCAGAAAGGAGTCCCATACAAGGACAAGACAGCTGTCCGATGCTCCTTGGGTTTTAATAGTACCTTATCAACATCTATTTTTGAAGAATTCAATCAAATAATATTATTAGTGTAGAGATTTATGAATGATAGGAACAAATAAAATATTACTTAAAGAAGTCATGAAAATACAAAAATACCAGATGAATGCATGCACGTTGCTAGAATTAAATCATCGGATATTTAAGACAAAAATTGACTTATTAGATCTTCGGTTAACCACAGCATTATAAATGGCTGAAGAATATTACTTTTGTCTATAGAGCTTTGGCTCACTAACACTTATGGCTATCACTTCTACAGATTTAAAGACGTAAAATTTAACTAGTCTTTGCAGATAACTATGCACAATCTAGATTATAGTAATTGATTAATTCACACTCGATGTGTGATCTGTTTGTACTAAAAGATCTAATATCAAACTGTTGATGTTACTGACAATACCCTTGCTTAATCATGCTAGGAAGTGTGGTTATATATTTTGTTTAATAATCTTGTCATATATACATATACAAGCTAAAATGAGTTACATGATTGCATCATATTGACATTAGCAGTTGTATTTTACAGCACACTTTCACATTCATATGCAGTAATCCTTCATACTGAAGTAATGTATTTGCTTTACAAATGGATATTTTTATTGTGATCGTAAATTTTAAACCGATAGATGTAAAATCTGATGACGTTTTATCAACATGAACACTGTTCGTCCAAATGTCTTTGTTCTGCTAAACATGGGAATCTTCAAACAACAAAGTCACTCAAAAAATATTGATTTAAGATGGTTTATGGAAATTGGTATTTAGTTCAATTGATTTAATTCACCAAAAATTAATGTTTGTCTGGGTACCAATGAAAACCAAGTAGCACTAGAGGGCTGTTTCGTCCTAAAACGGAACTCCTCGGTAGTGCTCTCATCCTAGATGCTGCCCTAGGGGCTTCATTCTGGTGAACGACTAACCCTCTAAACAACTGAGCCAGCATCCAACCATATAATTCTTACTTTCATCTCCAACCTGAAGCTCTTGAGAAGGAATATATTGGTGCACATTACTAAGGAGTTCCATACTAGGATGATACAGTTGTCCAATGATCCCTGGTTTTCAGCGGTACCCTACCAACACTAATCTGTGACAAATTCAACCAATCGAAAAACACATTTTTCTGTTGAAACAATTTTCTAAAATGAATTATTGAAAATAAATGTATGATTATCACCTCGTATTATGCAGTTGTAATTGGATGTTGTGGCGATTTTTGAACGTTAATTTGATAGCACGAATTGATTTGAATTAGATAACCATTGACAGCCAGAATGCGCTGGATAGTTGTTTCGTTCTAGTTTGGGGTTCTTCGGAAATGTGCATCCACGTCTCCTTTTGGGACAGAACCCAGGACCACCAAGCTTAGCTGAAAATTCTTTATCATAGGACCACTCCGTCATATTTAAATCTGTCATTTTGCAACAAATCAGTGCGACTTCAACAACTGCCAACAACTGCCTCACATCATGCATGGTTTAATTTAACTGATCACGCCATATCATTAGAACTTCAGGAATTACCTCGAGAAGTTAGTCACTAGTAAGCTGGTATTGATTATAATTGGGTGTTATGAAGATTGCTGACTACTACGAAATTGTCAATAGTTGTATTGTTTTCTTAAATTTCAATAACTTTATACAGTGACTCTATGATGACTACAAATAAGTTACTTAGAGTAGAAAACTAAATAACACGGTTGACAGCATACATTTTCAAGAATATAGTAATTTATATTCCGTCTGTAAAATTATTAGCAAAGTTGGAATGAAGCATACTGTTCTGCTTGCTAATCGTCATCTGTATATGCCAACACTTAAATATTGATGTATCTTAACTCGGGCATAACAGATTTTACTCTAAACGTCTCATAGTTATCCACTTAGTTACTGATTCAAGCTACCTACTAACTAGGAATTCTCCTTAAATCAAAATACATGTATCAACACAATTCATTCATAAAACATTACATACAATTAATACTCAAACGTTTACGTATATACCATTTTTATATTAGTTTCAACAGTATTTACCATCATATGAAATAGTTCCCAGCTATTTGATAAATAAAATGTTATTGTTCTTTCGTAAGGAGTGAAATCTCTAAACTAGTGAATTCGTCGTAAGTCGTATGACTGAGTTATCAATAGTTACTGAATGATGACTTCAAAAAAAATAAAAATACAGTGAGAATTGTATAAACTACTTAGATAAATCTGTGTATATAACCTTAAATATGTTTTAGGTTTGTCTGTTCATCTGATGTAATAAAAAAACCAAGTTCAACTTGTCTGAACTAACTGTCTACAGGAAGTATTTCTCCTTCTAGACAATTTGAGTAAAGTACTCAAGGAACTGAGTTAACAGTTTTCATTTTACAGTAGTTGTGTGCTAGATTAGAACAAGCGTCTACTGTTAACTGATTTTCAGTAGATGATCATATAATATCAATTTCGTGAAGAACCATTCCTTAATACATATTTTCACTGAGGACAATCTGATCATTGAGATAAGCATTGCTTAGCAAGTGACACTGGCAAGATTTGTGGATAACAACAAAATACAAAGTGATTGTTTGATAAAAAAATTCAAGTCTAGGTTTTGTCTTATTAAAACGCAGTACAGAAACTCAACTTCAAACGAACTACCTGTGCTATTTAGCTGTCATAATTGAAGACTGAATTTGATCAGTCAGTCTTAGTGTATGCATACGTTAAGCTGACGCTTTAATAGATTGATGTAATTAGTAGGCTTGGCACTAAGAGAATTTGTTCACATCATTGGAACACAGGAGGAACGTCAGTCGTCTGCATGTTTTGCCTGATGTACGTATTGAGATATATTGGCACTAGCTTTTGAACAAATATCAGTGTACCCCTGCAGTGGGACAAAATGCTCGTTGCAGGTTCTTTTTTAGTTGAAATTTTAGTATACTAAATACTATTAAATTTTAAATAGAAAACCATGATCAGTGATGTTGACCACTGTAGAGTTAAAGATATCCCTATAACAATTAAAGTTGTTAACATTCGTTCTAGGATTCCAAATACTGTGGGGGAGGGATGTAGACCTGATAATAATGCTTCATATGAATATGAACGAAAATGACATAGAAGACAGATAAATGACAACCACTAACACCAAGCATGGATTTTATTGATGTTGATATGAGTTTTTTGGGTTACTGTCTTATAAAACGATTAGTACTTACTGTTGATTGACTCTTTGTTCTGATGTCTGTCCATTGAAAGGGTAATAACATCTTTAAGTACGCCTCATCTGAACAGTCTAGTCAAGCAGTCGACCAGCTAATTTACTATATTCCACATATTGTCCTTCACTATAACGGAAAGATGAATAGTAGGATTGTAACTAAAAATGGAATTGGCGGAACATCCGGCTAAACACGTCTTTGAGGCACCAGAATAAAATCAAATTCTGTTTCTAAAAGCTATAACTTCAAAATACAGTTTTGCCAAAGAAAGCTCAAAAATTTGACTGACAATGGGAAACTGCATGAAGCCTAGTAAGTTGTTGCTGCAATGAAAGAAAGTAACATGAAAATTTATTCCTTGCATATAGGTATGTAATTATGAGAAAACTATCATCTGTCAAGAATTCAACAATGTGATCACAAAAATGTCGTTAAGTGTAGTCTGATTGCTTTAAACTAACCATATAAGGATTCCTATTTTGACACAGAACAGATGTTTATCATCAAAATATTTCGTAACTGAAACCAGACTCCTTCAAGTAGAACAAAAAGGAAAATTTTAATAAAACCAGCTAAACAAAAGCAACATTTAAGTCCTAATAATTAAGTTAAATTCCCTGTTAGCAATAGTCGTTTAGAAGATAATATTTATGTGGTACCTACATTATTCGAAGTCACAAGATGTTACAGAGCTGTTTCTTTTTCATACAGAGATGCAGTAATGATTCCTTCAGGCATCCAATGCTTTTATTGCTAAAGAAAGACTTATATTTTATAAGTCATTAAATTATAATCCAGTGGTCCATATTTCTATTTACAGTTAATCAGTGATATAAAGAGGTGATTAATAATTGTTATAAGTTGTGACTCTCTAACTTTCTGTGTTTCTGAACTCTATGGGTCAAAAAGTATCATATAGACTTTAGAAAGTAGCTACCAGCAGGTAAGGTTGACAAGTGTAGTTAGTAGCACACCACAATGAAACGGTTTTCGGCTGCATACTGGTTGTTTGATGATGTTCTTTCATGTTATATATTCACCAGTATTGACTTATGAACAAATAAACACATTATTCATTGAATTGCGATGACCTTTGGAGATTGGTATTCCTAGTTAATTGAATTCGTCAAGAATTGATGTTGGCAGAATATCATTAAAAACCGGAGAGTACTGGACAGTTGTTAAAACGATATTTTTTAATCATATGGTTCGATTCCGACTTCACTTTCCTAGTTCAATTCTCTAGTAGTTAAGATTCAGTTAACGAACTCTTGTGAATATCAGTTTGTATTTAATAATCAACATTTTTATCAATTCGGTTTATTTATTCAAGTTTTTACTTGCATTGTTTTTAATTCCTTACCTTAATATTTTCTTTCGTAATTGCGTGTTATGGAAATCATTGAATGCTAATTTCATATCACAAAGCCAGAAGGTCCTGAGTTCGTTTCCTGGTGGGGTCATGGGTGAGCACTGTTGAACAGTTCTAAATTAGCCCTGTACTTCCTGGTTTCCTTTATATTTTTGTTTAAATCATTTAAATATCTGTACTCACAAAATTATTTTATAATTTGATCAAGACTTTGATAAAATTTAACTATCACGTGACTTATTTCCTTCCGAAACTACAGTTAGGGTGACAACAAAGATTTTGCATAAGTTGTAGGTCTCTATATGATTATATTCAGGAATAAATTGAACTGACAAAAAATAGATCAATGGCATATACCATTCATATCCAAGGATTCTACAGAATGAAAAAAAAATTAACAAATCAAAAAATGAGCTTTACTTAAATGAATTAGCTTGTCACTTTGTGAAATAAATAGTATAAGTGTCTAAAATTATACTAAAAATAGAATTCACGATAAATTACAAGAAAGAACAAGAGTATTTTGTGAAATCTAAAAGAAATGTAAAATGTTGTAAAATTACTTTGTACTTAGTTGTCAAGATAAAATAATCACTTTTATGACAAACTCATTTTTATGCAATGATCTATATTTTTTTTATTATGTTCAGTTTACAGCGTTGTCTAGTTGGTAGATAGTTAACATACACATTCTCATCTTTACCATGCTGTTTAGAGTGAAAGACGAACTATTTAGAATGATCATTTCCTTTTACATTTATCTATTCAACTGCTATTTTGGGGCAAGTTACATAGGTTGATGCTATAAGAATTTATATTTTCGTGCTTGTGAGCATCTTTCAGCGTGGCTAAGTAAAGTCATGATTAGCACAGTTAATAACTAAAAGTGCTTGCTGATTTAGTGGAAACGGGACATAACACAAGCGTTAATTGGTCGTTTTCAATAATGTACTATGTTGATAATTGTCTACTAAAGTCAGTGAAACTCAAATTTCTCCAAACAGAAGGATGCAGTCGCTACCTTGACTTAAAGACCAGAGCTTTTTGTCCAAATATATATATACAGCCACTTCTTTTAGCATGGCCAAAGTATGACTTAAAATATCAGCAGTCGAAAGCTAACTCAATTTGCTTAATGTGTATATTGATCTCGGCCCCTCCCAATTTGTATCTTCTTAACTATCATTTCCTTTTTACTTTATATAGTTTATTATTATTGCCACTTATATTTTTGCATTATTATTATTCAGCCCGTTATCACATGAGTTCTTATATAATCAAGGTAACTATTAGCCATAGCCACGGCAGTAGAAGGGATTAAATGTACTTCATTTGTATGCACAGTTTTAGCCTCTTGACCCGTATAACAATCGCCTTTATCGTTTTAAGAACCATGAATTTAACTGGTCTTGGCAGATAACCATTAACACAAAATATTATGGTAAATGGTTGATTTATGTTATCCGGATGACTTGTTTCAATAGGGTAAGCTGATATTGGATTGTTAATGCTTTTGACGACACCTTTGGTTAAGCATGCCAGAAGATGCTAATGAGTACGATGGAGTAAATTCCTTAAGTGTCTACCAGTATAATTTGCTCCACAGGGGCAGTTGAAATGATAGATACAAAATGAAGTGGCAAGCTTAGGTAAATTATCCTTCATTCTTGGTGTCACCATACTGCGGGTAGAAAAAATCAGTTGTTATTTTCCTGTGTTTAATGTTCCTCGGATGAAACTGCGTAACTACAACACTAGCATTTCGCTCGGTGCCTTCACTCTGAATACTAGTAGCATAAAAAAGCGGCTTTTTGTCCACAGTCTTCATTAACTTTTTAGTTGTTTTCACGATAGTGTAGTTATTTATAAACCTTACGTAGTATGCATTCTCCTTGAGGGTTTTAGTCAATGCTTTAGTCTCTTCGTTATTGTTATTATTATATAATAAAGGATTTTTAATAGAATTTCTTTATACTGTAGGGACACAATGCTAAGGAAGTTTATATACTATCCTATCCAAGTGGTTTTACTGTTCAGGTTACTTTTAAGCAAATCACCTGTTCCTTTTGTTGGCAGAACATACACATTCCTATGTATATGGCAGAAAAATCCAGATGGATATTGGATGTACTTATAAGTATGTATAATGTAATGGTTTCTTAAGAGTAATAACCGCGAAACGTAACTCATATTTCAGATGTTATGTGATCAGTATCATCATATAAGTTTCCGTCTTCTTTGAATTGTGTTTTCTTTTTTTAATTATTATGAACAAAATCAAGCTATCTCATAATGGAGTCTACACTTACAAGTAATCACAATATTCAGGTTCTAATTCATTTCAGTAGATTTATTGTGATTAACTGCATCTAAGAGACCGAAAGTTTCTTTGTTAGAAGGTCCTGCATCATAGAAGCTAATTAAGTCGTTCCATTTCCACGAAATATCTTCAAACCACAAAACAACTGTGTGCGAAATACAGTGAACTGGTTTTGGCGTTACAGTGAATTTTTTTGAATTGAATTTATACCCTACATATTGGGTCACTCAGGTGGTTCAAACTGTTGAATGCTAACGAGTTGTAATTAAGCAGTATAAGTTGATTTCTACCAGACTATGGAACCAATTTAGCTGCTTCATATGAATTAGATTACTCATTTGAATGTTGGACTCTTTACGTCTCTTATCTGCTAATTGGGTTGAATTTAATCTAAACAATTTTAAAAATGAAATTGACAAATCAGTGACTGAATTTTAAATATCAACCGTTAGGAACCGACTCAGTGGTCCAATGTTAAAGCGTTCGCCGTGGGGTCAGAGGGTCCTGGGTTCGACCCCCGATGGGGTCGTGGATGCGCACTGATGAGGAGTCCCATACTATGACGGAACAGCTGTCCAATGCTTCCAGGTGATCAATGGTTGTCTGATTCACATAAATTCGTGATACCAAAATTTAAAAAATCAGTAAGAACTTGACTTTTGTTATTATGAACGCTCAAAATCACATCTAGATACGTTATTATCATTTTCAGCTAAGTAGTTTTGTTTGCTGTGTAAGTTCAATGAAACTGTAGGTGATAAGATAATCGAATTAATTTAGAATTTTCTATAGAAACATCACTGATTACAGCCTTTAATTTTCAAGTACTAAATCGTTTGTCTGAACACCTCTCACCATCCTCTTTAATTCAAGGAATCAGGGAGTATGTTTAGAATGTGATTTAAACTGAATACGGGAATTCATACATTGGAAATAAGTAAATCATTTGGAATTACAATGAGATTTCACGCCAGATAATTTTTATGCACTGATTCAGAAGCGATATTTACATTTAATTATGTGAAATAAATGAGAGTGAAAATTATATCAACATTACTGTTGATACAAGATTTGAATAAATTATTTAAACGAATACGGCCATTCAAACATTACTTACTGTTTGTTTAAAGAGCAAATAGGAAATTAGATGTAAATAAATCATCCTTGTTGACAAGCCAAACGCAAAATAAAACTTATTTCAAGGAAACAATTAGCTACTTGGGTTGAGTTGGGGTTGGCAAGCGGAATCTAGAACTCGCATTTCATCCTACTTGAGTCTTGTTAGGTGGATGTACCTGCATTCCAGTGTTAATGTTAACACTGAGACAAGAACTTAGTTCGTTTCATGCCAAACGCCAACGTAATTATCACAAAGGACGTACAGGAAGATCCAAATATACACTAGTTATAGATAATTAATTGTTTCATGTCTAACTTGTCCTTTACTTTACCAGTACAGATAATCCCTTGCGGCATGATGATGATGTCAAACTGTACACCATATACGAATATCTCCACAGGAGCAGTCGAACTAATAAATACATATAGAAGTGGCGAATTTGGACAATCTCTCACTGTGGTAGAAATTAAGGGCCAACTGTAAAGTATTACGTTGAATTTCGCCGCATAGAAAGTTTTTAGATATATTTTTTCCATCCTCTGAGTTATTATCCCACTGACAACATAATTTTTAAACCATAGTTTTATAAATAATTTCTTTTCTAAGACAGTCATCAACTTAGAATTCATCTGGTTTATGTCTTTACTAATGAATTTTGTTGGATAACCGTTGGTACTAAGTAGATTATGAATATGACTAGCTCTTATTCAGTTATATCATAGGATCAGATTAACTGAACTTGGCACATATTATAATTATAATTACGTTTCTTTTATGTCTATGTGGTATAGAACAGCATAAATGGGTATATTATCCAAGTGACAGTTTTTGTGTATATGTATCCCTAGTGGAACATCTACTTATCAAGTTGACCGAGTAGCCAGGAATGAGATATTTCATTCTTTATCTAAGGTGAAACTAGTTCATGGTTAGACGTTTTTAAACATTCCAAATGAATTATCCCTTACCATTCCGTTATTTAATACCACAAAAGTATCACCTATTTAAAAACAGTAAAATTATAATTGGCTGGTGACATGTTAAAGTGGTTCACTTTGTAAATTAGCAAGAAAAGTCTGCAAGGGTGGAGCTATTAGTGATACCGTATCTGCTCCATTGGGTTGCCTGTAGTACCCACTATTATTTTTGGAAATGCACATTCATCACACATCTGAGTATTTATTTTTCTATTGTTAAACCAGCAATTAAAGCTTTCCTTACAACTATCCATAAGTTTACTGCAGATAAAGTTCACCATTTCTAATAACTGGACGTTGGTAACTAAAGACGATACATCCATTGATATCACGAACTTGTCTTTGACTGTAAGATTTGTTATCTTTTTGACAAACTCGAACAGTTTTTTTTTGTTATTGCCCACTATTTCTTTGTGAATTAGGTTTACACTTGTACTAAATTATAATGCTAAACTGAATGTGATATTTCACAACGAAATACGGATTGTCTGGATTCACCATTTATATGTACATTCATCATTTTTTGTATGTATGTACCATCAACATAGAACCTGGCACATGTGTGCATCGGTTCAAGTTGCCATACCACCATGGCACCACAAGATTAACGCCACCACCACTAGTAGAAATCACTTCAATAAAATAAAATAATAATAGTAACAAGGAGTGTAAACATATAGAATATGGTTCAGGAAGCGTAGAAAGAAAGTTAGGGAATAATTTAAAGCTCATGATTTAAGGAAGGACAATGAGTGAATACATCTGCGCCATTGTGACCGATTCTGGGCCATGTAACTAAGTGTTTCTAACCACTGGTTACGGTAATCGCGAGGACCCCATCCAGGTAGTCTGCAGCTACCGACACGACTTAAACCGGCAGTCAGTGACTTCATGGACTGATGCCATGTTTTAGTTTGGCCACCTCTAACTCTATTCCATCCTATTCCTATATCAGCCAGCATTGCGTGTCGAGGAAGACAGTGGTTGGGCATACGCAACACATGTCCCAACCACCTCAGTCGATGAAGATTCACAATCTCATCGACTGACTTACCACATTTGCCTAACACCTGTCGTCTAATCTCGTTATTACTTACTCGGTGATCCCAGCTAACGCGAGCGATGTTTCGTAGACATCGATGGTCAAAAACTAATAACCATCGAGTGTCATCTACCCTTAATGGCCACGTCTCACACCCATACAGTAAGACAGAGCGAACTGTTGCGCAGTACACTCTCTCTTTCGTTGAGAGACGAATATCTCGTCTACGCCATAGGTGACGTAAGTTGGCAAAGCCAAACGAGCTTTTTGAATTCGTACTGAGATTTCGTCAGAGACTAACCCATTAGGGCTAATCAGAATTCCAAGATAAGTGAAGTGGTCGACGTGCTCAACTACTTCACTCCCTATCTTTAGTTCAGGTGTTGACGAAAACCAGTCCTGGAGCAATAGTTTGCATTTAGAGGGGGATAAACGCATTCCGAAGATGCTTGCATTCGAGCTTATTGCTGTTAACAGCTTCTGCATCTTATCAGCGTCTTCGCCGAACAGGACTATATCGTCAGCATAAACTAAGTCAATAAGTGGATCTCCTGGTAGGAGATCAATTCCTGAAAAGTCAGACGATGAAAGTGTAATTTCTAACAGTATGTCAACTATGAAATTAAAGGAAAATGGGGAAAGTGGGCAGCCTTGACGGACACCACTTTAGGTTACGAGTTCAGATGACAGTTCGCCATATGCTCTGACACGACTAATAGTGTTTGAGTAACGAGCCTTAACAAGTTTTATGTACTTTTGGGGCACGCCTTTCAATGAAAAACACTGCCATAGAACTTCACGGTCTACATAGTCGAATGCCGCTTTCAAGTCAAGGAAAACCACTATTGTCGGCCGGCGTAAAGTATGTCTGTGTTCTAAGATCTGACGGACGGTGAATATCTGGTCTATACAACCGCGACCAGGTCTGAAACCAGCCTGATTTTCTCGTATTTGTAGATCACGAGTTGCAGTTAGGCGTCTGATAATTATAGAAGCTAGTATTTTAGACACTATATTAGTCAAACTAATTCCTCTATGGTTATTACAGGATGAAAATAAAAGAAAAAATTTCATCATTTTAACTATAACTGTAAAGAAAGTTATATATAATACACAAAGCAACATCTTCATCATTATGTCATAAGATCAGTTAAACAAGTGATAAGCTAAACAGATTAAAAGTTCGATTCTGACCCATTAGATTAACACAGATCATTGAATCCTTCTTAATGAATCTTTTAGAGTTAACAGTCGTATGTTTTTCATTCCGCAATATTTAAGAATATGGTTCAGCACATTTTACTTCATATGGAACTGACTAAATTTTTATTCAATGTTCAATTAATCCAATGTGATAATATAAATTTCTTCAATTCAATCTTAAAAATAATGTTACATTAAAAATGCTTGATTTCTTATTGTATGTAATTTACTTATAACTATAGCCGATTTACAGTATAGTTTATTACCTGTCCAATGTTACATTCTAGATCTTAGATAACTTCACTGACCAGTGATTCTCACTATATAGTTCTCTATCTGGTGTTATCTAGTTATAAATTATTCCATCACAAATGAAGAGAAAATATGATGCAACTACTAAAATTGTTTACTGAATTAAAAGTGAATTGAGAAAAAGAACCATTATAACTTACATAACCGAGTTTATTTTAAAACACATTCATTTCAAGAATATACAATTAACTTGTCATGTTCACCAAATTGTCGAAAGATCTCACCGAAACGAATGCAACCATCGAGAAAAAAAGACTTGATATATTTAAAGCTTGTCGGTTCAGCACTAAGCTGGAACAGGAAGGACATTAGAATGATGAAACGATCAGTCTAGAATTTAGAGTTAAATTACATACATTCTTATATGTGCATACTAACTTAAATGATAAAACAACTCTTTTAGAATAATAACATCAATATGAAATATAACTATTAATGATAGAAAAGTGGGTAGTTGGTGCATTAATAATCAGTTCTACTTCATGAACGGAATATGACGTTAGAATATAGTTTACATCTTTAGTGTAATAACTCTTCATTGGCAACCTAATAATTTAGTCGAGAAAAAATGAAGTCATTAAAATCACTAAAATCGAAACCTTCTTAAACTAAACAACTTCAGTATTCAAAACAATCTTTTTCATTGAATAGTTTTGATTAACGATTCACGAGACACTTTATATGTAAGATAATCTGATGTGCTATCAGATATTTGAGGGCGGTTTTCACTTTCTGACTACCCACACCATATAAAGATAATACGTCTTGAGGTACTCGAAGGAGAAACTGGATTAATGTTGGTCATAGTGACCTGTGAACACCATCGTAGATCCCAAGGGACACACACGACTTTGTTATCGGAATTTTTTGAAGTGTTAGCTCCATTCTTCAAAAAGCCTTTACCTTCGGATACAAAACTCCAAGGAGTAAAGTGAGGTGTGACATCTTTAGAGTTGACCTTTTCTAACCCCTTCCTCCCCTTAAGAAAGCGGTATTACTGAAGGTACTGGTTATCCTAGGGAAACAGTTTACTGCTATTACATCCCGTAGAGGTCAGCAGTACGACTTTGCCCTCAGATTTTAGGTTTCTTCTTTTTATCTTATCGCTCTCCAACAGACCTGCTTGGCATGGTAGGATCTAGAGAAACATGCGTTCCAGCCAAAATGGGTCAAGTTGGGTCATCATGATAGGCAAGCCCGACCACTACATCAAGAAAGAAGCTACAGTCGGGAAGATGCTGATAAAATATGGAATATTCTGATTACCTTAGGCATCAGTGTGAACTTGTTTGGGATGCGATTCTCCCCATCCAAATGCCAAATCTTGTTTCAGGATTGGCTTGCTTCGGTATTGAAATTAGTGAATGGGAGTGAAAGAGTTTAATGCGCTGACCACATCACTTATCTTGGGAGTCTCATCAGCCCTGATGGTCTGGTGTCTGATGAAATCTTGGTTCGCATGCAGAAGGCTTTTGTCTTATCACTTGTGGCGTAGACAAAACATCTGTCTACTGACCAAAATAGGCGTTTACTGTACAGCAGTTCGATCCGTCTAACTTTGTGGATGGGAAACATGGCCATTAAGGATAGTGGATATTCATAGGCTTCTGGTATTTAATCATAGATGCCTTCAAATCATTGCTCGTGTTTGCTAGGACTACGGAGTTAGCAATAAGTGGGAATAAAATAGTAGATAAATATGGTAAATTGATTAATGTAGTAGTGGATTTTCGTCAGCTGGTGGGGGTGGTTGGAATATGTATTACGTATGCCCAACCACTGCCTACCTTGACGAGCGATTCTGAATGGTGTAGGTTTAGGCTGGAAGAAAGCCAGGGTCAGCCAAGCCAGAACATGGGACTAGTCCATGAAGTCACTGACAATTGGGCTGAGCCATATTAATAGGTGCAGACTACCCGGCTGGTATCGTCGTGATGATCGTAACAAGTGGTTAGAGACTTTAGGTGATATGGCTCAAAATCATTTGGAATGGTGCAGGTGCATTAATTCATTGTCCTCTTCCAAAGTCTTAGCTTCTGAATTCATCATATTTTTTTGTTTACTGAATAATGTATATATCTTTAAAAAAACCTTATCATCAGTTTCTAATCTTTACCATTAATACCGACTCTGTTAATACCTCCACTACTTTGGAATTTAATCAGACAATTTAATCTCTATCTATTAATTGATGCATGACAACATGAACTGATGTACGCACGTACAAAGTTCTACGTTGTTACTGACTGACTGACTACCTTGAACACTTCTCTATGGAATTAAAATACTTTGAAGTATTCACTGCGAATTCTGCTATATAATTGAAACGTTTTATAATAAACTGAAAATATTCAAAATCTCAAGTCTACAAAATCTTGAGCCTTGTCATCCCAGCATTTGTCTATCCATTTGTATCCGTACTTAAAAGATTATTTGAAGGTAGACTTTTGTAGCCAGGCGAGAAAAGATAGAATCAATTGTATTGAATGCCTAATCAATCATTTTATTGAGAATAATGAATCAGTAAATATGAAATGTGTTAAACAATAAAGTTTTATCTTTACATGAAACTAGCATGATTGAAATTTAATTAAAGCACGAAAAATTGTTACACAGTGATCTTCTGGTCATACACAAACCTAAAATTTCAGGAGTGACTAACAAGTTAACCTGTCGTTCGTTATTATTTAAGGATTGGATGATGCCTTTTGAGTGCCACGTGAATACTTCCACATGATCATTGTTAGATTGTTCATACCTAGTCATAAGAGACCCTTCTTTAATGTCTGACAGAACACCTAATAATTACACTGAACCTCCCATCCTACAATATCACTGTTACCAATGTAACTATTACCTATGCTTAAATTAACATTTATCATGACAAGAATTACACTCATCTTGTAATAATGCATTTTATATCTAGTCCTAATTTATGATATTTTATGTGAAGCATAAATCTACCAAATTCTACTTGAAATTTATTTTTGTTAGGAATTGTTTCTATTTAACAACATTTGTTTTGTTTTGACATTGGATTCATTCGCTGTTTGACTAAACGTGTTTAAAGTGAATAGTCATTCGATTGAAATGGTTTGTAAAGATTGTTATTAAGTTAAGTCGATTAAATTCGTCGCAGGTATATGTTGGTAGGATAGTATTGAAAACCATAAAGAACTTGACAGCTGTTTCATCCTGGTATGGGACGACTCAACAGTTCCACCCTAGATCCCGCCCCAAGGTCTTCAGGTAGGCTAACTTCTTTCCTCTGCAACAATGGACCGGCACCCAATTATATAATTCCCACCTCCATCAGTTTGTGACATAACGCGACGACTATCGTTGTCAGTGGTGATAACTGTCTCACTCTTGACATGTTTGAATTCCACCCCCCAGTCATGAATTTTTACTTATGCTTCAGGAACATCCCGAAGTTAGTCATTAGTGAACTGATAAATGTAAGTGAATTAAGACGGTTTGTAGAGATTGGTACTAAGTTTAGTTGACTGATTTTGCCACGTATTTTAAATAGTACCCTGCCAACATCAATCTGTAACGAATTCCATCAACTAAAACTTAACACCGATCTGCAAAACAATTCAGTCTACAGGATTTTATAAATACACATATTTAATCCTCTTTTGTGTCTGTCTACATCACTGTTACTAACATAAAAATATGTTCGTTCGAGGTTATCTGTGGTTCTAAAACCAGACAATCTACTTCACGAAATTATCCGTATTTGATAAAACATATGATTCATTATGCTTACTAAATGAAAGTGTTAACAATCTTCGTACACTTCTATTTTATTAACAACTATATTCACTTTTATTTTTCACATCTCATCTATCATTTACATCGATCTAGGAAAATGTAAGGGAACAAAAGAATTCACAAAATCAACATTTACCATACTTCATCATGAAAGTGAAGTACATAATTTAAACAACGGAGTCACCACATAAATATTCCTTGATCAGTGATGTGACTAATGATAAATTCTAATATCGTCTCTACTATATAAAAAATATCAAGTGGTATGAATATCAAGTAAACTGCCTTCCATAACTTATAATTTTGGGATATAGAACTTTACATTAATCACCACTCAACGCAAACTAAAGGTTGTTCCATTTAGCTTAAGTAATAAAATGTTAATTGTAATTGTATACAACAATGCTACATTTTATGACGAAAATTGTAGTCTTATTAGAACATAAGTTGTTATTTTATTAATAATTTCAGACTCATTTGTTTTACCATTTCTATGCTCAGTATCTATTGGATGACATGTCACTGAACTTCGTACAGTACCTAGTCCATTCAAACATACATTCTTCGAGATATGTTTAATACATTGTAAAGATGTCCGACACTCTGTTCTTCCAACATACCTGCTTTTCCCTGCGAATGTTAACTGGTAAATACAATTGGAAGTGACATGAAACGGATATTTGTCCGTTCCTGTTTAATTTGCTGAACATCGTGTTGTGTACCATGTCAGTAATGTGGTCGTCGTGAATGTTTATTTGAAGGATGTTTTAAGTCTTTGACTGAGTTTTTTGGCTATTTGGTTACATCTAAATATTAATCGAATGAATACCCGTTTCGTTTTTGTTGGGAGATGTTAGATACCCAGAAGTCTGTAGATTAATCTAATATTTTTGTGATCCTTTTGTAGAAATTTTCTTTTCTCGTTTTCGGGCCAAAACGCGCCCTTTTGTTTGTGCTACCCATTCAGTAAGATGCTAAATCTTACTGGTCTGTTATTTGTTTTAGTACGCAATTTCGACACATCCAAGAACGTTCACTTTATTGTATATAACGCATGAGTTGAGTATTTGTTAATTGTCTGATTGGCTGCTTCTTGATGACGTTAAACTTCTTCCTCTAGTTATCTTAGCTTGGGCGCTGGAGAGTGGCTTAGATCCACCTGTTGTTGTGTCACTAGTCTCACATTCGTCAGTAGGTATCAAGGTATCATTCTGAATAGCAAACCCTGGCGCTTTTAGAATTTTTCAACTTCGGGTTTTTAATTGCAACTGTTGCTATATTTCTTAAGGAATGTTCCAGGGTAGCGATTTTTACCAAGATATTCCTTCACAAAATCTTCAAGTTTATCAGTAATGCACAGTCGTCTAGCTCTATATTGAAGTAAATTCACTAACTAGCGTTTGTATTTAATTGGGTGAATGTCATGAAAATGGAAGTATTGTTCATTTTTGTGTATCCCTCAGGAATATAAACCTTTGACAAGCTCCGTCATCTGTTCGTGAAATTCCTGGATCTAGGAGTCAGATGGTGTTGTTATTTTCGTATTCTTTTGTATATTTGACATTGAAATGAGCTTTATTAAAGGTATTAAGCAATATTATTGTGTGATTGAGGTATACTGAAAATAGACTTAACCAGACTTGTACTATTAAGTTAAAAAATAATTCAGTTTCAATTTAATATTACTGTCAAGATGATGGCGAACCTTTATAAATCCATTTAGGGCTAGTACTCGCCGACGTATTTATAGCCAGTTTAGTAAAGATGAAGTTAGCCCCTACAGTAAATTAAATAAATATTACACTGAAAGTACGTTGATGATACATTTATCTCATATAACAATATAAGTAAACTCTAGAATAATCGTCTTATTTATTTATACATACTCTAAATCCAACTGGTTTACAACTTCATCTGTAAAACAATATTAAGATATTTCAAATCAATAACCCATAGATAGCTAACTATAATACAACTAAATGCAATGAATTTAAAGCATCTCCTAAATAATGTTTTTCTTGCTTTATTCACATTTATGATAGGCGAATAAATAGCTTAAAGTATTATTTAAATAACATTAAAACTAAATCAACTAATTAATTAAAAATTTATTTAAAAAAAAACAATATTATGTAATTAATATTTAAGTTGGATTATGATATATGTTTCGTCCTATTTGAGACTCATCAGATGAATGTGTATATATCCTAATGTTAGTTTACGCCGGAACTCGAACTCAGTTCGTTCGATGTCCAATGTCATCGGCTTCACCACTAGTCTATGATAAATCAACGGAAAGATTCAATTACTTTCTATTTAAATATTACATAAACAAAAAAAAAACTTTCTGATGTGTAAGAAAATGTATTTTAGAAAAATAATTTATTTATTACTTTGCATGATTCACAATGTTTAATCTGTGTTTTAAACATGATGAATGAACTATGTGGTTATTAATAAGTTTCATAGTTAATGTAAATAGTTTATTTTATATTGTAGAACTTAAAGTCTACAGAATAGATTATAACAGTTATGTTATTATCTACTTTAAAATAACAATCTGATTTGAGATCATACACTAAAATTTAGTCATAGTAACTAAAAACAACTAATATTTAAAGGGTTTTATTGAATTTTCTAAAGTTTTCTTTTTTTCTCTTAAACTAAACAAACTTTTTTTTCTTAGAAATGAAAAGAAAAAAAAAGAGAAAAACAAACGAATAAAAATTATCATTTAAAAATTTCAGACACTAGTCATTATTTATTGGAAGTGTTAAGAGTGAAACAAAAAAAAAATACAGAGAAACTCCTGTTTATCTCATGTGATTTTATCGTCTAGGCAGATGACATATTAGTTATGTCATTAGTGTTTATCACATGACAATTGTCTACTTTTTCCTTTAAAAAAAATAGTATATATCAATTATATTTCATTATGATGAATTTACATTATACATCAGTATACTACTAATAAGATACCCAGTCATATGTATGTACTACACAGTTAGTAAGACATAAATCATAGTTATGATTATGGTAATAATAATATTAATAATAAATAATAATCAAATAGATAATAAATAGTTCGATTGAGGTGGTTATTTTTGTGGATATTGGTAATTTATATGATTGATTGTCACAAATTGATGTGGGCAAGGTATCGTTGAAAACCAGGGACTACTGGACGGCTGTTTCGTTATAGTATGAAACTTCTCAGCAGTGCGAACCTAAGATTCCGTAATAGCTGCTTCAGGTACCCAGCCAACATTAATCTGTTACATACTCAATCAACCAAATTACCAATATTCATAAAAATAACCATCTCAATTGAACTATAATAATGAGCTCACTAGTGACTAAGTCCAGGATGTTCGCCAAGCTCTAGTGAGAAGTCGTGACTGGTGGTGTTCAGACTGGTTGAGAGTGAGACACTTGCCACCAGTGACACTGGATGAATGTCGCACTATATATATATCACAAGTTGATGGAAGTGGGAATCCTACCACTGGATGCCGACCAAGTGGTGCAGAGAGTTAGGTGCTCGCTGTTAACCTAGAGCAGCTGGTGCAGAATCTGGGGTGTACACTGCTCATGAGTTCCACACTAGAACGAAACAGCTGTTCAGTGCTCTCTTTTTTTTTCAAAGGTATTCTGCTAACATCAATCTGTGACATATTCAATCAACTTAATAATAAATCATTATTAAAGACAATATTTGAGTTGACGATGCCTTCTTGTGATAATATTTTAATAAGAGTGTAAATGAATAGCGGTTGACACATATTCCATATAAACCAGTCAACATTCATTAAAGATATAGTTTGGTTAAGAGTGAAATTTAAAATTTATTTATTGTCTTATTTTGAATACATTCTACATTTAAGTACTGTTTTATAACAAATAACTAAAACGAAGTGTTTGTATTAACTTCAAACTATAATGGATTGTCTAATAACCTAATGAGATCATATAGTCAGTAATTAGTTTGATTGATATAGTGTTAATAGTAGGGGATTTGTAAGTGTGCATTGTTGAAGACTATAAGTGGTCAGTAACTGTAAGGATTACCTTGATATATACATTCAGTCATAACAAAAAGATTTTTCACTGCTTGATAGTTTTCACTGGTTGATTGATGAGTAAATTCAGAAAAAATTTAGTAATACTGATTAGATCAAACTGTTCTTACAAATTAATTCAATCTGAGGAATCAGTAAACTTTAATTGAAAATTCTGATTCAGGCAATTAAGTAAGAATAAAACAAAGCTAAATAATTCTTCTTTGCTATTAGTTTCCCATTAGGCTATCACACTAATATAAAATGTTTAACCCGTATGGCTTTTTACAAATGATATGGTGAATAATTTTGAAGGCCCTCCTTAGATCTCCATAGTATCCAATATCCACTAAGTGTTGTAGAAACTAGTCCTTAATTATTTTTATAAGTCCTTTCATCGACCAAGCCGGGTGATGCGCACAATGTAACTGGCTCCACAAGTGCAGTTAAATATTTAAATACACATTGATGTGGTTTATTTAGGCATTTTGTCCTTGTTTGAAGTTATCATTATCGGAGGTTTATAGTATACCACTTTCGATTCAGTTTCATTAAATGTTTTATACAGTGGCTCCTTCAGCTATTGTGTCAATGTGTCACTAGCACTGTGATTTTTAAACTGTAGTTCCAAGAATAAAGATTGTTTTAGAACACTTATAAGGATGCGTTTTGTATTTCCTAGGTTAATGTGTTTACTGATAAATGTGGTTAAGTAGCTATTGTTACTAATTATATTGCAGATATTATGCAATTCTTCATCAGTAGTGTCTTCAGAACACATTAGTTTGATGTGATTGGTCAAAAGATTAGTCATATTCTTCTTGTATCTCATTGGTACAGAACTCTGAAATTGTACGTACTGACGTATGGAACATTTTCTGTGTACTCTACATTTCGGCGTTCAATCTTTCAATCTTCATTGCTTATAAAATATCTAGTAAGGAGATGCTATTAATTTGTTCCTCCTCTAAAGAAAATATAATTGATGAATGAATGTGATTACATGTGTTGAGTAAAATAAACTATTCTTCTTTACTATTAAGCACCATACGTGTGTAATCAGTGTAGTTGCAGTAAAATGGTAGTTGATTAATTATATCTTTAAGTAGTTCATTCACTAGTACTGAAAGGTAGAAATCAACAAGCATAATATATCCAATGATGACCTGATTGTTACCCCATCTGATTGTATATAGAATTGTTGATTGAACTGAAAATGGGCATTCATCGTACATCTGATAATTAATTCTTTTATTCTAAAAACAATAATTCCGGTTTCTATTTATCTGTTTATGAGTATATTCAAAACATAATCCATTATTTCTAATAGTGAATTGTTGGTCGATATATAAAAAATGTATCAATCATATAGATACCTTTTTATCATTGAATAACATTAGCTTAAAAATTAATAAAATATAACCAGGAAATAAATAACTATTTCTATTTTAGATATGAACTCATAAATGGCAAATGATCAGTTTAGTAAATTTTAATTGTTGTACATAGTTTAAATGTATCTGGTTGTTTATATTTTCACTATTCAACGGGAAAACATATCCGCTAAAGTGCAATTTTATTGACAGAGAGAAAACTATCATTTGTTGAATCATTCTATGTTGAACATTAAGTGAAATTATAGACATAAATCATTAGATTTCAACTGTACAATCTCATTATATCATTATTACAAGGTAATAGAAGAAATAATAAGATCATGTGTATGTAATGTCTTAGGTTCGTACTCGTGTGAAATCATAATTTAAATCATTACAATTTGTTTTTAATGAATATTATGTTCACTCTGTAGCTAATTTATTACACTATGCTCATGACATTTAACGGAATAACTATCGAATTCAGTTAACCATTTTTTGAAATCGTAGAAATTAATTGATTGAAATTAATATAAAATCACAATGTAGATATCCTGAACGGAATATGCTTTATTTTGTCCAAGTAGGGGAATCTTCATGCTCCTACTACTTCAACTAGCATTCATTGTCATTGGTAATATCTCTCTCACTCCCTAATAAGTCGCGCCAACCTCAAAGACCATGGATTCAATTCCATTGTGGAATCAAGGCGGTGGGGTATATAACTTAGGAGCTCCATACTAGGACAAAACATCTGTCCTATACTCCTTAGTTTTTTAATGACATCCCACAAACATCAATCTGTAACTCATGTAAACATCTAAATGTAATGCCTATCTCTACAAAATCATCACAATTCAATCATAGTAACATATCTTTGAACACTTTATTGTTGATTCATTTTTTACTGATGTTTCTTTTTTTTCTCTCTCTCTCTCTCATAGCAACATCACGTTACTATCTAATGAATTATTTGTCCTAAATTAAGTAAACTATTTAATCACATGTGTTTATTGTATAATTTTATTTATTTATATAAAGAATTAATCGCCCACGTCTTGTTGTCTCCTTTTTACATTAGACATGATAAAAAAAAAAAAATTTACACAATCAAAGTAAAAAAAAATAGTTGATTTACTGATAAGATGATAATTTGTTTCTCTTCTAAGGTTTGGATAATGCAATAAGTAGACGAATTTTATCAGAGCTATGTGATGTGCATATTTGCGCAATACATTTCGAACAATCTGATCACATATACACTTGTTAAGGCGTTTATATATGAAAAAATAAAGGTCACTAGACAATTAAGAGTATAAGCTAAGTAAACAAAGATAAGTAAACGAAGATAATAAAGATTACAATGTAAGTAACACTCTACCAAGGTAGGTTGAGGGAAAGTACAAATTGTTTTTGAACACACAAGGGGGGTTTGAACTTTCGTATAGCTAAGGCTTCAACAAACTTCAGTATACGTCCTAAAGTACTTTTATACAACACCACAAAGGATGATTTGATATCAACTATGTGGCCTGTCTCAACTAAGTGTTTAGCGATAGACGAAGAGGGTTGTTTATCCTGTACTTTTATTTCTCCTTTCGAGTCCATTTGTTTTTAGAGCCATTAAGGTGTGCGTACAGCTACCCTTATATGTAGATCACGACTGTTCCTCCTTATGTATGTGTGTCCACACACACACGTAAATTGATAGATACAGTGGAATGTGATGCATTCGTTTACGTGCTGTTTAGGTTTGTTGTGAATCAATGCCATATACTTTTCTATTACAACTACCTTCGCTGCATAAAATGTTCTGTTGATAACCGACTTAAGCCTTTGTTTTGACACCAGGCTATTTGAATCACCTCTAAAGGGTAATGTGATATAAACTGATTTTTTGGGTGCTAGTAATACAGTAGGTTTCACCATACTGCAACATTTCCATCGATTTATGGACTTCTTTGGATATCCGTTCAGCATTAACGTATCTGTCAGTAATTTGTCATTTTCTTCAACAGTGTCATAAGTGCATATACGATTAGTCCTATTAAATAAAGCTATTACTAGGTTCTTTTTATAATGCACCGGACATTAACTATGGAAGTTCATATACTGCCCAGTTCATGTAGATTTTCTGTAGACAGAGAGTTTGATTGAGCCATCATCCCTCCGACTGATTAACATATCCAGGAAAGGGAGTTGATTATTATTCTCCTCTTCACAGGATAAACTAATACGATTTTGTATGGTATTCAGTTGCCTTAGTAACCTATTTGCATCATCGATTTTCGTGCAAATAATTAGGATATCGTCAACGTTTATATTATGTGATTTAGAGTTGGTTATGGAAAAATTAACTACCACTTCATACTTTAAATTAAGAAGTTATTTACAATATAATAATCTTTATTATTACTATTAACTTATATGAATTACTTTAGTAATGTTAATAACTTATTCAAAGTGTACACCAAAACCTATCACCATGAATGACAATTTCTTATTGAATCATCCTAGAAATTAATTAAGATCGAGAAATGTATTATGGGATAAATGATTTTCATATTCTAATAAAACATAACAAAAGACTATTATTTAAGCTAATAAATAATATGATATGATAATTATCGCATAGATGAATTAAGCTGAGATTTCACGGAAAATATTCACTTCAAGAATCAAAACAAATTGGTGGCCTGTTTGACATCTTGGGCTACCATTTTTCCAAATACCTCGACAGGTTACTTCTGTTTTTGTTTTAATGACACAGTTATGTCTCAAAATTGCATTATGTACACACGCGCCTGTATAAAAATCTACGACATGTCATGAGTAATACAGTGAGATCTAAGTAAAGACATCATAGTGACTAGCAACACTCGTTAAAATAAATCACTATTCATCAAATGTCTATTCTTAAAATTCCTAGTCTTAACTGCGGATCACTTATTGATAAAGTGAACTACATACAGTTTTTTTTGTAGCTTAAACATATGGCGTAACTGTGATTTAATCACAGTGGAAGAATCTTGGCTACATGAGTTCTATGACGACGTTTTGGTGCCACTAAAAGGTTTACGGATTTTTTGTCAGATTTGGTCTATCATCAAGAAAGGTGTGGTGGTGACGTTGGTACTTTCGTGAATACGAACTGGTGTAAAATTAATCATGTACCGTGTAAAACATCTGAATAAATATAATTACATACATATATTTGCAATGTTTATATAACCCCGAAATACGCACCATCGGTACTATCTCACTCTGCTGATGATTTCACCGAGTTTGCTGCAATTATTCTCAATGTGTACATGAAAAAATAGTAACGTTTTGAGAAACGGTATGCTGAAAATTCATATTGTACTGAACATTCTATTAAATAAAGCTATTATTATTATTATTATTATTATTATTATTATTATTATTAGTAGTAGTAGTAGTAGTAGTGGTAGTAGTAGTAAAGGCTGTTAGTTGAAGCTGTTATTGAATAAGCATAGAATGTTTTTACGTTTATTTGAATAATAGTAGGTAATTGTTCTTATTTAGGTGTTTCCCTCAATACAATTCAAGGATTGCTTCATCAGTCTAAAGAAAAAGCTAATTTCACATTGCATGTTTATGTGTAAATCTGTTACTAAAGGTGATATTGTTGAATCATATCCTGAAATGAAGTTTTAGAAGAAACATATTTCTACCCAAAACCTACATATCGATTAAAGGTGATTATGGAATAAGTTCATTGATGAAGCATTCATTATAAGATATACTGCGATCAACTGCCACAAAATTGATCTTAACATTATCATGTGATTGAATAACTTCAGTTGAACAGTGTACATTTGAACTGCAAATGATTTCCAACAACTGTCTCGATTATGTGTTATGAGCAAACAGAATGAACTACAATGCTATACTACTGCATCATTTCATAGTATCTTGCAGAATGCACTTCAGAACACATTAAGTTTTATTTAATTATTTATTAGCTTTTATTTTAGGCATCCAGCAATTATTGTATTCTGTCAATTCATATAACTTATTGCTATAAAATTATAAAAGTACTTTATAGCTTAAGATTCATCTATGGATTATGCTCATTGGAGTCGGCTATTTCAGGGGATTGTGACTGAATTTAAGAGGTGACTCTGCACCTAAGGTAACATAATCAATGAAGTTCAGTCAAATAAGGTCAAAGGCCGTTACTTATCACTAACACTTGATGAGGAGAAGCAATCTAAATAATTTATTGAAATTAGAAATACAAATCATTGAGCATTTACTTAAAGGTCTAAAGATTACAAGCTCTCCGTAAAGCCTGAAGGTCATTTGGTCTGACTGTGTTGGGGTCAGGTTTGCTCATTGATAATGAGTCCTATGCTAATACGAAATAGCCGTTTTGTACTTTCCTTTTTTCCATTAGTTGTCCCACTAAGGTCGCTCGATAATGTGAAACTTCAATGTCGACAATCTCGATAACACCCGTTAATAACATTTTGGTATCAGTTTCTTGATTAAACTATTGCACACAATCCGACAGCTTCGTCTCCATGTCGCAGGATACCATCTGTCCTGGTTAAGAAAAATGATCAGAGAAATTGTTGAAATGTTCAATTAATTCCTACTTGAATAACACAAGGTATCCAGTAGATTTTAATAAGTTCTTCAAAATTCTTCAACCAAATTCCATTGGCAATTCCATACGGTATAAAAGTCTATCTTCTACATATGGCTGAATTTAATGCTATCCACATCCTCAAACCTGATATGTATACTTAAAAATATTTGTGTAGCCACTTGACAGCTGATATAGAAAAGTAAGGTTAGAAAAGGAATCTCCCTAATGTCTTTTTTTCTTGAATTTTCCTTAATTTTAATTGGGATGTATTTGGATCTTCCCGTTGACTGAATCTGCTCAGTCTCTGCTGCTATATGTGCGTCGATATATCGTAAGTATTTATTAATTTGGATTGTAAATAGCAAGCGCGAACATCAATATGGGAATGCAGGTACATCCGGCGGACGAGTCCCAAACTGGACGAAGCATGGGTCCTGGATTTCGCCAGTCAGTCAAAATCCAACTTAAACAATTTCAAGATGGTTATTTTCATGAAGATTTGTATTTTAATTGATTGAATATCACAGAATGATGCTGGCAGGGGACTATCGAGAGCCCAGTGATGCAGGTGGTTAAGTGTTCACCAGCCTAAAACCCCTGGTGCAGAATTTTGGGTGAGGGGTTTTACACTAGAACGGAACAGCTGTCCAGTGCTCTCCGGTTTTTAATGGTACCCTGCCAACGTTAATCGGCAACATATTCGATCGTTTAATCAACCATTATCCATTTTCACAGAAACCCTCCCCTTTTCGGCAAACAATTATTGCTATTATTGTGGTTGTTATTATTTTTTCCAAGCATTTTAATATGGCCTAAACTTGTGTGTATATAGTTCATTCTCTTTACTCTTTCAGATATATTGAGTCAATATTCAACCCCTTATCATAACATTTTGTTTATTCTCTTGCTTCATATTGTGTAATCAGTCAATCTAATATTGACATTTTCTTGTTCAATCATCCATGACTTACGACCGTTAATTAGTAGTCATTTTGTTTAACTTACCTTTTGGTAATCATTGGCAATTATTTTCATGAACATATTGGTACTTTTTTCATTATAATTTGACACACCCCTATTCAATTAGTATCGGTTTCACCTTTATTGTAATTTATATACAAACATTAGTGTACAATACTGTTTTCATTAGTGTTTGGATAACCAAATTGTTACTGACAGTCCATTATTTTATTACAGCTGGAATTTTAGAGATCTACGTTAAATTGAAATGGTTATTTTTATGGAGATTGGTACTTTTATTTGATTGTATATGTCAAAGATTGATGTTGGCAGGATGTCATTGGAAATCAGGGAACAATGAACAGGCGTTACCTACTAGCGTGGTACCTCTTCGGAGTGAAGACTCCAGACTCCACCTAATCGGCTTCAGGTTAACAAACACCTAACCCTCTGCACCACTGGGTCGGCATCCAATGGTCGAATTCCCACTTCCACCAATTTTGTGATATATAGCACGATGATCATTAATTATGATTGGTGATAAGTAACTCATTAGTTGAAAAATTTACAACAATAACTTATAACAATAACTTTTTGAGCAAATAGTTGTCGCCAAATTACCATCTCAGTCTTAGTGGACATAAATTGATGAATATTATGTTGTACAGGACATTGTTTTGGCTTTTGCAAAACAATAGTTAAGACAAATAAGGCATACATTAAGTAAATGAGACAGCAGCAGTTAAACTTTGGCAATTAGATGATCACCAATTGCACTGAATAATAGGTAGGTGAATTTCATTTGTTAATTACCCTGTATTTTTAGCTTATGTGACTCAAGTTACGAGTTTATTATACGTAGCTTACATTTTAAGCAACAGTACATATGATTCCTCTAAGTTAACTGATTATCTTGTTATTTTGATGTAAAGTATTTTGATTGGCATGATATACATTAGACCTGACTGGATGTGTATAACGAACGAAACTACGATCTCTATTCGGTTTCTTATGGGAAAATTATATCCTCCAGATAAATTGACCATAATTTGTTTGGGACAAATTTTATATCTACTCAAAAGCAAGTTTGACACGAAAATCTTGATAATGAAGGCTCATCTTGGCGAATTTTCTCATAGTGTGAGGACATTATTTGGGATGATGTCCATAGGTTCTCTGTTAGGTACATGAATACCACACCCCATGATTAGCGAGCAATTAGTAGGTTCTCTTTCCGTGCAAGTGACCGGTCTTTCCATTACGGTGATCTAGAATGAATCAATCGATTGGTGTACCATGGCTCGAAAAGGAGGAACTGAAGACTGGTCGGTGTCGCATTTAGTCGTAGATTAGTGTGTAGGTGCACTAGAGTCTGTTTGTCTTTCAGTACAGTAGCATAGGTAGAATCTCTGGTAATTGATGGACAAATCGGCAGAAGTATCGGAGGCAATTAGGGAAGATGTAGTGCGTCGTGATTGCAGGAATCTTGCCAGTCAAAATATCCTTTCGAGAGTTCTTGTTCATGATTCCATAATCACAAATAAATACGAATTTTACGTATATGTTCCATCAGGTGAGATTAATCTGGTATTTAACTTGCTAGAAATCCTTCGTACTTGAGCATAGTAGTGTATCAGCACTGTCTTAGCGATACAGTTGGTTACTCACTGACTCTGTTTCCACTAGGTGTGATGGGGGGGAAAGCTCTTATAATAAATTTAATGACCACTTTTCTTATCATCTTTACACACGCCTACAACCACGTAAGTAAAGCCTATGCAACTAGCTTAAATGAAGCAGTTATATAGGTATGCAAACAATGAAAAGAACATCAATGGTACCTTATTTTCAGTTTGTTTAATATAACATACTGTCTATGAATTTATAAACATAGAACCTAAAAAAAGTTATAGAAAGGAAATGTTCAGTCGAATTGCCATCACTTCAGATGATATCGATTTAGTCTGAGTTGGGATCAAAAACAGTTTGATAAGATTTACATATATCCTTTGATTCTGTTTCCGAAGCGATTCTGATATCTATTTTTCCTTATACAACTAATAAACAATTTGCTTTTTGAGATTCTTTGAACATTTTATTTCTTTCGACTTTTGTAATTTGAGTAGCTTTGTTAAATTTACGCCTAGTTTCTAGGGCAATTTGTATACATTTTCAAAAACTGAAAAGTAAGTAACAATCATTTCATCATTTCGATAATTCTAGTACCTATATACGTCTATGATGTAATCAACATGAAATTTACAGGTCTACGATTCTATACAATACATGCTATCTTTTCATGCACTGAAAAGTGATTATATAACTCCTTTTTGTGATTTTTTGTACTACTAGCATCGTAAAAATCATAATTTATTACCAACATCTGCTATCAAATGAATAGTTACTAGGTAACAATCAATAATGTTTTCAGAAGACACTAGCCGACAATCACCAAAGTGTACCTTTGCAATTATAGACGATATACTTTATGTATATAAAGTTTGAAAGTCTAACATTTATTTGACATATAGTTTAATTTTTATGCAATGTTCACCCAACGTTGACTAAGGTAACAAGGCATCTCCTGATTTTCATATGCACTGATATTAAGTTAATTTATTCTGCTTTGTGAAATACTTTTTTTATATGGTTCAAATAAAGTTGATCATTATCAATCGTCACTTCATATTTCAACTTTAATAATTAAATTTCTTGAAATAAGTAACTTGACAGAATGCTGTAATGCATTGTAAAACTTTACATTAGCATAATATAACGTTTTGTAGGTGAGGATTTACAAGAACTTTGTATTCATCTTTACATAAATGAATCTTCATTACTTATCCTACTGAAAGATACACATGGAGAAAATGTCTACATGTAGTAGGTCCCTTGAAATAAAATCACATTTAAAATGTCTTACCTCAACTATGTTCATAATAAAGTTAAAAATAGTTGCAACTTAACTATTTATAACTTTCAATGTTTCATTTAAGAAAGAATAATTTTTTCTTGAAAGTTCAGGAATGAATAGTAGGAAATAATGTAGGTGAAAATAGAATTTGGGAAAACTGATAAGTAGTCATATTTTCACATTAGTGTTCATATGAACTGACGATGATCAATATCTGTTGTTATACGTACATCCTGTGCAGATCTAATTAATACAGCCGTAATTCACGAGTGCAACTAAAATTAAACTGTCACTGATAAGTGGGATTGAGGATAGCCGTTTTGTCAATGTTAATGTCCACACCTGAATTCCAACTAACTCTGTTCTTGTCAAACGTTACTATGATCATCATTGAACTGTTATGTTTGCACAGCTACACTTATCCAACCAGTATGCATATATAATTTAAAAGTATTGTTATCTTCCAGTCGATGTTATTATGAAATGAAGTTGATTCAACAACGAGTCAAAAAGGAACAAAATGAATGTCACGGATTTCATTTTCCGAATACAATTTAACTGTAGTTGTACTAAAGTTAATGTCTCATATTGCAAATTCATTTAACTTTATTATATAATAAATTGGGTAACACATTCTTCACTATATTTTCATAACATGAAAACACTAGGATAAATCATGAGAAAAATTGTTATTAGCATTAATTGTATCTAGTAACATTATTATAAGGGGATCGTAAGTGGATTTATACTAGAGTCATATATTCTTTAATCTAATGCTAACGGTTTGATATGGAAACTACTCGATAGAATTCAGCTTCCACGTTCGCTAACAGTTTATTTAGTTTGGATCAATACTAACTAAACATATCTGGCAAGTGTACATAATGATTAAATATGCATCTAATAAAAGTGCTACTGATACAAAAGGGAAAACATCATAACTTTAGGCATGTGATTTAGTATAATATACACAAATGCTTCCTAACACTTTACCATAACTACTATGTAGTATGAACAAGAAGTTTTGTTAGCCTAGCAAACCATTCTGTACAGAGCATATATATATATATATATATATATATATATATATATATATATAATCTAAAGTGAAGAACCTTTGGCTGTATCCTTAACAGAGGTAAATTATTTACCTTATTATATGTAATGACTTGCTTATATTTTTTTCACTTGTCCTTAAAATGAACACGATACCCTTGGCGTTATACAAGACGTAATGTCTAATCATTATTTTATCAGTAATTTATTTAGAAAAAAGAAGAATTCTAGAAGAGTAGTTCCTTGAAGAATTGTACTTTGGCGATAATAATAAGTTGATTCTAGGGTAATTGTGAACATCGACCAGTAACACAAGGAGAAGCTAGTTATATCCTCAGAGTCCTGACCTAACCAACTAAAGGGAGAAGTCAAACTTAAGTTTAAGGATATAACTGACTAACGACCTGGAAGATTAACAAAACAGTACACACTTAATACGTATATTAACAAAATTACACTGAATATAAAGAAAATCATCATTTAAGTAAACTTCACAAAAATTGACATGAACAACAATCATGCCAATATTACACTTACTCCGACTGCATTATATTAATTATGATAAGAATTATTCACAAATTAACTTCGTTTCCTTAATGAATGATTATTTTGGAGATCTAGCATCCTCAACAGAATACAATAAGAATAGATCATTGATGAAAACATTTGTCTGAATGTTTATCAAAGTGTTATTTGCTTCTTTAAATACTGGATACTAACGTCTTTTGTCAAAATCATAATGTAGTTTTGATTTAAATTGGATTGTGGAGTGGAATTCAGGACGTGCGTTTCTTCGTATTTGTGATTCATCAGTTGGATGTACCAGCATCCCATTTGTGTGATATTCACACCTAGATTCAAACTTAGTTCGTTCCCTCCCAGACAGTCATCTGGATTTAGTAGCCCGGAAGTGAAAATTGTGAGTTTATTATAAAACAAACTGAATTCTAGTCCTTGTATGTATCAACACTAGTGTAAATATACATCCAGTAGATCAATCCCAAATAAGAAGAAACAACATCGTAGATTCCACTTACCAGTAACAATCTAGGTTAAATCATACTTATGGACTATCGTTGCATCAAGGCAATCTATTTAAGATGAACGTATGATAACAGAGAGTAATCAATCTCTGTTCTTACTAATTCAACAGACGGATTCAAACATATTCAAGTTATATAGTCGTACATCTATCCAGATCATCAGGTTTTACAATGATTAACTTGTTCATTAAGATACACCAAGATTTTAACATGTTAAAAATATCTTTTACATTATTCGCATACATAACATTCTTTTCATTATTCAATAATTTAAAATTAGCAATATGTAGTTTTCTGTTTTTTTTTTCTTAGCTCCATAATATTCTAAAATGATTTATCATAGATAAATGTAGATTAGGTAACATAATGATAACTTTATCATTTATTCATTCATAAGGATATCAGTTAAATGAAATCACCACGCTCTATCATTTGCATTACATATAAACCACTTGTATAATATACATGTTGTATTACCCTAAGTGATAACATTGTACAATCTTATTATTATTATTATTACGAATACTAATACTATTACTACTAATACTACTAATAATACTATTACTACTACTACTACTACTACTACTATTACTACTGACTATGTTATTCCTATAATTATTCATGTCATTATAAATAATTTAGACCAGAAGATGAATTATAAAAAAAAAACAGGAAAATTGAATAAAAATTCCATTAAAAACATTAACATTTTAATTAGGTGTTGTAAAGATTGTTGAATGTTAATTTGATATCACAAATTGATTTGAATTTAAACAACCACTGATTATTGTTGATTATATTCTGTTACTGTATTAGTAAAATAGAACAATTACTTGGTGAAATGAATTACATGATAATATTCATAATCAAAAATGTTATTATATTATAGCTTAACTTGTTTGTTATTATACGATCTACCTTATTCCATAACAGATTCATCGTTTTTTTTTTTTGTTTGTTTTTTATTCTAATTGTTCTAAATTTATGTAATATCCAAGTGACTTACTGATAAAAGTAAAATGATTATAAGCCTAAATTTTTGGTTGATTAAATTCGTCACAGATTGATCTTGCTAAGGTATCCCTTGGAAACTAGGGAGCGTTTGATATCTCCTTCTTCCTTGTATAGGAGGATTCGTTAATGTGCATCGCAAATTCTGCCACACAGGCGCATGTTAGCGTATGCCTAGCCAATTCCACTAAAGGATTGGTATTCAATTGCAAATTTTATTAATTTGTGATACAGCGTAACAATCATCCATTGTTATCAGTAGTGAATGTGTTACTCTATAAAAGCATCAATCTGTTACGAATTCAACCAATTAAAACTTAATATCAATCTCCACAAACTACTTCAATTCAATTATGAATATGCTTAATGTTTATGAGTTCAATGTAACAATATCACTTTGTTTTGAATGAAAACTAAAAAGCTATTTTTTTATATGTACACATATGTTTACAAGTTTTGCTCCATGGACCATAAAAATAAAAACATGCTTTCCGTGAATTGTTTTTTATGTCGTTTCGTCGTGTTTCCTAAAAGTTGATGATATCAGTTTAATCTCGGTGCATAGTTATGTAACAAAGTAGTGAAACTTATCGAAAGATTGTAAATATACATTAATCCTAACTATTTTGTTATAGATGGTGATTTGGTTAAGGTAATCTACCTTGAACTAGGTTTCATGATGTTTGACATTATCATCAAGGTGCGCTTTTAATCATAAATGAATTGATGCAATCTATCCAACATAATCTATAGTCATCTAGTTTCACAATCTGTGAGTATTACCACAAAGCATTTTCACTTAAAACTGACTCTTCAGTTGCCTTACAATTTCAAGTGTACTTTAGTAACGAGTGAAAAAAGGAACAAAACGTAAGTCCAGGTTTCTTGTTCAGTACTCCGAAACCACTGTCCTTCAGAATATGGTACTCATATTGTTGAGTCACTTATAAATGACCATATTACGATTTGTTTATTAGAGTTTGATAATTACTTTAAAATGCTAGATAAGCATTACATTAACGAATACTCGGTGAAAAATCAATGTGTCTACCTTAAATTAAATATCAAATTCATAAAGGGTGAGAAATCTCTTAGTAATCCATGAAATATAAAGGATAAGCTAGATGAATACTCAAATATTTAAGGACTATAAAGAAACAATAATGACGAAATTTCCAGATGATTAAATCAATTGAATATATAGAAGAATTCACTAATTCATCGCTTTTATTATAAATACTTCAAGCAGTTCATTAAATGATACCAGTGTTTGCTAGAAATGTCACTGTTAGATATGTAGAAGTGATAAGTATGTGTCTACCAGGTAAGTACAAAACAATTGAATTATAAAAAACCCTAATTCATGAAATTCATTTGTTTTATATTACTTTCTTTACCCCTTCTATTTTTGATAGTACATTTTACCACCTTCACTTTCAGTATTAAAAGTATCCTATAAGAATTCAGGTTGTTAAGGTGAATTATCTCCAGTTATCCTAGGATCCTGTAGACATAATTTTTCAAAATTCGATTTTTTTGTGGTAATCATTTAAATAGTGTGTTGGTCTTCTTAAAGATCAATAGAATACATATATTTAACGTTTTGCATCAACATACGAGGTTGACGGTCGTTATCATCATTAAGTCTTTTTCTCCTTCATTAAAACACTTAATGAACATACAGTTAGTTTTATTCGTAAAATCGTTATCACCATCGCTAGATAAGAAATATATATGATCTATTAGTTCGCTGTTCCACATACTTGGCGGCCTGCTTGAAATCCTGGGCTATCTTTTTTTTACCAATATCTCAACAAGTTATCTTTCCGTTATCTGTTTTGTTTTAATCGCCCAATCATGTCCCAAAATCGCATTGTGTACTCACGCGCATTTATAAAAAGTTTACGACCTATCATGTGCAATTCAGTTAAATCTAAGCAGAAACATCATGGTGGCTGGCAGCACGCGTTAAAAAGAATCAGTGTTCATCAAATGTTTATCTTCTGGCAGAAGGCGACGCTGCTATATCAGGATTCAAGCACGTAAAGAGAAGTATAAATGCTCAACTATTCCATATTTAGCACATGTTCTATGTGATGAAAAGTTTGTAAGAACCGATCTAATCAGAAATCTGTGCTCTTAAAAATACGGATTGTTATGAAATACAAAGACTCCTATTCCTTATGTTACTGTTATTTGTTGTTGTTGTTGTTGTTGTTGTTAACAATATAAAATATGTATCTTTTTTATCAGATGTTGACACGGTAAAAAAGTAACTTGTTGAGACATTGTATGCTGAAAATTCATATTGTACTAAAAATACTATTGAATAAAGCTATTATTATTACTATTGTTATTATTATATCATTATCCACTGATAAATATGTACTTGGATAAATTAGTTAGTAATGTGCATATCCCTAAGATACTACTCAAACGGTTATATAAATCAAAACTATTTTTGTCATGTCAATTTGCATTATATTGGACCACTAAATAACTTCGATTCTTTGAACTAATTGGTTTGTGATATAAAATCTTTCAGGGTAATGTAAATATGATTTGTAAGTAACCTTTTTAAAGAAGCTTGGCATACAGAAACGTTTAAATGAGAAACAAACTTTTCTTTATCTTTCTCACATGGTTAGAAACATTAAACAAGTAGATAATGGTCGACTACTGGAATATTTTTTAAAAGAGATTCATTTTCCTATCCTTTATTTACAGTTCAATAATGAAGAATATTTTGACAATATTCAGAAAGATCAATGTAATTCTTAACGTATCATAGAATTACTAAAAACATAGTATTTGGATGAAGACAAAAATATAAACGTTTATCAAATGTCCAGTTAGAAGTTCTACAACAGGAGAAATATGCTTACTAGAGAGTTCAAAGGAAAAATTAAAACAACTTGAAACAGCAAGGAATCAGACAGTTAACTGATGGATGAGAATTTACTTCTACTATACAAACAAAGACTTTTTCTGCTGATGATACATACTCCTTTACAAAGATCGACTTAAAATGGTTATAGATAAACAGTTATGTTAAATTGACACAACGTTTATTAAAGTGTATTGACATAAAAGGAATTTTTCAAAGGAATTAGGAAAAGTGAAATGATAAGCAAACTGTATTTTACTGAATGAAATACCATAGTAAGTTGTTTCAAGGTTCCAAATTTGACACATCCATAAAATTTCCTACAACAGCATCCATAAAAATGCAACCACAGAATTTTGATGTTTTTCAACATAATCTTTTTTTTTTGAAGATGTCCATAAGCTTTCCATAGGATTTCATTTTGTGATGTACACAAAACTACTAGTAAATATCTACAGCATTTAATCATTATTCTGATTTCATTTTTAGTACTTTTGGATATTTAGTATCTTCATGTAATCTTAACGTATAAATAATATTTAAACCATGATCAAAATGCATGTTTTCAACATACATTTTAATTGGGGTTATGCGTTAAATCGTGTTTAACCAAAACAAGTAGCCTGAATGAATTTTAATGAATTTTATTTCTAGTTACTAAATTTCAATTCAGTAGTATACCTGGAAATCGATAGATCAGTTAACAAAATAACTTTTCTCTGTTGTACACTGGAAAATAAACGCAATATCGAATTTATTCTAATTGGGATAGATTCATATGGCATTCAATAGAAAGATTGTTTCCCTAATCACTACTGAAATACCAAAGTATGACCTCAGCCTTTGCTATGTCGAGCGATTCAAGAAGAATAAATAACTTTCGAAAAATATTTCAATTATTTTAGTTATGTGTACAATAAAAATTTTGTTTCTATAATTATTATGTCCCTCTCGCCATATCCTCTAGTTTGACCTTTAAACTGTTAGTAAGTCATCTCCAGTTTGTGAACCACATTTAGTGGGATTAGTGTTGTTTTAGTGAACCAATGTTACCATTCATTCAGGCAGACAGACCGTTACAACGTAGAACTTGGTACATGCGTATATCATTTCAAGTTTCCATGCATCAATTTGCAGATAAACATTAAATTGTCGAATCAAATCCCAGAGTTGGGAAGGTAGTGACAGAGTTAGTATTAATGGAAGGGAATAGAGATCGTAGACAAGATTTAAGAAAATATGATTCAGTAAAGAGAAAATTATGATATGTTCAGAATCTTAGAATTTGGAGGAAGACAAGGAATGGATGCACCTGCGCCATTGCCAACGATTTTGAGCCATATCACCCAAAGTCTCTAACCATTTATTACGAGCGTCACGCGGACCCCAACCAGGTAGTCTGCACCTATTAACATGGCTCAGCCCAATTGTCAATGACTTCATGGACTGGTGCCATGTTTTGGTTTGGCCGCCCCTAGCTTTCTTCCAGCCTACTCCTACACCAGACAGAATTGCTCGTCGAGGTAGGCGGTGGTCAGGCATACGTAACACATGTCCTAACCACCTTAGCTGATGAAGATTTACTACTTCATCAATAGACTTACCGTATCTACCTAGTACTCTATTGCTAACCCACGTATTGCTTACTCGGTGGTCCCAGAAAACACGAGAAATGCTTCGAAGACATCTATGATCGAATACCAGGAGCCTACGAATATCCTCTATCCTTAATGTTCATGTTTCACATCCATAAAGTAAGACGGACCAAACTACTGCGCAGTAAACGCGTCCTTTGGTCAGTAGTCGGATGTCTCGCCCACGCTACAGCTGACGCAAATTCCCAAAAGCTAATCGAACCTTATGTATACGAGCCGAGATTTCATCAGACACCAGACAGTCAGGACTGATGAGGCTCCCAAGATAAGTGAAGCGGTCATCACATTCAACTGCCTCACTTCCTATCACTAACTTCGGTGCCGAATCAATCCAATCCTGAAGTAACATTTTGAATTTGGGTGGGGAGAATCGAATCCCAAACATCCTTACATTCATGTTTAAGGTAGTCAGAAGATTCTGCATTTTATCAGCATCTTTACCTAAGAGAACTATATCATCTGCATATTCTAAGTCAGCAAGTTTATCTTCTGCAAGGAGGTCAACCTCGGAGAAGTCAGACGATGAAAATGTCAACTCTAAAAGTATGTTAATCATAAAATTAATGTTATCATTCTAATAGGATTGTTGTATGGTCTCGATTTGCATGTATCTATTTTATGAAGTGTGTGAAATTGGTATATGGAGAATAACTAACTTTGAGAACTATGCTTCAGAAGATTATTTCAGTTGCTCTGTTGCGTGTAAAGTTAACATTTTCTTTTCTATCATTATTATGTCTTTTGTGTCATATCCTCTTGTTAAGCACATTTACTGTTAGTATATCATCTCTAAATTATGAACTAGAGTTAACTGATCGTGTACACGTCAACCCAGTTCACTACCACTGTCTCTCTCCTTTTGTATTGATGTTAAATTGCAAACTGGCTGACTGTGTTGTTTGTTTTGCTTATATATGATAGAATGTTTGAAATATGATATAATTCTTTCTCGTTGATTTGTCAGCTTGTGCTTTTCCTATTCCGACCTGTGAATGAGTGGACATTAGGCAGATGTTCAGCTACCGACTGGGAACTCTCATAAACCCTTTTTATTGTAACTGTGAGTACAAGTTTATGACAAATAATTGATTGAACCTTTCCAGTCATAACAGATTTTTGGCTTCATAACAACCTTCAAACAAACAATTAGGTAGTGTTACTTTAAGATGCAGGTCGTCAACACACTTTTTCATTCGACAAATTGGATTAAAGCCACATTGTAGCTGGCGATAGAAATACATGATTCATTATATCTTGGCATATTGTATATATATATATATATATATATATATATATATATGGCGCGACATTCATCCATATAATATATATATAATAAGGAACACTGATAAGCTTTAGTCTTTATAAACATCAATCAAAAAATTTAGACACTTTTAACTTATAGCTTCTAAACTGTTTAACAACTCAAAGTTTGTTCTCATAGCCATGAGTATTTATTTTCAAAAGATTGATAACATCACGCATATGTTAACAATCATTTATAGGTTCTCATATCATAACACACAGTATTCAAGTTGCTAAGTTTTCAAATCCATGTATTCCTCCTTATGTGATTGGCTGTATGTTTGCAAACATGCGTTTGTTCTTCATATTTAGCATATGATTTATCCCCCTTTGCGTTTTATTAGATGACTCACTTTCTGTACAAGTTCATATATATATATATATATATATATATATATATATATATATATATATATATATATATATATATATATATATATATATATATATATATTATATATATATATATTATATCTAAATCTATATATTAATATATTATTATATATACTATATTTATATATATATAGATTTATATATATATGACTGTACCTGACAGTGAGTCCATCTTAATTAAACGCAAAGGGGGATAAATCATTGCTACATATGAAGAACAAACGCATGTTTGACAAACATACAGCCAATCAACATAAGGAGGTCAATGGGATGGAAAACTTAGCAAACGAATACTGTTTGTTATGATATGAGCACCTATCAATGATGTGAACATATGCGTGATGTTATCAATCTTGTGAAAATAATACTCATGGCTATGAGAACAAACTTGAGTTGTTAAACAGTTTGAGAAGCTCTAAGTTTAATAAGGTCTAAATTTTGATTTGATGTTATAAGACCTAAAGCTTATCAGGTTCCTTATATATAATTATTTATGGTGAATGTCGCGGCCATAATAGATGATATATAATAATATCTATATATACAATATGCCAAGATCTAATGACTCATGTTTTCTATCGCAGCTACAATGTGGCTTAATCCAATTGTCGAAGAAAAGTGTGTTGACGACCTGCAATCTTAAGTAACACTCCATAATTGTTTGTTGGAAGGGATTATAAGACAAAAATCTGTTATGGACTGGAAGGTCAATCAACTATGTGTCATAAATTGTACCACAACAATAAAGGGGTTTATGAGAGTCCAGCGGTATGGAACATCTGCCTAGTCCCACTCATTCACAGGTCGGAATAGGAAAAGCACAAGTGACAAATTCAACGAGAAAGAATTAGATTCTATTTCAAACATTCTATCATATATAAGCAAACAAACAACACAGGTAAGCCAGTTTGCAATTAACCTAATACAAAAGGAGAGAGCAGTGGTAGTGAAGTGAACTGGGTTGACGTGTACACGATCAGGACACTTAGTTCATAATTTCGAGCTGCCTTATACTAACAGTAAGGTGCTTAACAAGAGGATATGACACAAAAGACATAATAATGATAGAAAGAAAATGTTAACTTTAACGCAACAGAGCACTGAAATAATCTTTGAAGCATAGTCTCAAAGTAGTGATTCTCAGATACCAAGTCACACACTTCATAAAATGAACATGGCAAATCGAGCCCATACAACACTCCTATTAGAATGATAACATAAAAAAAAAAAAAACTTTTTTATTGATTAACATAAGTAGAGTGACATTGTCTAGACAGAGCGCTGTGCTCTTCCTCTTTCCGAAACGTTTATCCTTGATCGCC